>NHTE02000009.1:3598319-3665927 GCA_002168265.2 Fusarium euwallaceae | reverse complement strand
GAGGGGGGCCGCCCGGGTCCACGTAGCTGGCTTGCCCTTCTATGCAGCAGAAATATGTATCCATGATAAATGAGGCTGCACGAGCTGTCACACAGTAAGAAATACATTTTGGACTTTTACTCTCTTTCCCCCCCGCGTGGCCTGGGTGAGATGCGGGCGGCATCGTTTCGGTCAGAGTACAGTACCGATAGACGATTGGACAAAGAGGGGGGGTGCCAGGGTTTGGCTCAGCTGCAGGCGTCCGAAGAGGACTTTGGTTCGCTGACAAGAGTGGAACAATGAGGTGATGGGCTTGTGAAGGACAGGACAGAAAAGCCCAGGTTGCGCGCGTGGAGTGATGGATTATTGTTTGCAAGAATAAGCGCGGTTTACTTATCACCTGCGCTGCAACAGCTGAACGAGGAGGTCAAAGTGTAAGAAGGGTTGATGGGAAGAGACAGAAGGTCTTTGAAGATAGGGCTGACGGGTCAGGGATGAAGGCTCGAGAGGTGCATCTGGCTGGCGGCCTCTTGTATAGGGTGTGAACCTTGCTCGGTGTTGACTACTATCGAAAGTCCAGGGTAAGTTGTTCTCTCCATCGCCAAGTCATGAATCTTGACATGATTACCAACTCATAGTTGGCCAGTTTGTCTTAAACTGATCCTCACTCGTTCCCTCAATTTCCCAAGCTGAGCCTCGAACTCGAATCTCTTACCAGCAAATGCGAGTGCTCGAGTATTTCTCACATATGCCCTCAGGCACGAGGTCAACCCGAATATTGGGGTTGCCCCATGGTTGGCCAGATGGCTGCAGGTCGGCAGTTGAAACGACCAGCCCATGGACCATTCGAAAAGCAGGGCGAACGGTTTTAATTACAACAGCTTCACTTTTTACAGTCTTTCCCTGGTGTGGTCGATTATAAGATGGCCAGACCTGCAATAGAAGGCATTCGTTGTGCAGGAAGACCTCTACACCATCTTTCATTGACAACACATGCATACAAGTCGTCCAACACCGTCTGCATCTTTGGTCAAACCAAGGCTGCAATTCTGCTTGGATGTCATGTCTCTCGAGGGGACGGGACGGGCACCCCCAGACGATTTTGACTAGTTACCCATCTTTTGCGCCCGTGTTCCCCTTCCCGTGTCCTGGCTACCCGCGTCCGACGTCTCCGACGTCTGGACCTGAGCAGTGGTTGCACCAGAGGAGAGACTGAAAGGGAGAAAGAAGGTGAGTTCACTGCATAACGTTCGACTAATCGGAGAAGGACAGTCGGCCCAGGGAGCCCATGTGAGTGACACGTCTATAAAAAACTGATGTTGTCATGGAAGTCCTACCCTGTTCCCTTTAGACGGTGATTGGAACTCTGGATGAGCACACTCGGATCTGGGAAAAACTTGGAAGAGTCGGAATGCTGGGTAACATGTGGACCAGATGCGGACCCGGGCATCTATCCCGTCCGTCTGCTGGGTTGAGTGAATATCCTTCCCCCGAGTGATCACCCGAAGGACGGCGTTTGCTGGAGCACGCCGTGGCCCGGCCCATTGGTCGTCAGGCCCGGTCGGTCGGGATCGTCGTCTGTCGCTACAAACAAACGCCCTCCCGGTCCGAAAGGGGGATGACCGCATCAAGGAATGTGATGGAAGGGAGGAATGGTTCATGATGAGTTCACAGGAGTTGATCGGCAATGTGGGCAGCGCAGTCCGCAGCGTGAAACAAGATGGATCCTGTGAGATGTGTCCGTCAGTGGAGGAAAATATCCTGAGCCCGTACAAAAACGTCGGGAGGTCAAGTCGGGCGCTGTCCCGTAGTTTCAGACGAGAAAAAAAACCACTCTACACGGTGCCTTTCTGCGACGTGAATATGTCACTCAACACTTTTGGACTTGAAAATCTGCTGATGAGGCCATTGCCAAAACAGCACGCGACAGAGTCAAGAGGGCAAATCGTATGGGATCCATATGCTTTTCTTCCGTGGAAAACCCGGAAGTGTTCTCGGCCTTGGGGGCGACTTATTGACAGGTAGGGTTTGGTTGCCAAGCTGAAAGAGCGAAGCATGGCATGACGCTGAGATTGGTGATTGATGGATGGTGAAAAAAGGCTTGCTTGATGGTTGCCGACATCCGATTGACAAGAGGATGGATGCAGCGAACAGCGCACTCATCCATACAAAAAAAAAAAAAATACGAAGCCGAGGGCCGTATTTATTGATGCGCATCCCCTCTCTTTCTTCCATCCCGTATTGAAACGGAACATTCAGGACACACACACACACACAAACTGAAAATAGAGTCTCGCAAAAAAGAAAAAGTCTCCATCGCAATGACGCAGGAATGAAACCTCGCCGGTCCCGCTCAAGGTTCTGTGCATGCTCCCTCCCGCTGAGAAAGAAAGAAAGGAAGGAAGGAAGAAAGAGAAAACAGACCGGCGCTGGCTGAAACCTCTGGGCCGACAGGAGGAGCCCAGCTGGGCTGGCTCCCATGGAAACAGGCAAATCGAGGCCGCCAATCACATCGTCGGGGGCTGCATGCTCCGCAGGGCCAAACCTGGAAACCCGTGCATCGACTCGGATGTCCCGACTCACGAGTTGTTGGCATTCAATTGATTTGCGATGGGGATGTATATTCGTCTTTTCTTGTCGCATGATACTCTATATAATCTCTTTTCTTGGACTGAAATATGGCAAAGAGCTGGTTTTTATCATCTCATCTCTCAAACTTTCGTAGTGGCCCCCCCCCTTGCTTCCTCAAACTCAGGTCCAAGCAAGAATAAAAAAAACCTTGGAGCCAGCCCTAGGCCTTGTTCAGTCTAGTCCCCTTTTGGGTGACCTTTCCCCTTTCACGAACCTGGCCTGACTGGCGTTTAACTGGGGCAGTCGCGACTGGAGCGCGCTGGGGCCCTTTTCCCTTTCCCTACGGGCCCCAGTGTGTGTTGTGGTGTGGCTCCTGCCCATCTCCTGTTGGCCTGCTCTTCCCTCCTGCGTCCCGCTTGGCTCCTTCCCGCTGGCCACTCACTCGCTCCGTCTCTCCCTCTCGAAACCCGCTTCGCTTTCTTGGCTTTTTTGCAGTCTGTCCATCCCCATCGATCCATCCAATCCATCTCAACTCCAACTTGGCAGCCCGACAATCATCATCGCCCATCGTCAAACGGTCATCATCGACATCGAACCCGAAGAGCATCGTCCTCATCCTATCCCCGACACGTCGCTCCTGTGCTCCTCGACCGTCTCCCTTCGCCATTGACCCGCCGCCGCCGCCCGACCGTCGACTCCCTTGAACCCCCTTGCAACACACACGACCGAACGTCGACTTCCAACGCCCGACGACGGATCATTCCTAGGGTACGCCCTCGTCGGCGTCTCTGGCCTTCAGCCGTGGCCTCCCTTTCCACCACGCCATGGATTCCCCCAACGGCAAGGGCTCTGGCACATCGCGCCCGTCTTCCACCAGGCGCTCGCGTTCGTTGAGGTTGTCCACTGGCCATGGTGTTATCGACGATGACTACGACCTCAGCGCCATGATGGTGGCCGATGGCTTCCGGCCCTCCGAGACTGCCGCCTCCTCTACTCAACCTAGTTCGAATCCTCGTACCGATCCGTCACTACCATCCGATGCTTCCTCGCAGTCAACACCCCCTATAGAACCCGCCCAGTTGGCGGGTCACACAGCTGAGATAACATCCGGCATCCGAAACCGTCCCTCTAGCATCTCAAAGCCGCCCCGGGCTCACGATTCTCTTGCTCTCCGAAATGAAGGTTCGTCGGTCGCTGGCCGGCCTCATATGCGCAATGTTGCGAGCGTGTCTTCCGACTCTCCCGTCATACGCGCAGAAAGCCCCTACACAGGCCCATCTGGTCCATCACACCCTTATCAGATGTATCCTCAACGGACCCTAAGTGTAGCCACCACTTCGACCACTGCCAACGCGGTTATTCCGGAAGACCGTGCGTACGGAGGCCCAAGTGGCCCTACTCATCCTTACGCTCTCTACACTCAGAATACAACATCTACTGAGACGACCACCCCACCAATTCCCGTGGGATTCAATGGTATGGGGGCAGGATACCAGCGGCAACTTGGCCCTGATGGGGAGGAGGCAGGTGATTTGATCGGCCCATTGGGACATATGGAGGAATTACCGCCATACACGAGATATCCGGATACTGCCTTTGTCCCTAAGCCCGCCACTGAGACGCCTAGCACCGAACCTTCATCTCCAGACAGAAACATTCCCGGAGCAGGTGGAATTGGCATGGCGACTCGTGACCCTGAATTTTCCTCAACCGACGACGATCTGGCTCTACCAAGAACACGCCCCTCGGTTAGGAGTAATACATCCGAGACCAGTCATCACGACATCAACACTGCTGCGGTTGATGTTGCCGAGAAACCTGCAGTCAACAAATGGCAACGGCGTGCCAAGAAGAAGCTTTGGGGCATCGTGCCGTACTGGGCTATTTGCTTGATGACCGTGGGTCTGGTCGTGATGGGCATCATTATGGGCGCTGTTATTGGGACAATTTTCTCCCGAGATGGGCGTCCCGGCCCTCCGCCTCCTGAAAAGTAAGTCCATTTTGAATGTGTTGCCGAGTTAATACTCACATTGGTCTTAGTGCACAAACATCATCCCCGACAACGACATCGTATGAGCCCGAAACTCTCACTGCGATTCCTACCGACCTACCTCCTATGTCCACGGGACACTATGCGCTCCCAAATATTGATCCAAAGAAGACGGTCACGTCGTGTTTCAACAACTCTGAACAGTCTGCAGCTTGGACATGCAAGACATACTTCCCCTTATGGTCGATCGAGGTCAAAGAGATCTCTACGCCCAAGTCTCAAACATCCTACAAGCTAATTCTCACACCGAAGGAGGGCTCTCCAGACCTCCCCTGGGGCATCCAACCTCCCGATGATCTTCCGCCCCAACTCATGGTCTTGGTCAACGATACATCGCAAACCGATCTCGGTCCTGCATGGTGGTTCAGTACGACATACAATAAGACTGTCATTGTCCCTGAGAAGGAATTCCCCCCATATGGCAAACGCAAGAGAGGGTGGGACGACGACGACGATGACGATGATGACGATGATGACGACAAGTACCCCCCCCCGTATCCGCATCGATTTAAGAAGCAGTCAATTCACGCTATGGTGGGGGAGAAGCCGTGGATCTGTACTTGGCCCAGCACCAGTCTTGAAATTTTTATCTATCCCAACCAGGGCGCCAAAGTCCCATCATACACGCCGTCTGCCACCACCACCTATGGCTCTGCCACTACAACAGCTACCTCTTACGACCCCTACTCGACCGAGTTCGGCAAGGCTGTACCCTACTATCCCAAAGTCTTCAAAATGCTAGAGCGTCGTCTCCCCGCGACTGAAAAGTCGGTAGCGAGCTGCAGACAAGTGGAAGTGTACGAGGATGGCGAGTGCAAATCGCTCGAGGGCACTAAAGAAGTGATTATTGAAGAGGTTGACGCTGGAGATTCGATCAAATTGTTCGCGCGGTCAGAACTGGAGCCAGAACGGGAGATTTTTGGAGAACTGACTGAACGTGGATCGCTCGAAGCTGCCGATTGCAGTTGTCTTTGGATGTCAAATTATTAGCAAGAATCTGGTCCGATATGTACAAATTGGGTTTGGGCCATTGGGGCGAGGCTTACGGGTAGCCTTGCCAGAGCACAGGGGACCATGATTTATGGATAACGATCCCCTACCTTATCTTATTCCTTGTTGAGTGGCAAGGCGGTACACAGGCAAGAGTTGGTTAACTGGTTTGGTTGGCGTCGACGCGATCTTATACGGCAATTGCGTTTGGGTCGCCGGAACTTTCTGTCATTACATCCACTACTTTGAGAGCGCATTAGGGGAGGAGGAGCGGGAATTACCTATATTGTGCAACGCATCTTGGCTTGGAATCTGAACTGGATATGGGATAAGGATATATGGAGTTTAGGAGTGACTGCACGCGTGCGAAAAGAAATGTTATCTAGTTATCATATTCAATTTGGCTAGTTGTGAATAATGACGGCTCGTCACAGCTTAGGTCATGTGTTGGATACCAGCTCTATTGTGACACTTTGCATATCAAGTGTTTTGTCTTGTACTGGCCAACAACGGGATGAAAAGTACTACACGGGGAATTACAAACAAGATTCGTGTCGAACGGTCAAGGTAGGGGATATATGTACATTGTGCCGTCTATGCATCCGGTCCTACTCCTCCTCTTCCATCCTTGATAGATCCGGCGCGACCTGTCTCGTCCTCTCGACGTGCTCACTCATGTAGACCAGAGTCAAAGTGCCCTAGTACGAAGTCCGACTGAGGTGCTGAGCACAAGACTTCTCAGGCGTTGGCACAGAGTCCCACAAAGATCCAGTTGACGATGTCGTAACCTCCCACCGCGACGTAACCTCGTCTTGATATGGGTTGCTTAAGCCCGTCATCACGTCCTGGGACATGTCCTCCTGCGGTAGAGAGTCATGTGAAGATGTCGCTTCACGGGTATGAGAACGAAGCCGTCACTGAGTGGCTTTTGGTGCTTCTGTTTCGTTCTCAGGGGTCTCGCGGATCTCGTTGTCGACAATGTCCTTTCTCCCATCGCGGAAATCACGCATCAGAGAGAGGAAGACTGAGTTCTTCCACTTCTCACCGTCCTCATGCTGAACTGACTCGAGAAGTCGCTCGGCGGCGTCAGCGACATCGGATTTGGCCTTGGCGGCTTCAACGGGTTCTTCTGTTACTGGCTCTTCCACCACAGGCTCCTGGGTTTCGAGAGACAGGTGGGCGAGGTTTGGAGGTTCTAGGACTGGCGTCTCTTCCCTGGTCTCGGGAGCAGACGATTCTTGCTTTGATGCTGCTTCTGCCTCAGCTAGAGCTGCATCGTTGAGTTCTAGTTCGCGAGCCATCTGATCCATCATGGCGTCTACCTGCTCCATGTTGCCTCCGGCGTTGCTTGCCATCCACTTGGACACCTCATCATCAAAGTCAGCTTCCGCGACGGGTCGTTGGGCTGTCGCTGTATTGGCCCCCATAAAGGCGCCGTTAGCCTGGCCATAGAGCGGTGCGAAACCAGCATTCGGCCGCGCAAAGGCTGCTTGGAAGTTCATCTGAGGGGTAGGTTGGTGAATGGCCATCTGAGGCTGCGCCTGGGGGAAGCCGTTCTGAAGAGGTTGCTGCTGATGTTGGTTTGCGAAGCGATTAAAGTCGGCAGCCCAGTTGCTCGTGTCTACACCAGGAGATTGAAAATGTGAGGGTTGCGCTGGATGAAACCCTTGAGGATGCGCCTGTTCCAACATGGCAGCTTGCGCTGCTAACCTTCCAGCGGCATGATGGTGAGGGACTCCAGGTAGAGTAGAAGGGCCATCCATGAATGCGCTGAAGCCATCTGGCCCTTGCATTGGCTGTTGTGTAGATCTGAAGGCCTAGAGATGGTTAAGCGATGAGACGGGATGAAAGATGTTCAGGCTTACATTGGAACCCTGAGGACCGCTGTTGACGAGTCGGTCTTGATGATGGCTGACATCTCGGGCTTGGTGATCGATGAGGCGCTTGAAGGGCGTGCCACCGCTACATGAAGCGTCCGCCATGATTGAGGTTTAGGGACGAGAGTGAAGATGTTGTACAGTGAGTGATGTCAGTGCCGAAGTACCTCGGCGAAGGAGGCAATGGCGGGGATTGAATTGACTGATGAATCTAGAGATAGCAACAGGCTGTATATAAGATAGACAACAAGGAAGCGCGTTACGAGGACGATATATAGAAGCAAGGATGTAGACACGCGCTGTAGATGAATAATGTAAAAGAACAGATCAAGTCCAACGGCCAGTGGCTCGTGATCGCTCCGCTCTACCGTCCGGGGAAGCCTGCGCCGAGGCACCCCCAGGCTCGGTACGTACCTGGAGCGAGAACTCAAGTTCAGTCCAAGAACCGCCGCTGGCTCCGTGAGGTACCGGAGACTAATGCGGTAGGTGGGGTTCCACACCTCAGCGCCAGTCATGCCTCTACTCACGTGATCTCAAGCGGACTGGGCCAACCTGTCACCACCGCCACGTCCCGCAGGCAGGTACCTAGCTTCAGGTCATGGGCGGTATCGTGTCCTCTGTTAGCCAAACTCCCTTAATTCATCCTCCATTCATTCCCCTTGCGCTGCAATTTCTGGCGCAAACTTTTACAACATGGTATGTTTATAGCTTCACGAGGACTTCTAGGTTCTTCATTAGCATGTGAACGAATTGCCACAAGCTAACTGTTCACCCCTTTAGGCGGCGCAAGTAATCTCCAACTCTGGTCATGAGGACATGATTGTACGTTCCTTTGATCGAAACCAAAACAGCTATGCAATGGCATCCGCTGGAACCTCCCCAAACCGATCATACAATGCGCTCCAATACCCGCGAACCACACGCTGACAGCTTCTCCAGCATGATGCTGTCCTCGACTACTACGGCCGCAAGCTAGCAACCTGCTCGAGCGACAAGACCATCAAGATCTTTGAAATCGAGGGCGAGACTCAGCGTCTACTGGAGACCCTCAAGGGGTGAGTGCGGGAGAGTTTTGGTTGGAAGATACATGGATAAGAGGAGCTGACTTGGAGGGAATAGACATGAGGGCGCCGTCTGGTGTGTCGCTTGGGCGCATCCCAAGTATGGCAACATCCTGGCGTCGGCTGGCTACGACGGCAAGGTGTTTATCTGGAAGGAGCAGGGTGGACAGAACAGCTCTTGGCAGCGCATCTACGACTTTCCCCTACACAAGGCCTCAGTCAACATCGTGTCGTGGTCCCCCCACGAGGCTGGCTGTCTTCTGGCCTGCGCTTCATCCGACGGCAACGTGAGCGTCCTCGAGTTCAAGGACAACAGCATCGACCACACCACCTTTGCCGCCCACGGCCTCGGCGTCAACTCCGTCTCTTGGGCCCCCGCCACCACCCCCGGCAGCATCGTCAGCAGCGCACCCGGTCCCGCAGCCACGGGTAACCGACGATTCGTCACGGGAGGCTGCGACAACGTCCTCAAGATCTGGGCCTTTGACGCCGCCTCGCAGTCCTACAAGCAGGAGTGCGAGCCACTGGTCGGACACAGCGACTGGGTCCGCGACGTGGCCTGGTCCCCCACTGTCCTGCAAAAGTCGTACATCGCCTCTGCCTCGCAGGACAAGACGGTCAGGATCTGGACCTCGGACCCCTCCAACCCGACGCAGTGGGACTCCAAGGTGCTCAACTTTGAGGCGGCTGTGTGGCGCGTCAGCTGGTCCCTGAGCGGTAACGTGCTGGCCGTCAGCGGTCAGGATAACAAGGTGTCGCTGTGGAAGGAGAACCTCCGAGGAGAGTGGGAGTGTGTCAAGTCGATCGAGGAATAGAGATATGAATAGGGTGAGAGCAAAGGCGTTCAAAGGCAAACAAAAGGGTGAATATCTTGCTATCATCTCTTTTACGGAACGCCAAGTGACCATGTGTGCCTTTACGAGTTGTTTGACACAAAGACGTGTTTCCCTTGGTTTGTATGGGGGGAAAACGTTGTAAGGTGATATACCATATCACTTCTTTTTAGCAGGGAAAGCATGCCATGACTATAGTAATAGAGCTGGAAACTTTTGAATAATGTATTTGTCCCGTGGTATATGTTGTGTTTGAACTAACTTTGTTCTTCCTTATACGCCTTAAAACTCCCAGCAAAAGATATTGCACGCACGCTTAAACCTGCGTTGAGTCATGTTTAACGAATGGACCTAATTCATACCATAAATCATCAGTCGTAAATCATGCAAGAAAGAAACCCATAATAATAGCCACGAGCGTTACCACAACAGCCCATGAGCTTGGACGCATAAACTGTGAAGCAGCGCTGTCATCATCATCATCACCGCCACTCTCCCCACGATCATCACCATCATCATTGTCATTGTCGCTGCCGTCCTGGGCTAGGACAAAGATCTCGCCGGTGCTGTCGGAGCTGAACCACAGACGTCCCTCTGAGTCCCAGGCTAGACCTACGGGGCGGAAGCAATCGTCTGGACAGTTGGAGAGGTCTGGGTTGCTGATGATTGTTGTTGTGGCGTTTTTGCTGTTGGAGGGTGATGTTGGACGGCCGTCTTTGAAGGCTACGGAGGAGATTTCGTAGCCTACGGGTTCATCACGGTTCCCTATTTTTGTGTAAGTTGTAGGTTATATATGAGAGAAAGCTGAACTTACAACTGCCGTGGAATGAGATATAAGCACTTGTACCGTTTCCATCAAACTTGATATCCAGAGGAGCCGTATGAGCCTGGAAAGCAAGCACAGGAGGTACATATTCAGTATTACACTCATCATCACTAGGCGTAGACTGTCCAGCCCTCCGATCAGCAGGAAACTGATCACCCGTTTCAAGATCCCCAAGGCTAGGAAAGTCCTCGGTAGACCAGATAGTGTAGCAAAGGGGATATCCATAGTTACCGCCCTGATCCTCTCGGGAGCCGTTGAGGAAACCGTGAAAGTTGAGCTCCTCGGCTGGATTGTCCTTGTGAATGTCTCGACCCTTGCGGCTGAGGTTGTCGACTGAGTTCTCGACCGAGTATACCCCTCCCGTCTCTGGATGTTCCGCCACACCGACTGAGTTGCGAAGACCCCAGCCAAGCAAGTCTCCGTCGAGATAATCATACGGCCTGGACTTTTCACCTAAAGCTGAGACGTTAAATGCTCGTAGTTGTGAGTGGCCCGTGGATCGGTCTTCAGCTTCAACGTCGTCGTTGCCCTGACTCCCGCGGGATACGACGAGTACGCCGGGGTGCTTCTCTGAGAGGAGGAGGGTGCGCGAGGTGTGACCGCTGTTGGTCATGTTCGTGACGAGGGTACGTTCGGATGACTCGCTGAGGCGGACGGTTGAAGGGTCGTAGGACCATGAATAAACCTCGTCGTCAGTTGAGGCGTAGAGGGTGCGACCATCTTTGGAGATGGCGATGCCATGGTTGAGCTTGAACATTGTCAGTAAAAGTATTGTAAGTAAGGATTAGGTGTAAGTGATTTACATCTTCATTCTCAAGAAGCACCGTCTTCTTACGAACCCTCAAACAAGTCCTTCCCTGATCCTCAAGTTCCAAATGCACCAAACCTACACCAGTGTCGACGACAATAAGTGCGCCCTCAGTGTCAAAGAGGATACCACGCGGACGGGAAAGTTCAGAAGCGACGAGACGATAAGACCATCCATCAGCGGCGACAGGAGCTTCGTACGAAGTCTTGAGGTTATTGATCTTGCATTGGTCCGAGGATTGAGCTTTGGCGAGGGAGATGCTGAGGAGTAGTGATGTCAGGATGCGGGGGAGGGTGAGGGGAGGGGGGGACAATGATGCTGTGGGTTATGGAAGTAAAGGGAAAATGTAGAGAGTAATAGATTTGAATACTAGAATCTCATCATGAAAAAAAGATGTCGAGTATATGAAATGGAGAAAGATGCATGCCACTAGAAGCGCGAGATTCACCCTCATAGAGGTGTGTCTCGTCGCGTGCACGCCAAGACCGCTTCCCTTCCTCCCCAGCCAACGCATCACATCACTAACTAGGTAGAATGTGCCGGGCAAGTTTTTGATCACATGCCCATGTTTTTTTTTTTTGTTTTCCTTGGCTTTCTTTTGTTGAACGAGGCAGTGCACAGCCAACCACTGGATTTTCTCGGGTTTGGTATTTTTTTGCTAATACGAGATATGAACGACGTATTCGCTAGTTTGTTGTCTTACATGTTGTATATTTTAATAAAAGAAATGTTGTCGGATGACGGCTTTGGTCTCTTCCCCGCAAGTCAAAAACTCATAGATGCCGCTTGCCGTGTCGTTGCCGGCCGATGATCCGGGGATATCCATCCAATATTGCATAAGCTATTGTTTTGAGAAGGAAAGTGAATAGCTTCAATAGATACTCCAAGGTATTAAATACTCTTCTTCATCATTCATCAAATGTTTCATCGGCACTCACAATAGCCACCCTTTTCTTGGCACACATACCATACCAACACGATTCACTATACGGCCCCTGCTTTTCTCAAAAATGCACGTTCAGCCACTGACATCAATGGGACCCTGACTGTCGTATTAAACCATCTATCGTATCGTTCCATAACGACCGCTTATTTTTTAACATGTTGCTATTTCCGGCTTTCATGACTCGCTACGATCTATGCTTCGAGTTCTCACCTACCACCAAGACACTCCAATCTTTCTGCACCGAGATGGCAGCAGCAGTAGTTCTCGACTCACTATCCGTCTCATTGCTTGTTCTCGAGGCCCCAATCTCGACCTTGTTTTTACCCTGACGTCCAGAGATGTCGTCAATCATTTGGAATTGATCTTCGTCGCTGTCAATCTTTGATAGACGGGCCAGCGTGGAAAAGATGCCTCCATTCTTCCGAGGCCGTGATGATGATCCCTCTGTTCGAGAAAGCGGGTAACTGCTGCTGTTTCCAGTTGGTCCGCTAGGTTCACTCGTGCCACGTCCTGTAGAAAACAGTCGACTAAGTCCAATGACTTGGAGCAGTGGACGCATGCTCGGCAGACATGCGCAGACGAGTCCAATGTTGACCTCGACAGTCGACCAAAGCATAAAGTCCCTTAGATTATACGTGACGTTTCTGTCGTCGGTTCGGATAGACATGACGATTGTCAGTCGGATGATGGAAACGATGCAGATGAAGAAGCCGAGCGTAAACATTCCCGCAAGGATGAGTCTTCGTCCGAGGGGGATGTTGAGTCGAAAGACGGAGGGGAGAGGCATGCCCACGAGGACAAAGTCGATGATTACGTTTGGGAGGGAACCTCCTAGGTAGATGGGTTTTTGTTCCATGCATTTTCCATGCTCGATTAGGATGTTCCACTGCTTTTCGACTGGGTTACACGAAAACGTCGCGACGAGGACCTGACAGGTTAACAGCAAGACAATCAGGGGGAAAGTGTGTGCAACTTACCAGCACCACCATCCAGATGACGACTGAACCAAAGAGAACCGCGATTGGTACGCGTGCCGTGATGGAAAACAACTTCCAGTATAACGCAAGAATCGTCAACTTGATAAAGGCAATGGCAAAGACATAAGTCAATGATGCCGCAAAGAGATAACGAAGAAAGTCGACGACTTGTTCAATCGAGACATCGGTACCAACATGACGACCAAGATATGGCCTCATTCCTATTCAAACATCAATTAGTTAGTTTGTCTTTACCATCCCAAGAGGATTGATTGATCACACTTACCAATCATGGTGATGTAGAAAAATACATTGGCAAACACCAAGGTCACGACAGAGAGTGTATCGTCGAGCCCCAACCGTGCCAACCCTCCCGTCTTTTTCCTGCACCAGATCTTTAAGGGAACGATCAGCATTACCATGACATAGGTTGCTATCGCCGCGCCATCTAGGCGGGATCGATAGCTGTCAAGGCTTTCAGCCATTTGCTTTTTGTGAAGATCTGATGATGATCCTCCTGATCTCACGATGATTCGATCTGACAGGTTACCAACAAAAGATATGCATTCCCAAGGACAGGGAACTGGGAAGGTCAAGACTTTTGCATTTAATGCGCCCCGGGAGCAACAGCAGGAAATGCAAGTTCCTTGACTTTGACCCAGCTGTGGCGTTCTCCATATCCATATCCATGGAACTAAGGAGGACACTGTCATCATCAACCGCAGAAACCAATCTTGGCCCGTCTATAGTACCATTCCAGATTTGATACCTTGTTCCTGACTCGGAAACCCCCAAGACATGCAGGAGAAGGAAAAAAAAGCGAGAAGGATTCAGCTGATGCTTGCTGTGCCGCGCTTACCAGGGGGATTTTTAGTCCGGGCTCGGTCGTAGATCCGCCGTCGATATCTTAGAGCAGGGATTGGGCAGCCGTGGAGAAAAGAAGGGGAACTAGGATCTTCCCGCCAAGTCCTGCCCCCGTGCCATTTCCAGTCCACCCTTTTATTCGGCATCTTATTGGTCGGGGAACACGGGATGCCCGGATTTTTAGATCGTAGTCCCTGTCTCTTGGCGTTGATGCAGATTTCCAGAGACCAGGGGGTCGCCTTGTGTTGTTGGTTGACCAACAACGCCCCCCTCAAGCACTCTTGGGACAAAACCCGCGCGAATAGAAAACCACGCATGGCTGAGCCAAGGAGTGGAATATCATTTCCAGAAGGTCTTGGTTTCCACGTGTGTGTCGATCAAGAAAAGATGGTGCTATCTTTTCTGCAACACTTCACGTGCCCTCCTTATAACCAACCAATTTTTTCTCACTCACTTCAACCATGACATGCATCAGCAGCAGCAGCAGCTCGCAAAAGATCCGGAAACTCGGTTACCTTCTCTCTTCTCAGCTTTCAGGGATGATTGCTTACGATAATGGAGTCCCCCCCCCCATCTATACCAAGCCACTAATTGTAACCGCGCCGCCGGTGGATACATCCCAAACGAGGACATTCGCTGCGCTTGCCGAATAATAGCACCTGGGTCTACAGTACCTAGACTGCTAGAGTAATACTACTATTGCTACTACGTAGTAGGTGCCTGCGCTAGATAGTGTGCGGCTGGAATGGTTTCATACCCACCTCGGGTCTGCATGATTCAGGAGGATGGAGGGGAGTCCAGTCCAGTCCTTTTTTCGCGAGGCATACATACATGTACATGTGCATGGCTTCGGGTAGAGATGGATGGATGGATGGATGGATGGATAATCAGCTCTTCGTGAGTGGGTGGTTACCGATGTTGGCTACTCTTTAATACCCACCGTTTCTCTCTCTCTCGACTCTTTTTGTTTACTTGTTGCTGTTGTTGTGTAAATGGTCTAGACAAAGTAAACGAAAAATGTCTCTTCAACTCGTGGCCGAGAAGGTCACTCCTCTTCAAGTCCTCTTGCTGGTGTCTTCACTGACACTCAGCTATGTCATATCTGTTGTCATCTACAGGCTCTACTTTCACCCCCTGGCCAAGTACCCGGGTCCCTTTTGGGCTCGTATCTCTGCGTTTCCAGCATATTACCACACGCAAAAGAAGGATCGACACATTTGGTTCTGGCAGTTGCAGAAGCAATATGGTAAGTCAAATCCTCAACCTTCGAAGAAGCAATTAGTCAACACAGTCAAAAGGTCCTAGCTTTCGAATCACTCCCAATAGCGTCCTAGTAAATACCCCAACCGGCCTCAAGACAATCTTCAACAACAAGGCAAATGTCAAGAAAGCAGAGTACTACAAGGCGTACCCACGCAACGTCCACGCCATGACGACGTGGAACACCATCGACAAGAACGTCCACGCCCGCAAGAGACGCGTCATGAACAATGCCTTTTCCGACAAGGCTCTCCGCTCCTGTGAACCCTTCATCCACGACAATGTCGATCGTTGGTGCGACCTCATCATAAAGGAGATTGGTGAGGGGGAGAAGTGGTCTAGGTCTTTGAACATGGCTCGTTGGGCTGATCATCTCATCTTTGATATCCTTGGTGATCTTTGCTTTGGAAAGTCGTTTGGTTTGAAGGAGCCTGGTAGTGAACTTCGTTATGTCCCCGGACTCATGACTGACTTTTTGGAGATACTCCATCCTGTAAGATCAGCCTCATCAACATACCAACACTCTCGCTAACCCATGCTAGATCGCATACTCCCCCTTCACAGCCCTCTGGGTCTGGCTCAAACCCCGAGGTCTAAACCAACTCCTCGCAGCAGCCGCTCCCCCAGCCCTAAAGAACTGGCAGATGTTCGTCGAAAAGTGCTTCGCCGAACGAGCCCGCATCGAGCACGAGTCAGACGGTGACGGCCGAAAGGACTTTTTCCATTACCTGTTCAAGGCCGTGGATCCTGAGACAGGAAAGGGGTACAGCCAGGATGAGCTCTTTGGCGAGAGCGAGTCACTCATCATTGCTGGTTCAGATACTACTGCTATCAGCACTGCTGCTGCATTCTTCTATCTGTCTCGGAACCCTGAGGTTCAGCAAAAGTTGGCAGATGAGATTACTTCCACTTTTTCAAGCCTCGATGAGATCAAGAGCGGTCCAACTCTTCACTCTTGCAAGTATCTCCGAGCTTTCATCGAAGAAAACCTCCGAATGAGCCCCCCAGTCCCCGCAGATCTATCCCGAGAAGTTGAAAAGGGCGGTATCGTCGTGGACGGAAAGTACATCCCCGAGGGCATCAAGGTGAGCACGGTCTCGTACTGTATGCACCACAACCCAGAATACTTTCCCGAACCCTTCAAGTTCAAGCCTGAGCGGTGGATCGTTGATGAGGATGATACTACGGGTGCGTCGGCTGAGAGTGTTGCTCTGGCTCAGAGTGCATACATGCCCTTCTCTGCTGGACCTCGAGGTTGCATCGGCAAGAACTTGGCATACCTCGAGATGAATCTGGTTCTGGCAAAGGTTATCTACAACTTTGAGATTCGTCGTGACCCGACTAGTAACTTGGGAGGTGGTAGTCTTGAGGCCGTCGAGGGTCGTCGGACTGTTGACCAGTATCAACTGGGCGATATTTTTGTTGGAATTAGAGATGGGCCTATGGTTCAGCTCGCAAAGAGGACAAGGAAAGCCTAGGGAAATACCTGGTTTAAGCGATTAAATATTATCTAACATATGTACCCACCCTGTTAATCATCGAGAGTCATCCAACCTAACTCCAATCTTGCAGACCAGACACTTCGGGAGAGATACCCCCTAGTTCACGACTAAGATGTTTCCCCGCAATCACGACTTGAATATGGAGCTTGCGGTGTCTCGAGCTCCGGAACTCTTGTCTAAGACGCCGCGGGCCTTACTCAGGTTGAGGCTCTCTCGTTCTTCGACCTTGCCAGTCATTGGTCAAGGATCGATAAGACCGAAGATGAGGACCAAGAGTACCGAGGAATTTTGGAGCTCCTGCCGACGTTTTTGAATGAGGTCTTCGTCGGATGGGCACGACGGTCAAGAAATAAACGAGACACCAGAACAATAGAGCGTATAATAGACTCATCATAAATATAGCAAATAATTTTATATAAAAATATATAAGATTACTATAATTTTATAGATAACTTTTAGAGTATTTTTATTAATTTCTTCTTAATTTCTTTTATATTTTTAGAAGAGGATATGGTAAGATATTGAAACTGGTGTCTCGTTTTTTTCCTGACCAGGGTGATGGGATAGCGATTTGGGCCCGCCATGCGTTCCACGGCTGCCCCGATTGCAAATCGGCGTGCGCATTGGAGGGCAGAGTGGGGATGCATATCTAATGGCCATAGTTAGTGAGCCGGCCAATCTTCAGTTCTCCTTTCGTACTCCAAATATTTGAACCCAAGCCGGGCTTTCCCCCCACCAATGATGCAACTGCAAGTTGAGGCAAATCATGTTCCAAGCCTTATCGGAGCCACCTGGGCACCCAGGGTTCTGAAGATGTGTCTGGTATTTCCTCTTCCAGTCCCGTCCAAGGAAGGCCGCGGCGTGCTCAAAGACGAGCGCTGTGTTCCTGATGTTGAGTTCCTTGTTGTTCCATGAGAAAGGAATGATGTGGCAAACATGGGGATCCACTGTCCTCATCAAAACGCATGCTTTTCCATCTCTCTTGAAGCACTTATCCCTCTCGTCTTTGTCTCGCCCCTCCTCCTCCTTGGGTAGGTACTCCGCATCTGGATCATCGCGTTTTTGACGGGTTTTCGATGATCGCTTCGACTTCTTGCTGGAAGGAAGAGAGGCGGGCGATTGGGTTCGCTTGCTGCGGGGCGTACGAAGGCTGCGAGGGGTGCGGAAGAGCTTAGAGAGCGCGTCGTTGTCGAGGAGTTCCTTGTCCTGATTTGGCCTGAAGACTATGTCATGCATCATTAGTTCAGGTACCACAAAGGGGAAAGTCAACACTCACAGTGCTTGACAAGCAGTCTTATGCCATCCAGGCGTCGGAACAAATCCCCGTCACTGTTCAGTTGTCCACCAGAATCTCGAAGCGAGAGGTAGCCACCTGGCTTAAGTGTGGATATAGGTACGTATAAGATCGTGGCGACTTGCACAGCATTGAGCCTGAAGTCCGCCCGCAACGGGTTGGTGCGGATTTCAGCCTCTAGCTTGATAGCAAAGTCACGTCGGATCTCAGCCTCCTCGACGGGCAACAAAGTCTTGGGTTCTTCGAATGGCGGGTTTGCTTTCAGAGACTTCTTAAGCATCTGAAGGGCTAGTTCGCGCCTTGGTGTTCTCTCATGAAGTTCGTCCAAAAGACGATGCAGTCGGTCAATCCGGCTCTCGTTATCACCTGGATTTAGACTCATTGTTGCGGTGGAGGAGAGATGGAATCTAGAAGTCTTGGTTGAGGGTTGGGAATGTGGAGAGTGGGAAAGAAAAGAAGTGCGATGGAGAATTGAAAGATGAGGCGCTGCAAAGTCGAAAAGAGAGCGAGAAAGGATAATAAATCTCACAAGCACTGCACGGGCTGCATGCGTGAACTTTCTTTCACCACCAACTAACACTGTACATCTCCAAACAGTAAACATATGATATTCATCAACAAATACCAACGGAAGCCTGATCCTATCACTTAGCAAGAATCGCAGATAAGTCAAAAAGTACACATCCAACTCCAGCCGTAGATGTACATTGTTTACTGACTACTGTGGCCAGAATCCAGCACCAGAAAGGCCCGACGACAACCATCTGCGTCTTATGGGACGTCTTCGTCTAACTGTGGACACGATGACGATGAGGAAACCTATTCGATCTTTGAAGATGATGAGACCCAACGGTCGGTTCACGAGACTTCGCCTGAACTTGACGAAGAATGTGCGACCAGTTCGACCATTGAAGACGAGATCATATAGAAGAGAGTGGAAGAAGACCTGGATGAGGATTCAGGGGAGTGCATAGGAGCATTCATCGACCTGAGCATTAACGACGATGATGTGTACTTCGCCATCGACTCGGACGACGACGACGACGATTGTGAAGCCGAGCTCGAGGAGAGATCCGGGAAACTGGCCAAGAACAGCCACAGAGATCACCAAGAAACGATAGAGGAGTGGATCAATGATCGCAACGTCGAGGATCCAGTGCCCGAAGACGACCCAGACATGCTCAGGTTTCAGCAGAAGATGCACGCACTGATTAAGCGGATTACAGAACACGCTTCTTCCTCCGATGACAAAGAAACGAAGGCCTGGATGTGCTCCCCTGATAGTGAGCGCGAAATGACAAGGGGTTTTCGAACTTTGTTGATGAGAATCGACGTGGAGGAACTGGCTAACGCCACCCTGCCAAACATCCCCAACAAGGCACAACAGATCCTAGGGAGGGAAGACGTCAAGCCAATTGACCTCTTAAGCCTCCCTCAGGTCTCAGGGGAATTACATATTAAATACCCGTCTCTTATGGTACTAAAGTCATACTAGTCCCCAGACTTCTGCATCGATGATTCAGATACCGGTATAGTCTTGACCTTTGCCAAGAGGCCCACGAGTCTCGTCAATTTGGCATCTAGCGCTGCCTCCCAAATTCCATCTGCGTATATATCGTCAAACTGCAGTCTTGGACAACGAACCATCAGTTCCACTTCTCGAATGAGCCCTCGTTTGATGGCACTCTCAATCGACTTTCCATTGAGAAGACCATCTCCCATACTCAAAACTAGTTCAAGGACTTCGTAGCCATGTTGAATCCCTTCAAAGTTGTCCATGATCCAGTTGACCAAGTCGACCAAGTCTTCGTCGATGGAATATCTCAGCCCCTGGCCCAAGAGGTACTCGGTCAAGGGCAAGTTGCCGCCCTGAATAGAATTGAGTAATAACCCCTTTAGGTTGACAATCGGATAGACATGGGCCTCGAAAAGCAGCCTAGTAGCACGATAATGGCCATTCTTGCTTGCAATGTCCAAAGCTTTTCTGCATGTGCCAGGATCGATGGGCCAACGCAGGAACAGCTTCACCATGTCCGCATCTCCTCGTGAAGCAGCCACCTCTAGTGGACTTTCCACAAACCCATCCCCTGGTCCATGGATATCTGCCCCCATCGGGAGGAGGAGCTCGCAGACAGCCTGGAAGCCCCGGCTAGCTGCTATGCATAATGTGGCTGTGAGAGTGCGTCTTGTGAACGGGTGTAAGCTTAGTGCCTCTTTCATAACGACAGGATTTCCCGAACTGCATGCTTCTTCGAGAGTCCATGAGAAATCTTGTGAAGGTTGAGGGCTCTTTAGTAAGAATGTAGACTGGTGTGACCTCCAGTGGTGACAGTACAGTTCTTGCAGATATTCAAATCCGAGTTCATGCGCAAAACAATCTTGAACCGCGCAGTAAAAGGGCCTCCAGTGACGCTCCAGGTGTAAATCTCGCTCATCGACGCTTCCAAAACTTCCAGTGAAGAAGGAGCACCATGGTTTTGGGCACTTGAGAATGAGTCTAGGTCTGCGTTCTCCTTCTTGAGAGCGTTCCTTGCTCCAGTATAGGTTCTCAATCTGTCTTCGAACGAGACTAACTCGGCTTTTGAGTCGGAACTGCTGGTTGCGCTCACGCGCGTCTTCTTGTATGCGTTTGAACAACTCTATCACGTTTGGGGTTGGGGAACTTCCTCGGCGCTGTCCGTTCTAGTACGGCCCCTCCCTCATATACACCCCGAGAAAGGTTTCAAGCGACGTGATGGCCTCTTCATACTCGGTATGATGAAACCCTTCCACATAAGCTTCGACAGTGGCCTTGGCGTGGTGATACCAGTGTTGGACTGTGTAATCCAGGGGCTCAAAATATTCAATGTCTTCCTAGGTCATGACTTTCTCAGCAAAGACACCAGTTATGAATCGTTCCGACATCAAGTATTCGGAACAGAATCGGGATAGCTTGGCATGCTCGAGGCGAGTGTTGATTATGCCTGGTTCTCTCAACAGGTGCCTACACAGTTGGTCAGTTATTGTCTTCTCTGCATCCACATGGATGTCACAGACTTTTTGATGTCGGCATGTAGGATCCGAATCATCTCCTCGGAGTGCGAATAATCGTCCGTAACGCGGTAAAAGTCCACCACACCTCTACAAAGCTCCGCGGCATGAATGTACCGGCCACGAGCGCTATTGTCAATCGTTGATTTTTCTGCGTTTATACAAAGCAACGCTTGAGCTTCCTGCCATCGAAGTGGCCGTTCCGCCACTAGGAGCAAACCCAGCAGTCTGATTCCATCTTTCGATCTATGCAACCGAGACATGATCAAGTGGTATCTGCATAGCGAGTACTGTTAGCAGCCAGAGAAGAAAGAACCAGGTTCAGGCTGGGCACACTCACATGCCGGACATTGCCTCGGGAGATATACTCGGCCACAATCTGGTCCCGGGGTTACCAGCTGCTGGATAACTGAGAACATGGCCAAGGAGGACTCGAGCGTAGAGGAAATTTCCGTTTGATAGCTCTGCCGCCCTTTCAGCGATCTCCTCCCGTTTCTCTGGCATTAGGCCAAACTTGTACTGTAATTCTGTGCAACACTGGCCACAGTATCGCCGCACCTCCTTGGTGTGGGCAGAATTCTCCAACGATATCGACGGGTACGAGTCGAAACGCGAATTCAAGTTAGTGCTATCACGTCGATATGAGATGATGATTCGCAAGCTCGACTCATCGGGTAAGTCTTTGGCCGTGGCGAGTAGCCATTCTGCTGTCTGGTCTACTTCCTTGTGGTGGTATTCATCAAGACCATCCAGAACCAAGAAGGTGGTGCGGCGCGTCTCAATGGCTCGTTTGACAAGTTTCTGCAGCACCTTTGTCTCCCTGACTCCATCAGCGTAAGCGTGTAGGTGCTTGTTGACGAGTTCGCTCAGTAAAACCTCATTTTGGTCCATGAACTGCTCTAAGAGAGTACGTAGAAGGCTGTTGTGCGGTTCTTGTAAGCTAGGGCTGAAATAGAAGTAGCCAATTTGACTGCCGAAACACTCTTTCTCGGCCATGATTTTGTTGGCCACTGTTGACATGAGTGTTGTCATGCCTGTTTTTGCAGTCAGTGTTAATTATCTCTTCCTCTCGTGAGAGGCAGATTGCTTCTTACCCATGCCAGGTAGACCACTAATGCACAGGATCGTGCTATCAGTACTGCCGTACCAAAACTGGAATTTTGCCTCAGAGAAGATCCAAGTCCCTGAACTGAACTCAGTCCTGCGCTGGGTGAATCCCTCATGATCTCTCCGGTAGTCTGGGCTCTGAAGCTTGACCTTGAGCTCACTCATGGCCAACTTGTGCTGTTCGTAGGCTTCTTGTATTTCGTTGTCGCTTTCAGTGGTCATTTTACGTCGTTTCGGCGCCCTGGAGTCGCTTGTTTCGCCCTCCAGGGCTTCTTGAAGGCTTTCGTGGTTCTGTTCCAGTTCTGATCTGAAGAGCGCATCCAATCCTAGCTTTTGTTAGTACAAAATGGTCAGAATCAATCTCAGCATCATGTACCAGAGTGTCTCAAAAGCCCTAGGGCTTCACGATGCAAATCCAGCATCCCGTTCAAGCTTCCATCACACAATTGAGTAAACTGAGCTAAGGGGTCAACTTTTTCCTCGTCGTCCACAAGATCTACGATCCCCTGCCTAATTTTGTAATAGGCGTCAAGCAACCTGTCGCATATCTCGCCATCCTCCGTCTGGACAGCCTGTGACCATCAGCTACCTCTTCCTTAACAGGGGCTGTACGGTAACTCACTTCAAAGAGGAATTTCATGGGACCCTACAAACGTGAGCTTTCGTATAATACTGGGCTGAGACCTGGCTCACCCAGATGAAGCAACCAAACTCGTCCCTGGTTAGCAATGGCACATCGCCATGATCCAACCTCTCCAATTTCTGAACAAGCACCCTGAACTCTGCCTAAGACTGCTTCAGTGCGAGATCAGCATCTACGACGTTTATCTCCGATATCGTATCGTCAATATCTATCGCTGTGCAGGACGGAATTTCTCGTTGCAGGCCTGGGTCGAGAATTGCTTCAAGTTTGTGGACTGCTGCCGCCAAGCTTTCGGCCTTCTCCATGATTGAACTGTGGAAATGTATGAATCTGAGCTGCTGAAATGATGAAAAGAATAGAGCTTGCAAGATGAAAATTGTACCAAGACAAGAAGTTGTGGACAGAAGAAGGAGAGATTGAACGCCTTGGGGCTTGACGGAGATGTCCATGTTCCTGCGCATGGAGCTCACAAGGCAGGCTCAAGGTAGCCGACCCCCATGACTCTTCGCCAGCACTCTGCCATATAGGTAAGGCTTATGATTATAAAACGAAGCAAATATATAGAATTTAGAAGATATTTGTTTAATTTCATATTTATATTTATTTATTTTACTCTAATATATCACATCTCTATAGGCAGCCTAACAAAGTTCTCGCTGCCTCAGTACGTAGTATATTCCTACGGTGTGTCATTTTTGCCTTGGTCCAGGTTGTAGGCAAGTCCAGGATCAGCAAGAGCACAAGTGAAGAGGATGGAGCTGACCATCATGAGCGAGTGCTCATAAATGACTACCTAGGCAAAGCACCCACCCACCCAAGTTAAAAAGTCCAGCCACTGCCGCTCGATGCTCTTCAGCTCAAGTGCCTCCCAATTCATCATCCTCAATCTCGCCTCCCTCATCTCCTTGCTCAGCTACACGCCGTGAGATTGACGCGATCGCTAGACTAAGGAAGGTTATATAGCTCCTCTGGAACCTCCACCATCATGGTGCATGCATGGTGGGACCGTACAAAGCATTGGTGGGCCATATCATCAGCCTAGGTTGCGAGATGTTTGCTAGTCCTCTGTCGATGCAAACTCCTCTAAGGTGGTCTTGAGATCCTTGAGCTCTGCTCCCGTCGTCGTGCGGCCAAGCAAAATTGTAAGGGAAAACACCGTCTAAGAAAAGATACAACTAGACGTTAAAACAGAAAAGGGGCATCAGAAGCATGTATTTGTGAACTGCTGCGCATTTGTACTCAGGTCAACACGACGCAGTCCCCCCAGATTAACAAGTCACATCACTCACTAGACACAGAGATGACGATATCCTATCTCTTTCCTCGCTTCATGCTCTTCAACGCTGTATCTCTGACATGCAATAATACCATCCAACACTGTCTCACACAACTCATCCACCACAGCCGCCATCCCCCCAACCTTTACCCAGCGACCCGAGAGAGAGAAGGCTACATACAGTCTTTGTGTAGTACGAACGTCTCTGCGCTGTATAAAAAGCATAGCAAGAAAAGCAAACAAGAGAAAGAGTTTAGTAGAAGGAAGAAAAAAACGACCATTCCAATGGCACCCTGACGCCCAACCCGTGCAATCTCGACTAACCTGCCCTTCAACGTATGTTCTCTTTTTTTCCCCCAGTGGTCCTCCACCCTCCAACAGCTCAGGTCTCGAGATAAGTGAAGAAAGAAGAATGACAATAGCCTAGTAAGAAGGTGTAAAGAAAAGGGGGTAAAAATCAAGATAGAATAGACAAAAGAGAATCGGGGAGGAGGACTATAGCGCGCGTTCTTGACTCTAAGGGGAAAAGGAGGACGGCCCGTCTTAACGTAGGCCAATAACGCTCATCTCGAGGGTCCATACTCTTCGGATCCAGACCTTGAGTTTGCCTTCGACACCTTCAACGTTTTCGAGTTCGACGCCTTCCCACCAGCATCGTCGTGCGGGCTTGCGCCAGAAGAGGAGGAGCTTCTGTGCCATGCCGACGGCATTGTTACCCATCTCGTTACCACGGATGTCGCTGCGCAGCCGGGCGAGCGCCAAACTGCAGATGACGGCCTTGTTAGGCTCTCCTGCGCGGTGACCCCATCGGTCGTCGTGGTTGAAGCCGCTGAAAAGGTGAAGTCAGTATGATACACATGCTTGAACCCGTCAGAGCAAACTCACCCTGCCGTCAACATCTCAATAAGATGGGCCTCGGTGGTACCAGGCTCATCACTTCGCTTCAAACCGGAAAAGATGCCGTCCTGCTGCTGCAGAGCCTCTGCAGCGGCCCGCTTCACCGCAATCATGTCCAGCTGGCCAATGTCTGGTCGTGGAGGAATGGCGTAAAAGTCCAAGTCCTCGCGGAGCACAATGATGCCGGCTCGCTTAGAGTCGTCGCGCGAGGCCCCCAGAGCATTCGCTTCCTCATCCTGCGACACGCTTGGTGACGGGTCTGTGGGGATCGATTGTGCCACATCCCGGAAGAAGTCAAGCATATACTGCAAAGAAGCAGGGTCGTACTGTAGCACATGTTGGTAAGGTAAAGTTTACGGTGATGAGAAAGCATGGGCTTACGTCTACTTGTACGGCATCACCATCCGAGAAACCACCCATGTGTCCTTCAGGGAAGAGTCCGTTGGGGAACAAGGATAGCAGTACAAACTCGGGCAAAGTGAGCAACTCATCTCTAGAGAGGTAGAACCTGGTGCCCCTGTTCTCAGTTAGTCTCTGCCGCGTTCGATTTTACTATTTCGCATCAAACGGCAAGTCTCACCTAAGGTCCATAGCGATCGTCTCGTCGGCGCCGACATCTCCAATGGTATTCACAGGCGGCCCGCCCTGTTGCACCTGAGTAATAATACTCGAAGCTCCTCCTGCGGCAGCCATCAGGTACGAGAATGTGAGGAGGGGACTGTCTCCCTCCGAGTAAGCCGGTGGCGGTTCTGCGTCGTCGTCCTTGCGACTGGAATCCCCCTTTGTATCCTGGGGAAGTGCGCGCTTGGTCTCTGCGACTGGATCGCGAAAGGCCCTAGCGGTCTGGTCCGGGTCAAAAGGCTGTGCTGTTCGCGGGGCGGTAAAAGACTCGTATGCTGGCGCTGCAGAGCCTGAAGCTTCTCCTTCACAGTGAGAAGTGACAACGAAAGTGGTGAACTTGCTGGGACGCTGGTGGGCGTGGTCCGGTAGTGAGGTAAAGAGCGACGAGAAGGGGGGAGGGCGCGAGGAAGAAGCCTCGGAGGCGGGATACTGCGGCGGTGGGGACTGCTCGCGGCTCAAGAGAATGTGCGACTCGGGTTGTTCGGGGGTCTTGAGGTCTTCGGGTGTCGGCTCGCGATGATGGATTGACGATGTGCGCGTGCTGGGCGTCGTCGATGAGGCGATCGACGGCGTCTTCTTCTCAAACTCCAAGGACACAGATGGTCCGATACCAGCTTCCTGCGGTTCAGACAGTGTGGCGGCTTATACCTAACGCCAGATCGGCGTACGATGGGAAAGAGCGCGGGCAGATGGATGGGGGTAGGAGAGATGATGGTCGAGAGTACTGGTTCACCGATTCGAAGTTGAGGAGGCGAATAACCTAATATCGGGGTTGCAACATTAAATGTGATAGTGCTAGACAAAGCAGGATGAAGCGTCGGTAGTTCGAACAGTCGAATGGTGCCTCGTTTCCCAAATAGCGGCTTCTCAGTCGCGTTGTGAAGCTGGTTGGCGATTGTGATGTGATGCGTGATTGAGGTTGGTTGGAGAGATGGAGCATGGATTCCAGCGCAGCGCCAGACCTCAACCCACGGGACGGGATGGGCAGCACAAACTCAAGGCACAAGCACACTCGGCGCGATCCCTCATTCGACAGTTGCTCCCCTGAGCCTGAGCTTGAGCGGAGAGAGGCTTGCTATCCAGCGGGCTCTAGGCTGTGGAACCCAAATTGGAGCCCCGCGGCGCATGCATTCAGCCAATTAGAAGTCTCCATACCTTGCTAGCAGGGTCCTTAGCCGCCCAGCTTTAGGAGGTGGAGGCGCTAGAGGCGTCGGAGTTGCATGCGCTGGGCTTGGGATGAATGAAGGGGCCGCGATGGATGGTTTTCATTGTCAACAATCAATCACCCCGACCCTGTGTAGTTGAGATCGGCATGGTATTTTATCTATGTATCATCAGGCATATATTCAAACCTCCAAAGCCTTCGTTTTACTCTATTACTGGATATCATTCGCTATCGCTGTCCCCAAAGATCGCACGAAGCACCTCATCATGAGCCGTCTTTCCCTCCAAAGCCTCATTCTTGTCTGGATTGATAACCGGCTCTGGCTTGGACACTGGAGTTGTTCCTGTCGTTGATGGAGCGCTCTCGATATATTTAGCCTCTCCAACAGGGGCAGCCATACCTCCTGTATCCTCCATAGGCCCTTGGCCTCTTGAGTTGCTTGTCTCTGCTTCCTTGTCTGGTCGAGAGTTCGTCGGGGCCTTGACATTGAACCGCTTACACAGCAGTCTCGTTGGGTAAAAGTCCTCGACTGTTCTAGTCAACTTGCCATACATGCCAACCTTGGCCGCCTCCTCTGCCGGGTCAGCCACTTTTGGCTCGGGCTTTGACAGAAGCTCAGTCCCTGTTGCGTCTGTTGAAGTGACTGATGGTTTCTTCGCTGTTGTGAAGCGAGATGCCATAAACCCTGTCATGGGCTTAAAAATCCTAGCGCAGTTATAAAACTCGGCTAGTTCCCGCGCGAAATCATCGTCCGCCATTCCTTTAGGCTTGTACGGCAACGGTTGACTACCGGTTGCAAAGTGTTCCAGATATGTTCGATAACGAGCCTTTTTCGCCTCGTCGTCTGCGTATGGTCCGGTCGAGCCTCTTGATATTGCTGCAACGGCTGTTTCACGGTCCAACTTGGGTGCCTCATCGCACATCGCTTGTTGCTTTTCCTCCTCCGTCATGGCGAAACCTTCTGGCACCTCGCCAAGCCCGGGAGGGAGATCTTTTCGTCCAGATGCAGCAGCCAGTTTGTCGCGGGCCGAACTGGAAATGAAGTCAAATACCGATTTTCCAGGAAGAGCTTTCTCTCCAAGAAGCGCTGCCCTTGACTTGGCATCGTGTGTAGATGCTTTGGCTGCGTCCGCCGTTGACGTGTATGCTGTAGATGTTGCCTGGTTTGTTGGTGTTTTTGAGGACACCCATCCTTCTGGAACAGGCGGCGGTGCATATTCCAACAAGAGATCAGCCAGATCTTCGGTGATCTTGGCTAGAACAAAGCCATCCAGAGGTAAACGCCCATCGTGACACCGACGAAGGCCGTTGCCGGCTCGGGCAGTCCTGGACACAAATACCGGCGCGTTTCTCAATGCTGGATTGACAGAAGCTGCCACCTTTTTGGCCTTTTTCTTCTTCTTGTCGCCTCCAATGACGCGATTGTACCGAATCTTCGGCCCAATTTCATATGGGTCCTCCTCATCAGAGCCATTGTCGTTCAGAATGCCCACTCCAATGCCACCACGTCCAGGCTTAGGTTTTTGTCTCCCCGTGGAAAGTATGGAGGTACTTCGTAAGCCGCCACTTTGGGGCTCCTCCTCGTCATCGTCATCGTCTGCTGCAGCTGTAATTTTGCTGAGACCCGTCAATTTGGCTTCCCCCTCATGGCCCAAGCCCTTTCGGTCGGTTTTGCGTATAAACTGGATCATCTTTGTGTTGTCGGGCGCGAATAAATGTGTTTCGCCAGCTTCAGAGCTTCCACCAAGGTCGAGACGGGCGCTTCTTCGAATCTTGGGGCCAATTCCTTGGCCATCCCTCCAGCCCATCCGCCGAAGCAGCTTGTAGCCCATGGTGTCGCCATCAGCTCTCAGGAGTCCCATCAAGCCTCCACCACCAGCTTCTTGTCCTGAAGATCCAAGACCGGCAAAGGCCTGCGAGGTCTCGAGCTTCTGAGCTTCAGCGGCATCAGCAAGATCCTCCTCGTCCATGTAATCTTCGGGTCGCTGTTGCGCCGGAGCGGCGTCATCTTTGCGGCGGTTACTGCGACTGGAAACAAAGGTTGAAGGGGTCCAACCCTCTTTAGATCCGACCGTGTTGAAGTATCTATCATGAGGTCAGCGCAAGGTCAATCGTACGTGGATGGATGATACAAACCCTGCACTCCATCCTCCAGTAAATGCGCCGTGAAGTCGCTTCCTACCCCTCTCATCCCTCACCTCCTGCTTCCAAATTGGCACGAAAGAGCCATCATCTCGGGCTTCGGGGTCGTCAGGCAGCGGCGTGCCAAAAGTCGCAAAGGGTGCGTTAAGGTCAGCCTCGTAGGTCGCGCGAGAGCGTTTATAGGACATGGGACCGGATATCGGTATATTGGCGCAAATATTATCAGGGCATTGAAAGAAGAGTATCGTTGGCTGTCGATAGCGAAGGCTGCGCAAATGCAGGGCAGGACGTCATTCAACGTGTTTCAACTGATGATGGAGCTGGCGCAAAGGCATCCAATCCATCTGGAGCTGCGACGTCGAAACATGCCTTATCGATAAGGAACAAAGTTCAAGGTCACTTCCCGATGACAAGCGGCCCCTGACACGGAAGCGACAGGGAAGCTCCATGATGGAACCCAAAGAAGCAGCTCCTCATATGCCGCTCCCGAGTTTGTTCAACGCCGTGTATGCAAGTGCACGTGTGTGAGACAGACGAGCCTTTGAAGGGGGATTCATCGTGGCATGACGACGGCACGCAGCTTCAAAGGACGTGTGAAGGGTCGTCACCAATGACGATTCAATAGCTGCCCCTGCTTCTACTGTGCCCCTGCTATGAACATGATTACTGGGAACGGAGGTCACTCCTCCGGTAGGTACTGGATAATAATAGTCACGGATACGGGGTCAAAATGTTGTAAATATCTCGGCTTCCTCCAAATCATTCCTCTCATCGCATCTGCCGACACCTTGTCCCACTCTACTTCGCCCTTGCCCGTCTCATCTCCGTCACTTGACGGGTCTTTGTCTGGAACTGTGACATTTTTATCCATCCATGCCTCCACTTTCCAGCATCAAGATGAGCCTGCCCGTGCTTTGAATGCATCCATGCAGTATGCAGGGCGACTTGATCTCCCTGAGAAAGCCCTAATAGACGCCCAGGCCTAGGGCACCGTTATGTGACGATTACTTAGATCCAGGTGCAAAGGGCAAAGGGCTGTTGGTAAATGGGACGACAACGCAGCAAGGAGATATGGATAGCGGGGATGTGCGTGTGCGTGTCCAAACGAGGCGTACTCGGTGCCTGAGACGCCATTCAGAGAGAGTCGGGTGGTGTCGAGTCTTGGCAATCCGCCCGGGTACAGTCTGAGATGGAGACCGTCCACCAAGCAGAATGTACTGCGTACAGGACCTGTGATTGTCGCCGTTGGCGGCAACCCGAGACATGGCATTGCATCACATCACATCGCACCAACGGGGTCAACGTGGGCAGCACGATTCCCGTCTTTGGGCTCACCGGCTACTCCCTTTGGCAGCCCAAGACTGTCAGACCGGGCTGTCGACATCCCATCCAGAGGGAGATGGATGAGATCTGTACCCGGTTTCCAGGCTTGACCCCCGTTTCCAGCCCCTCGCCAGCAAGCCACCCAAATTTGCTGCACTTTAGGACAAGACCATTCAAAGGGAACCAGTCAAACGAGAGGTCCACCTTGTATGCGAGCTGATTTCTCTCACAGCCAACCTGGTCTCCAATCGAGATGCGTACCACCAGGTGACGCATCGCCCTGGCATAGGTACATACATACATACGTGCGTGCGTACGGGCAGTCGCAGACGTCGTCGTCGGATGAGGTGCTTGGCGCTGGTGTTGCTGGAAACAGGGAATTGGCCGAGGACGGTGAGCTATCGTGGATCCAATGACGATGATCCCCCAATTGGTCCCTCGACTTCTGAACCATCCCAAGACTTGTTCCGGCTAGACGTCGAGCACCAGCCCGAGTGTCGTCGTCAGGGCCAAGCCTCTAGGGTCCGTTCTTGACCGCGAAATGAAAGTCTGGCTGGAGCGAGATGCCTCCACCCCAGAGGCAATAACCGTTGGTGGGAAAGTGGAAGCTAGCGACAAAGTCCCCTGGATGGAGTGAAATGCCAGGCCTGTTGTGCTCCGCAAGGGAGCAGCGGGTGCTGTAGCACGTCCCCTGGCATCAAGCTCTCGGCGACTTGGACCCGTTCAGGCATATCCTGGGCCTCAAGGGCATCCTGGTCAAAGAAAAAGCGAGACACCAGTACGAAGACATTAGCTTATGCTCTCATAGAGGTAGTCAATAGAGTGTGATGAGAGTGAATGAAAAGTCCCGGAGTATTGCTTTTTTTTATAAGATTTCTTTGACGATTTTATCATATTTTATATAAAATGTGATATTATACTTAGATGAAGTTCTTCAGCTCACATTGATGTTCCAGTGTCTCACTTATTTCTTCGCCCACGTAATGGGCCATCCCGCTGCATCTGCCCACGGGGACCAAGTCGCCCTCATCCTCCCACTGGGCTACTTCAGCTGTAAGAGGAGGCCCAGCAGGTCCATCCTTGTTCAGATAGCCCACTAAGAGCTGCCTCTTTTTTTACCCGCCCCCCGACTTGGACCTCCAGGATACTGGAGGTGGATGGGACAGGAACAGGCTGGCTGACATTTATCGACTCTTGTTGGATCCAATGCTTGCTTGTCACTTTTTAGATCCCTCGCCTGTCTGTCTGCTCCGTGCCTTACCTCTTCCCATCCATTTCACTTCTACATTGTTGGAGACCTGGTTGTTGTCTGTCTCCCTTCCATCCCGGCAGAGGCGCCGCTGTGACCGTCTTTTGATATCGACCCAACGTTGCCCTCGAGACCAAGTCAAGTACCTTGGCCCCTTTCGATACCTTACCCATCTGCCCTGGTCTGCTTAGACGTGTCGATACCTTGACTCCGTTATTGGATCGACCTGCCTGCTCCAGGTTCCATCTCGTCTACGCCGCCAGTGTCACCCCCTCGTCGTCACAAGTTACAGAGCATACACCAACCACCAACAGCCAGCAGGCAAGGCAAGGCAAGGAAGCAAGCACTGGAATCCAGGACAGCGCACAGCTTGCTTTGTCTCTCTTTGAGTCTCCCCACCTGTCGCACCCGGTCAGCAGAAACAAGGACGTTGTCGGCACTCAACTGCGACAGCGACTCGTACGGATACGTTCGATTTGCGACTTGCCCCCTCCCCAGCAGCAGCAGCAGCTGTCGAGCGCATTGGATGTGGACGAGCCCGCATAGCACCCGACACGAAACGTCCGCTCACTGCCTTTTACAGCAACAGCAACAGCACCCCTAAATTACCTTAAGCCCGAGACCCGGCGTCGACATCAGCCATGAGCACGCGAACGGCTGCTCTTGCTGATCCCTCTCGAGGCCCGAACCGGAGCTTTTCGACCCGTTCTGCCCGGTCTGGTCGTGCTCCAGCTCCAGGTTTTCCCCCGTCATCTTCTTCTTCAGCAGCCCCAGCACCCGCCTTAGCAGGTGCCACGCCCACTACCGCCGCTGGCCCTGGCGCCGCCCACTACCCCCAAGCCCAAGCCCAAGCCCAGGCTCACACCCGCCAACCCTCACACTCACACACGCTCTCGCACTCACAGTCCTACTCCTCCCGCTCCCACTCACGCTCCAACTCCAACTCCAACGCCGCCAACTCCCATCTTCCCCCTCACAGCAACCATCACCAACGCACCTCTTCTTCCGCCCGCAACTATCAGCCACAGTCCCTTTCGCAAAATGACTACGAGGCCTCGCGCCTAGTCGCCGCCGTCAACGCCCACGCTCAGCGAAGCTCCAGCAGAGACCGACAACCACCCCCGGCCAGGGGCCCCGATCCCTCGCGGGCCCATCGACGGAGCTCGTCTCGATCAAAGAACAACAACCACAGTCCTCATCCCGAAATGGCTCCCTCGGCCACCACGAGCAATGGCGCCGGCTCCCAGAACGCAGCCCAACCCCAACAACATGGCCACGCCGATGCGCCGCCCCGGCCCTCGACTTCCAAGCACGCGAGATCGCGTACCGTCATCCCGACCCAATCTGGAAAATGGATGCTAGGCAAGACCATTGGTGCTGGCAGCATGGGCAAGGTCAAGCTCGCCCGGAAGGAGGATGGCAGCGAACAGGTGTGTCTTTGTCGCCCTTCAATTCTTGTTTCATTCCCATCTACCTGCCCCTCTTGTTTCAATCGCAAACGTCTTGATCTAGCTCTCCCCGCGGATGATACTAATCGCTGCGTGATGCTAGGTTGCTTGCAAAATCATTCCCCGTGGCTCGACCGATGATGGCCATCAGTCTCGCGCCGACAAGGAGCGCGCCGATCAGTCCAAAGAGATACGAACTGCCCGTGAGGCGGCCATCGGTACTCTCCTAAACCATCCCCACATCTGTGCCGTCCACGATGTTGTTCGTACCAACCATCACTGGTACATGCTTTTCGAATATGTCAACGGAGGCCAGATGCTCGATTACATCATCTCTCACGGCAAGCTCAAGGAGAAGCAAGCCCGAAAGTTTAGCCGACAAATCGCAAGCGCTCTCGACTATCTGCACAGGAACAGCATCGTTCATCGAGACCTCAAGATCGAGAACATTCTCATCAGCAAGACGGGCGATATAAAGATCATCGATTTTGGTCTGAGTAACCTCTTTGCGCCTCGTAGTCACCTCAAGACATTCTGTGGCTCCCTTTACTTTGCCGCCCCTGAACTACTGCAGGCCAGGGCGTATACTGGTCCGGAAGTGGACGTGTGGAGCTTCGGTATCGTCCTCTACGTCCTGGTCTGTGGCAAAGTTCCCTTCGATGACCAGAGCATGCCTGCGCTGCACGCCAAGATCAAGAGAGGTCTTGTTGATTACCCAGCATGGTTGTCAAGTGGTAGGTGCATGTTATCTTTTTTATTCGACCTGTGCTAACCAATCTTCAGAGTGCAAGCATCTTCTATCCCGAATGCTTGTCACGGATCCCAAGCAGCGAGCCACCATGCAGGAGGTGCTGAACCATCCTTGGATGATTAAGGGCTTTAATGGTCCACCAGAGAATTACCTCCCTGTGCGTGAGCCTCTGACGACACCCTTGGAGCCAGAGGTTGTCCTGGCCATGCAGGGCTTCAACTTTGGCACCCCTGAGAGCATCAACGCACAACTCACCAAGATTATCGAGGGAGAGGAATACCAGCGTGCGATCAAACTCTATCAGCGAGAAAAGGAGACTCCTCCGCCAACCAAGGATGCCGAGAAGAGGAGACCATTTGGATTTGATTTCTACAAACGGAGGAATTCTGGCAACAGCCGTGATACTCTGACAGGCCCCAGCTCTGAGGCACTCCAGATCGGCTCAGACCCTATGAATGCCTTCAGTCCTCTCGTGTCTATTTATTACCTGGTAAAGGAGAAACAGGATCGAGACCATGCCGACATGGCTCATCCGCCAGCAGCACACTCCCGTGAGCGGGAGAAGGAGAAAGAAAAGGAGAAGGAGAGAGAGCGCGAGAGAGAGCGTGAACGGGAACGTGAGAAGGAACGCGAGCGTGAGAGAGAAAGGGAGAGGGAGAGGGAGCGCGAAATGCGCGAACGAGAGAGGGCGAAGGAAGCAGAGCCGGTGCCGGAGATCTCACCACCCCAAGAGGCCCATACTAATGCTGCGGCCTACGAGATGCCTGGCGAGAAGCCCACCGGTGGCCGCACGAGGCCCCGCGCCCGCACACATGGCGAGGACGACATGCCCGAAGTGCCAAAGCCTCCTCCGCCCCCAGAGCCCAAGGTTGAGCAATTCCACAAGAAGGAGGGCACTGCGGCCGGTCTACTACGTCGGTTTAGCACGCGGAAGCGTAAGGAGCCTGAGCGACTGGACAAGGACCGGTCCCATCCTCCTGTTGTGCAGGTTCATTCGCCAGCTGAACCTTCACCACTTGCTCCCCGAAAGAGCTTCAGTATCCGTCGTGGACGACGCGAGCGGGATGAGGCAGCGGATGCGCGGTTCCGTTCTGGCAGCAGCCAGCCTCAGACCAGCGAGCTTCTCAGTCCACCCATGTCTGCTGGAGGCACCAAGGAGTCCCGACGCGGCGGTGGCCTTGGTCGATCGACGAGTGTCAACTCGGCAGATCTCAGGCGACGGAAGGATGCCCCAGCAACTAGCGGCTCTGACCAGTCTGTTCTTAATGAAGACTCTCTGAGCACTCACCGCAGCCACGGACACAGTCGATCAGTTAGCATGAGGGCCAAGTCGATCGGTCATGCCAGGAGGGAAAGCATCCAGCAGCGCCGCATGAGAAGAGAGGCGGCCCAAGAAGCAAATGTGCCCGAAGAGACGGATCAGGAGCTCGAGCAGAGTGGTGTCTCAACCGATCGACTGGACGACACCGAGTTGGCAAAGCCTGTATACCTCAAGGGACTATTCAGTGTATCGACGACATCTGGCAAATCAGTGCCCGCGATCAGAACTGATATCAAGCGGGTTTTGCGACAACTCAATGTGGACTACACAGAGATCAAGGGAGGGTTCAGCTGCAGCCATTCGCCCAGCATTGACCTGAACAGGGTACAAGACCCTCCCATGAGCCCTGGAATGACACCGGGACACAAGAGGCGATTCAGCTTCGGAGGTCTCATGAGAGGAGACGATCGTGAGCGTGAGCGAGATGAGTTCCGTGAATCGGAGCGACCTCCCACGACGCCTCGAACACCTGGTCGCCCAGACCGCAGCTTTTCCAACTCTGAGACGTCGTTTGACAGCATTCCCGGTAGAAGCGGCGGCCAGTCGAGACGGGTTCCTGGAGAGACGAGCACCCAAGTGCAGAGCGATCTTGGGGGAAGCATGGTGCTGGAGTTTGAGATCTTTATTGTCAAGGTGCCACTGCTATCACTACACGGCATTCAGTTCAAGCAAGTGACGGGCAACACGTGGCAGTACAAGAGCATGGCTGACCACATTCTCCGGGAACTGAGGCTGTGATGTAACTAGTTTCGAGGCAAGACAGTTAGGCTAGGTATCACCGAGTTGCAACTTGGGACTAGGGCATGGGTATCTTGGTGGTTGTATAAGAGACGTGCGAAGGCGGACATGATGGCGGTTTTCATTGTTTCAAGCATGGGCGATCATACAGGAAGCACATATAGTATTAATGATTTATAGTAAGTGAGAGGCAGGGGATGAGAGTGACGAAGCAGAGGAAGAAATGTAATGGGAGTTTTACGTTGGCCGATATTTTAATCTGTGCGTGTCTCACCAAGTTGCCATACTGTCATTCAGTGTTGGACAGCCACGACGTCGAGTCCAAGGATGATGAATGACGAGGCTGATGCTTGTACGACAAGGCTGGCCACCTCGCTTCCGGGTTCAGGAAAAATAGAGATAGATTAAGAAACTTGATAGCTGTTTCTCTATTGAGACAGGGAATACAACATAATTTAAAATAAAATAAAATATTCTAAATTATTAGGGTATCCTATACTCTTTTTTATAAACTTATTTATACTACTTGAGAGGAGTTATGTAAGCCTCTTCGTCCTCTGACCTCTCGTCTATTTCTTGACCCCGTGGCATGGCCGCAAGCAGGGCAGGCAGTCAAGATGGCATCCATGGAGACTCGAGTGACCTCCCCGCACTCCGAAGCCAAGTAGACTTTACGCCATCCGCCGCTACAGGGGTACCGCTTCAGGGTCCAAGCTTTTTGTCCTCCAAGTCAGAGGCAAGCTGTCCCGGTTCTTCTTTCCAGAATCTGAGCTCCACAGGTGTCCCTGTGAGCCAATCATTCCGTCGATTCCCAATCGCTCCTGCCCCAGTCGCAACCACCACCCACCACCACAAACCAACCCGCCAACGACCTTGGGCTTTAACCTTTGACGATATCCTCCCCCCTCGGCCGCCTTCGACCTCCACCATCTTCATCATCTGTATTGCGTCTCTCGGCACTCGACAAAGGCTTTCTACACGTCGTTCCTTTCTCCTGGAGTCCCTCTTTCCCTCGCTTTTCTCGAGTACTCGATCCTTCGGCTCTCCACGACGCCTCCTCTGCCCGCACATTGCGCCCTCGACCGACTATCCGCGAAGTGTCCCATTCCTCTCTGCGCCCATCGATCGATCGAGCATCCGACCAGGCGTATATACCCGCTGAACAAGGAAATCCTAGACACCTTCAACCACGTATCCTCATCTCATCCCTTTCAATCCTCTGAGCGAGAAAAGTCCCGCCCAATATGATGCCCGCGGCGCACGTCTACGGACACCACCAGTTCAACCCTCAGGGCGCCGACTCGTCCTGGATTCACCAGCAGCCCGGCGCGCATCATCCTCATGCCCAACAACAACAGCAGCAGGTTGCCGCAGCAGCCGCCGCCGCCGTTCAGCAACAGCAGCACTTTAGCCGTCTGGCTGGCGCGGGTCAGCTGCCTGGCCATGGTCAGGATGGTGGTCACGACAACATCTCAGAGGATAACCGCCGCACCATGGGGTTTATTGCCGACTTGCTCAACGAGAATACCCGCGAGGCTGCCCTGCTGGAGTTGAGCAAGAAACGTGAGCAGGTTCCTGAGCTCGCCCTCATTCTGTGGCACTCATTCGGTTAGTATCCTGAATCCCACGAGGACTCAATACAAGACAGATGGCTAAACTCAATTGTTCTAGGTGTCATGACCTCGCTTCTTCAGGAAATCATCTCCGTATACACCCTCCTCAACCCCTCCCAGCTCACCGCAGCTGCGTCGAACCGCGTATGCAACGCGCTCGCCCTTCTCCAGTGCGTTGCATCGCACAACGATACCAGGACTCTGTTCCTGAATGGTGCGTCCATATGTACATGGATACTGTTATCTTTGCTCACACGTTACAGCACACATTCCTCTCTTCCTCTACCCCTTCCTCAACACTACCTCCAAATCACGCCCTTTCGAATACCTTCGACTGACCAGTCTCGGCGTGATTGGTGCGCTGGTCAAGAATGACTCTTCCGAGGTGATTAACTTTCTCCTCACGACAGAGATCATTCCTCTGTGCCTGCGCATCATGGAGACGGGCTCGGAGCTTAGCAAGACCGTGGCCATCTTCATCGTCCAGAAGATCCTTCTCGACGACAACGGTCTCAACTACATTTGCGCGACGTATGAGCGATTCTATGCGGTCGGCACTGTGTTGAGCAATATGGTTGCTCAGCTCGTCGAGTCACAGACGGCGCGACTGCTGAAGCACGTTGTTAGATGCTTCCTGCGGTGAGTTGGTTGTTACTTTGTCATGTGTATCTGGTTGCTAATGTCATATGCAGACTCAGCGATAACGCCCGAGCTCGTGAAGCTCTTCGCCAGTGTCTCCCTGAGCCTCTCCGGGATGCAACCTTCTCGTCCGTTCTCCGTGACGATGCTGCAACCAAGAGGTGTCTCGCTCAGCTTCTCATCAACCTCTCGGACAACGTGGTCGACCCTGGTCCGGGAGGCGTTAACATGTGAGGCAGAAGCCAAGTCGCCAAACCTGGGAGAGTCTCCCAACTGTGAAATACCCATTGTGCATTGATACGGCGATATAGGGAGGACGGGTGGGATTGTTTTCATCATGACATTCTAGGAAAAGCAAAGGGGACGGATCAAAAGCATCTGATACCCGCAACCCCTCCAACTCGATGCGTCAGAGTACCAGCATAGTAGCAGAGCCCCTGAGCTGGTACTCTCTCTTTCAAGTGGTCGCTGACGGTTATGGGACTTGCATTCTGTTTCACATACCTCGGAACTAGGTCCAAAGGACTTCTATTATCCTGTTGCATAGCGACAGGGACATGTGCATTACCTTTTTTCATTTCGTTGGTCGGGTTGTCTTGGTCACCGAGGGCCAAGTTTGTATCATCTGTGGACACTTAGTAGACAAGGTCTGACCAGGAGGCATCAAGGAGGGCCTCGTTTGAGAGTCGAGGCGGAGGTAGCCTTGGGAAGAAGCACGGGTCAGTCGGCTGGCAATGTGAAGGGAGCAACGGATAGATAGTAGGGGACATATGGGAGGTCTTTGACATTCCTGGTTTTGGGGTGTTTTAGGCGTTGGACGGGATGTCATGTCATGCATCAGAGACACGGTGTTTGTTAGGTATAGGAGTGATTATAGTATGGAATTGACATTTAAGATGAATGAATTGTGTGTGCTCAGTGTATTGTATAGCGTATTGTTCAGTGTGTTGTTGTGAGATTCGAGTGTCAAAGGTATGGATGTGGTGGTGGCTTGAGATATCGTGGCTATTCTAGAAACCTCTGCTAATAGCTAGCAGTTCGTGTCCAATTCGTATCACTCCAGAGTGTTTGTTGTATGTTGGTTTATGGTAGTCATGTAAGACGTCTAATTTGGTACAGCACAGTAATATCAAGTTGCTACATGGTTCTCATCTCACGTTTGCTGACTCAAGGGGAGGAGTACTTGTATCCGTACTGCTCCTTAGCCTTGTCCACGACCTTCTTCAACTCATCCCTCTCCTTCTGTACCTTGTCGCTTACAGGATCCAAACCAGTGGGCTTCTTCTCCCCGCTCGGCAGTGCAAGACCCCGACGCACAGCCGGCCTCTCGAGGAGACGGGCCAGCCACTCCCTGACGTGGGGGAACTGCTCCCACGAGATGGTGGACCGAGGGAGACCGTTGACCCAGCCTACCATGGCAATGTCGGCGATGGAGTAGCGGCCCCGGTCCGGTCCTACGACGTAGTCACGCGAGGACAGGCGGGTGTTCAGGATCCCGATGAGGCGCTCCATCTCGCCTACGTAGCGTTGGATTCCGTAGGGGATGACTTCCTTTGCGTTGAGGAAGTGACCTGCTTGGCCCATCCTGTTGGTTCGCGTGTCAGCAAAGTACTCTATATATAATGCTTTTGGCGCGTGGCAGTGAATAAGTACAAAAAAAAAAAAGTGCAACTTACATGGGTCCGAGTCCGCCATGCTGCCATCCAATCCAAGACTCGGCGCGAGTGTAGTCATCGTCGTCAAGCTTAAAGGAGAACTTGTTCTCAGGATCATACTTCCTGGTAAGGTAGCTCAAAATAGCATTCCCCTCGAACACGGCGAGGTCATTGTTGTCGTGGTCGACCAGGACCGGGATGCGTCCGTTGGGGTTGAGGGCAGTGAACCACGGCTCCTTCTGAACATTCTGTCCAATGTTGACGGCCTGCATGGTGTAGTCCTTCCCATAGGCGTCCCGCAGCTCCTCGAGGAGTACGGTGGCTTTGACGCCGTTGGGGGTGCCCCATGTCAGGAGCTCTACGCCCTTGGAGGCGATGAGGCCGGTGGGACGAGACATGGCAGAGTAGTAGCTACGGAGGATGAAGAAGGGTTTAACTCCGATGTGATTTCTGAGTGATGGAAGCTTTGATTCTAGAGATGGGTAGAGAGGGGAGATGGACATTAGAGAGTGACGTCTTTGGTGGCGTTTGTTTTATATTCACTTGGAAACCTACTTGCAGAGTTTGCATTCATCATCAAGTATCGATGTATAGAAGAAGCCATTGTGTTTCCAAGTAAACAAGCTTACAGAGCAGTAAATAGATGCAATATAGTAATAACAAATCAAGTCCGATATTTCCGACTCTGTATCAAAAGTTGAATTACCAAATATGCGCGCGGTTCGGTGGAATAGATACAGCGAGGTTATTCCAAATTACTCAGCCAATTTTTTTTGGTGTGAGAGAAAAAAACTGGATGAGGTAATCAAAGAATCACTAGCCTTCCAGCGGGCGCAAAAGGGGAATGAATGATTGAAACAACTGGGTCAGGGCTAGATCCGATGGATGGGAACTAACACGCGGGAACGGGAGATTTTCCCCTCGAGAGTTTCATGTTTATTATTTCGAGGTGTTTGATTTTCCTTTGAGATGGTTAAGGACACTCCTTGAAAGATATCCATGGAAGAGTAAATTGCGGCTCAGTACGGAGTAGAAGGCAGGGGATGGTTACTACATTTCAAAACAGATAAATGAAGCGATTTGAGACGGGAAAAAGAGGCGGTGCATGTTATATCCATGGCACGAAGGATTCGTCTAGTCGAGTCACGCACCTATAATTAATGCGTGAAAAGGATTGTCCGTCCGTGACCCTGGGCGATGATCGTCTGGTTTAATGTTTACTTGGTTGTGGAGAGAGAGAGGGGAAAATCAATGCAGACAAAGATGATCGTCGTCCAAACCGTACCATGCCATAACGGTTAATCTAAACGACGACTGCGTATGCGTATTAGAGATCCCCATCAAAACCGTGTGTGATAGCTTCACCCTTTTTGACCCTACAAAACTAGCATTACGAATTCTTCAATGACAACAAAGAAAAAAAAACGCCTCAGTTGCAATGTTGCATCACAAATAGAACCCGGTCTCGACCGTCTGTTTACCCTAGAGAACTACGTCACTATCATGAGGAGCCCAAAAGAACATGGGGTGCCAGCTTTCGCAAGCGATTGGGTTCTGACTCGGCTGCGGAGCGCCCGCCTCCCCTTGAACCAAGCCAGGTTTGTCAACTGTGTACTTTTCACTGAATGCCGTCTTAGCCAGTCTGTATCTTCTTCTTCCTCCTCCCCCGCATCATCATCGTCGTCATCATCATCGTTCAGACAAGGGGATATTTACGTCAAGAGGGAAACAGACTCGATTCACATACGCCTCTTTTGGGGGCCGAGAAGAGGATCTCAGAGACGACAAAAAAGCAAGAAAAACAAGGAACGAGATTAAAACACATAAAATCCGACAGGGTTCGGAGTTGAGGAAAGGTGACGTCTCCCGCCGCAGAGCCGTTAACTCCATCGTCCGGCCCCAATCTAAACTCCATCTCTAAGTCTTCCCCACCTGGGAAGCCTGGGGGGGACCGTATTCCGTATCGTATCGCGTTCGTCGTAATTTAGCCCCAGGAGAAGCTCTTCGCGCCGCTGATGGAGGCGGAGAGGAGGAGAAGAGAGAGATCTTCACATGTCCCCTAGGTACATGTTAGACCGCCCACCTCCAAGGGTCGGCAACCATCCGGCCGTAGGAGGCGCTGGGCGCGGGTGCGACGGCCTCTAGCTCGGTCCCCCCCGACGGCGTTTACGCCCTTGGCTTTGCATCTTTGACACACAAAGGATAGATACCTATGATGATGAAGGGGACCAGATCTCTCGTTCGACACTCCGTCTTTTTTAGCCTTCCGGCCGAAGCCAGAAAGCTACCGCGCCGTCGGGGGCGAGCGATGCCTGAGTTGTGCTGATGCTGTGCTATCTTTGGGATGATGGAGGGGAGGAAAGGCTCGAGATTGTAGACATTCGATTCGTTGAATGGAAGAAGAGGGGGGAATGGAATTGCTCGAGACGGGAGGATTGGTAATCGGGACAGCCCTTTTTTCTCTCCGTGTATTGCTCAGCCTGGAGAGTCACTGACGACAAGGCGTCTGTCTGTAAAACCCTGGAGTCATTTTGCGCAGTCAAGTCAGTTTAGTCAGTTACCCTGTAACAGAAAGATGAAAGATGGATGGCACGGGAAACACCAAAGATAGAAACCGAGGTTTGAGTCAGTCAGTTTGCCCATCTCCTCGCAAAGACACGGGACAGCGGCAACAGCACATGAGAGGCGGGTCGATAGCCTCGTGGGCTGGCTGAATAACACACATCGTGATGCAGTCTCGAGATGCCTCGTCGGCAATCCCGAAGACTGGCAGCAACACCACGACACAAGGCAGAATTCCAAAACAACAACACATTCCCCAATCCATGCCGAAGCGAATATGCGGGAGAACCATGCAAAGAGTATACACCGGGCTCGGCAATGTAGAGGTGTTGCGAGTATACGACGACACGAGGAGGGGGAACGTTTGTTCACGGCATATTGTTTTGATGTCCGAATGGATGATGAGATGTGAGAAGAGAGAGGGGAGGTAGCAAAAGTGCAGACACAAGAAATCACACGGTCTTCTCCTCGCAAGGTCTTTCCTTGACAGGATCCATTCACCGAGGCGGTTGAAAACAGTCATTGAGCCCGACCTGAATACGCACAGCGCCCATCTCCGATGCACGACGTTGACGTCGTCTCTTTGATGCTATACAAGCAAAGTCAAGCAACCAACAAGCTCAAGAGGGGGTGTCGAGTTTCCCAGCCTGTCGGCTACGACTCGGCGAGATTCCCCCCCCATGCGGCTGCTGCTTGCTTCTCTGCTTTCGCTGCCAGAAATTCTCCAACGTCGCATCGTGTGGGATGGATGGCAGATTTGGGTCAAAGGTCGGATCCCCCACCTTGGTTAGCTTGGCACGCCCGCCGCGCGCAGCGACTGTCGTCCTCCGCCTTTTCACCACTGTAAACCACCTTCTCCCACCAAGAACTGGCGGACCTCGGGACCCCGGCCTCTCTGGGGGCTCCACAAGGAGGCGGCGGCGCGCGGGCGGGGATGATCGTTTTGGACAAGGGTGTATGGTGTGTGTGTGTGTGCGTGGGCGCAGAAGAAGGCAGGGGCATGAGGCTGGAGTGCGAGGTCTTGGCTTCTAGTTGTTGTGCGAGCCTGCTTGTGCGTGCGTCGTGCGTGCCAGGCGACTGAGACATGCTGCTGCAACAGGGTGAAATCCAGCGCTGTCGCCCAGAAAGTCGGGGTGACTTCTTCTCCAATCGCAACGATCCCAGTGGCTCGGCCGGGAAAAACGTGGCGGAGCTGCATAACGATATCGATGCACACGCCTTTTACTTTACAACTGTACTGTACTGATCTTCTTCTGTAGGTAGGTACCTATTGTCGTTGCCTTGCTGCTACCTCTACTGCTTCCCCCGCTGTCTCAGTCCGGAAATCAGAGTTCCTCCCGTCCCCCCGTTTGAAAATCAATCAACATCAACCATTCCCAGAGCCCGCAGCAGCAGCCCGCCGCCCACTAAGTGGCTGCCTTATCGGGGGCCACATCCCCAGAGAAGAAGTCCAGCTCCGAAGCCATTGATGCTGCTTTTTTCCTTTTCCCTTTTGCTTTCCCCCCCTTTGGTAGCATATACATGTGAAACCTATGATGCGATTCCCAAGAATCCCCCATCGGATTGGTCGCAAACAAGCTCTTTTTTTTTTTTGCGGCTGTGCCTTGCTGCTGCTGAGTTGAAGATCACCCGGTGTCGTCACATCACCAACTGTGCAGTGTGCAGAATATCACACTAGACCCTAACGGGTGACACCCTGCGCCAGAACCATGAATTGCCCGTTTCGATTCGAACTCGTTCTTTCGTTAGGGTTATTAATCAAGATTAGGGCCAGTCTTCTTTGCTCTGCGGCGCAGCTGGTTACTGTACCCAGTATCCTCGTCCTGGGACAACGTGACCGTCCATCAACCGGGATGGATTCATATCCCTAACATTTTTTGTCGTTATTCCGATGCCCCAGTCGAGGCAACTTTGGGCGAGATAAAACGGGGGAGGGGAGAACCAGGGGGGGAAGCGAGTGGGCAAAAAAGGGCTGGGTCGAGTGAACAACGGCCGGGGATGAGCTCTGGAAAGGGTACTTCGGAATCTTGACCAATCAGAGGTCGGGTCCCACTATTCTCCGTTCAGCCCTACGGAGTACCATCCAGAACAACGTCCCCTTGCTAGCATGGGACGTCTGGCGCCCGCTTCCATTGTGACAATTATGCCCTTTAGGCGCCCAGGCATGGCATGGCAGGGCTGGGGGGTTCGTTCGTTTCTTGAAACTTGACATCTCGAATATAACCCTTCAGTTGGGGATCCACGCCGATGAACTTCGGCCTATCCACCTCGGACTCGACAACTGATAAAATACAACAAGCAACAAGAATACGACAAACCATCTAGGGGGACCTTGTAGCTATCATGGATATCCATATCGACACTTGTACAAGGCAAATGCATGCAACCTCCATCGGGGACCTGCAACTCGCAATCTGTATGGATGCACCGCGTCGCTGGCCCGGGCACGCCGAAAGGGCACAATGTAGGTATTCTGCTAGGCACACCGCCAGGATAAGACAAAAGAACAAACAGCCCATCATATCGTGGGGATGGGTGAGGGGGGAGACTCATCTGCTGCAGCCCTACGGGCGAAGTAATCATGATCAAATCAAATCATCGTCATTCTCTCCTTGCCCAGCGAAAAAAACTGCCGTACCAAACGGCGGACAAGCCCTCCATTTCCCAACCGGGGACTCCCCGCATCAGGGCCGCCACGGCATGCCGTCCAATCCACCGTCCGAGATGCATCTTCAGCCCACGGAGGAGATGTACCGATCTGGAAATGGCGGACCGAAGATGCAGAAGCTCAAAAGGCAGTTGTTTGGGAGTAGAAGGCAGCTGTCAAATTACTACGCAAATTCAACCTTGCGTCGGGTTCACATATTGCTTTTTTGAGGGACCTTTTTTTGCCCTTCCTCATTCCAGCTCCGATGCTGTGGATCAAGCCAATGCAGGCGATTGTGCCCATCCCCTGACACACGCCCACCACCCACCAGCTCATTCTTGCTCGGTCTTTTTTTTGACTTCGCCTCTGTTTATTACTACTCGCTCCTGATAATGACGATGTTGATGATGCAGCTTTGCTCATCCATCCCATCGAAACAATGTCCCTTTGGATTGGACATTCGGAGTTATCAACATTTGGAATGCTTATTAAATCCCACGTGATCGGAGTTAAGACAAGGCGATTGGTAGAAAGGCTAAAAAGGTTCCCTTTTCCATCCATGAATTTAGTACAGATTTGTTAGACTTACACCGTTGCATTCAAGTTCTCCACAATTTGGACCCCAAATTCAAGCCCCCCCCTGTGCAACCACATTTCACCCTCTTGACACACCCCCCTCTCGAATCCTCTCCCGTCCCCTTCACGTTTTGGCAGCAAAGTGTAGCGATCCCTTCTGAATGAGGGAAAAAGGTAATGATGTCTCCAGGGTTCGGATCACCCAAGAGTGAAGCTTAAGCCCGGACACTTTTTTCTTTTCATTTCTAAGCAAGGAACGGTTATCAAACGAAAAAAAAACCATCCGATCTTGCAGACGCCGTTGTTTGCAATAATTAAGCGGCATTGAGCAAGGAGTCTCCTAAAATAATGAATGAATGAGTATTTCTTAACGCGTTAGTGCTCAATTGGTAGCCAATTCTCGAAGTGAAAGGAAACCCGCAGGCGCCTCTTTTCTTTCGCAACAACAACACAACTCCACATTGATGCGTGTCGTGGCCCACGGTCCAGCCAGCCGGGAAAAGTCAGGGGAAGGGAGAAAAAAACGTGGTCTGTATCTTTTCGACAATGACTGCATCTTGGATGGAATCAATGATACTCAACGCCCGCTGTAGACAGTGGATGGAGGGGGGACTCCCCTGGGTTGGTGTCGCTTCGGGGACTTTGGCCCAATCTCCCCCACCGGAGGGTTTACGTTTACACGAGTCCCCATGAGAAGTCTCCGCTCCTTTTTTTTCTTGTTCTTCCCCTTGCTGCTAGGCTGGCGGCAGTGAGTGATGGCTTATGATGATGATGATACACCCTGCTACCAGCCAGAAAAAGAACGCCCGCCCAGTGGCTTGGAGAAGAGTGAGAACCTTAAACCCACCCTCGTCGAGGAGCCTCGATGGATGGATGGGGGACCGGGAGCTGCACTGCGCTGCAGGGCAGGGCAGGCCAAGGATACCTCTACTCTTCTCATGGATTTTCCGACTCGACTCGACTGGACTCTCTCTCGAGGCCATGTCCCAGCCTCCGGGTCTCTACTATTTGTTTCCGCGTCCGAGTTGAGTCGCCCTCGTCCCGGGATGTGGGCGTAGATATTTCCCAAATCTCGCAAAATAATTAACCCAAAAGTACGGAGCCCATCAATGCGGTCGCTTAACAACCTGGAAGTTATGCCATTGATATGGATACTGATCTGTTGTGTTTATCCAACATACCCGGTCCACCCGCTCCACGGGCAGCGGATATTGGGGCTGAGCCGCAATCCCGCACGCCGCTTTTGCCGCAAAAGCTAAGCATAGCAATAGCTATTATCCCCAATCCCGAAGAGTGTCATCGGAGCTATGGTCCCCGACGATAGCTCTTTCTCCGTGTGCGTGCCGCCGGGTCCTTTTTTCTCACGTCAGTCCTCTTTTTACTCTTGTCTCCGTCCGGCAGCCGTTGCCAAGCAAAGTACCTTGCAGACACCGGCCGCCTGTCAGAAGCATCTTTGGGGGGGGCGGGGAGAGTGATTGAGTGGGTTGTGATAGATGGATGGGGATGGGGGATGGGGTTGTGATAGATGGATGGGGATGGGGGATGTTTGCTTTTCTTTGCTGCCCGTTGGGTCGGTCGTTTTGTTCTGCCTCGCCCTCGTGCATGGAGCAATCCACGGGCTCGCCGAAGACTTTTTCGTTGCTTGTCCTTTTGACGTGCAGATCCCCGTACATACGTGACCATGATGAATGATGCTTCACCCGTTCCATGACCCCTCTGACGATTGCTTACCAAACTGACGTCGTTGGATAACCATGATTGTCCCTGTGTCACCATCCACCATCCCCATCCCCATCCCTCCTCAGGGAATTAGACGGCCTCGGGGGTAGGAGGGTTGCAGCAGCAAGAGATCCCGTTACCGGAACAAACGGCATTCGAAACTCCGCAAAGTCCGTAGCCGAGACGGGCCTCACTCATTCAGAACTGTAGTCAAGATTAAAATCAGAGTCAGTTGTTACTGATGATCGACATGCCCGTAGGGCGAAGCTCTGCTAGCTCTATTCCCCCCTCCCCCTGGAACTGGAACTGAAAAGAAAACCAGCCCAGCCCAGCCCAGCCCAGAGGCACGGGTTCGGGTACGGTACTCGCCCACACACAAGTCCCAGTGATCTGGCTCAGGGCGCGGCGGCCGCCCTCTCTCACCCCCTTCCCTTCTGGCCCCCAAAGATCCTTTGTTCGGACAAGCACAGATGTGATTCGCCCAGGTGGCCCAGCGTTGCGAGGAGGACGACGACAGGCGCGGGCAAAGGAGGGGGGTGGTTTTGGGTTCTGCAGCGAATCCCAACGGCTCAACGGTCCCCTCACCCCGTAGGGCTGGGACGGGGCCCGGGACTGGCAGTGGTGAATCCATGCCTAGTGCCCTTTCGCCTTTTGGGTGCCGCCGCTTGATAAGCACGCAAAATGTCGGGATTCGCAAGAGATTGGATACAGGACACGCTCCCTAGGGCCGTTACATTCTGGGCTTGGGAATGCAACCCAACGTACAACCCCGTGATTGTTGATCAACAACAAGAGGCCGAGAGTGAATCGGGCTAAACTGGGGCCGGGTTGAGACTGTGACAAGGCCAGCAGCAGTGAAGGATAACGGACGGTGCCACGTACAGGTCCAGGCTCCAGGCCCCCTACCCCTAGTGCTGCCCTCATGGATGCCCGCAGTTTGTTGATGGGCTAGGCCCAGGGGGTTTGAGTCGTCAAAAAGAGCAGCCTGGCAATTGCGGCGGCCCATTGGACAGACGCAGGGTTTGGCAAGGCGAAGCAGAGGGCGCGGAGCTGGACCCGGTGGTTCGGGCCCCCAGGAGTCCTCGACAGATATGACCGCATTGGGGAAAGGCCTTGTGTCGCGCGGCAGCGGCAGAGACCAAAGTCCCAATCTGCGACGAGGGGGGGACCCTTTGTGCGGCATGTATGTATGTAGGTCGTGGGTTTGGAAACATATGCGAAGAATAGGAGAATGGGATGTGAGGGAGCGCAACTTGAGGCACGAATTTGGGCAACAAGATCGAATGTTGAGAAGAGGGGGGTCTATGCGTGCCGTGCTTGTGCTTTACCAAGGGCATACCAAACGATGTAGAGCGATTTTGCTCGGGCAGAATGCTACGATAGGAACAAAGAACGACCGAGATATGCGTGCAGCGACCGGGGACGCTCGGTGGTCCCGGCTGTAAGGCTGAGGCAGAGGTGAAGATGGATACAGTTAGGGAAGCATTCTGCGCATGGTGGAACCAGCAAGCAGCTCGATGGGCTCAGCCTTGCTTGCTTGCTTGCTGCGACATACTGCTGCTGCTGCTGGCTAATAAATCTTGCACGACGCCATGTAATGCTCGACGCAGATCGCATGGCCCAAGCACGTTACTGTACGTAGTCTCGACCATGATGAGCAGCGATAATCTACAGCGGCATCCTTACCAGCATCCCTGGTTAGCACTGATGAAGATACCATCCCATCATGGACTAATAAAAAGTTCCCGCTTCAACGGGCGGCGGCTTTTTTCTCTCCCTTTCTCTCCTGTTCGTAGCGCAGGGCGTAGACGCCAGGCCCGAAGCAATCGCAAAAATATGACCCAAACAAGCAGTGGGCAAGTTTAGATGCCCCCGTTGAACTTGAACCTGGGCCAAGCAAGCGCCTGTGCACACACACGTCGACGTGTACCAAGACCCAAATATCGACTGATTTTCCACATTCACATTGTGGGGGATGCAAGCGGGATTGGCTTGCGGGAAATGATAGGGATCGTGCTAGAAGCCTCTAGGCTTTTTTGGTTCTGTAGATTTTTTTGACTTGTTCTTCTTTTTCTTTTTGATGGCTGTCTTTGTTTCAACGCTTTGGACATGGGTTCAGATGGGCGGGAGGATCAAGGTCGTGGTAGGGCGTGTGCACTTTGACTAGGTAGTAGTTGATCAAAATACTCGATGAATATCGCCTCATTCGGACTCTTGTTTAATTAGGTATGCATCGGCGGGAGAGGATTCCGAGATGCTGTTGTGCGTAGTATGCCGCGCGCTTTGCTGTGATGTGCTGTGCTGGCTACCCAAGTCCTATGTGACAAATCTAGACATGTGAGTCGAAAATGAACGACGAGATTGTGGCAAATACTTGAAGAGGGGGAACTTTGGTTGTTGCCTATTTCTTTTGCATCGGCACTTTGTCACGTCTGTCAATGCAGTAAGTGACACTGCAGCATAATGAGGCTATACCCGACCTCTAAACTCATGATGTCTCTGTGCAACACCAGAGGTTGGTTCACTCGCCAAAAGTGACCAAACACTCACTCACTCACTCACTCACAAGCAAGCAACAAAAAAGAGATTCCATCTCAATCCCTGTCTAGCTCCGGAGATTTAACCCAAAAAAAGCACCAATTCCCGTCCTGCCCCCAAGCCAAAAAGCCAAGCCTCGTCCGCGGACCCCGCCCCACCCGTAAACTTCCAGCCACTCATAGACCGAGTTTCCCGAAGAGGAAAAACAGTTAGTGGGAAAAGGGTTGCTTGAAACGTTGCGACGTGCGGCTGGCGGTCGAATTGGAGACCCGAGTCGTCCCCTTTTCTCTAAAGTTCGACCGTTCGCGGGAGACGTGACCAATCAGATGGAGACGATGTGATATGCCTGGCCTGAGTCCCCCCGTGGATCCAAAAATAACCAAGCCTTACAAAGCAACATGGCGCGCGCCCAGGATTGACTGGGGGGATCCTCGCGAAATATGACATGGTGTTGTTACTGGACTCGCTCGCACTCTGTAACAAGGCTTCGCAGCGGCCTTCTAGTTTGTTTTGTCACAATTGTTGGGCGCTTGTTTCGTCTGTCTGGCTCTTTCTTCTGTTCCCCGAAGCGATCGGTCAAGTTCAAGCTGACAGGGATCTCAAGAATTATCTTGATGTTCCATTCTCCGACCTCCTCTCTCTTCTCCTCTGCGGACTTTTGACAAAAGCCGCCCCCCCTACTTGTTCGATTATTCGTCGCAATTTGGAATAGGACAAGGACAAAGCGCGCTCCTCCTCTCCGCCAGGCGCAGGTGCCACGGGCGCAACCCTCCCCACGGTCCGCAATGTTTGATCATGGTGTTGTCCGCCCCCCTCGTTGATTAGCATAGGGCTCAAAATGTCGTTCCGTTATGGCTCATAAACTGCATGTCATTCATCTTAATGAGCACAGCAGCAAGTTCAAGTCTTGCGGAGTTGCCGGCGACGCCACCGTGGAGTTTAGTTTGGGACGGCGGCCGACCTGGCCTCCTCCGTAACGCGGAGCCGGAATCTCCCAGTTCCACGGAGCCGGCTGGGCGAGATGGCTTGGCCTTTCCACGGCTTCCATCCGTGATTCCCTCGACTTACACAAGTGATGAGCGAAAAAAAGAGTTTAGACTGCTGACCAAGAAACAGCGCGTCAATGCAGCCCTTCCAAGTGTAACCGATACCCCAAAATAAAAAAGAATCAGCGCTTACTCTCTACCGCGCTGCGGCAGGTTGGGTTGTTGTTGAGCCACACGGCTCGCTGGAACTCCGTGGAGCTCCGTTTTTGACAGTAGAGAGAGTAACTAAACCGGGTCTCTCGGCCAAGGTCAAGGGAAGGGAAGGATTTGCCAGGCGAAGCACCTCGCAAGAGGCGGTTGATCGACGCTGCCAATGTCACCCGCTCGCTTGGTAGCGGGCGATGAGGAATCCATCTTTTGTCCTTTGGGTTAATTGTCATCAAACGCCCCGGGTCTCTCGGGAACCTTGCGGTATCATAGGTTGCGTGTACCGTACCCCATACCCATACCCATGAAGTGGTCTCCTCAACGCAACGCAACCTACCTACCTCATAACAGACCAAGTAAGGAAAAACACAGGAGCAAGGGTATTTTCTCCGTCCACGGGTACAGAATCCGTTGGCCTGTCCTGTGCCCCGTGGGAGCAGGGCCCCTTGGGATATTAGGCGAGGAGCGCCCTTGCGAGCGAGCAAGTAAGGCGGCGGACAAGAATGGAGCATGTCGGTTTGAGGGTTAATTACGCGGACCACGATTAACGGTGGGATTAATACTACTACGCTACGTAGTTGTCTTGTCTTGGTGCAGCAGCAGCATGGACAGCAGGCGAAACGTCAATCCGTCAACCGCCGCCGCAAGAGACAACACATTGTAACTAAACCGTTTGGCCGGCGGGCAAACCCCTCTTCTTCCCCCCTTGGCGTGTCCCCGGCGAATCGAGTCAAACGGAGCGACGCGTCGCCACTGATGTGAGTGAACGGTCGTCGTCGTAGTTAGTAGTTTGGGGGAGGGGCAGGGGTCGGCCGCCAGGGCTTAAGCGTCTCTCAGTCTCGCTGCCGTCGCGTTCAACTTCGCGCGGTCGCGCTTGTTAAAAAAGCTTGGTGGTGAAAGCGGCCGAAATTCCAGTTCTGGAGTGCAACGCTTCTTCGAAAGAGGCGCTACGCTTGTTGATGACAAGTGACATTTGTCGTCCAAAGGGTCCCCCCTACCTACCTACCACCCCCCCCAATTCGAGGATTGATGCATGTAAGCTGCCACGGGAGAAGAGCCAAGACTCGACAGAGATGAGCCACGCGGATGGCACTGGGGCCGGTTGGGTGAATCATGGTCGTGTCCCATGCTGTTGGGTGTGGAGGGTGCCAGGCGGAAGGATTGGAGGGGAGGGGGGGACATCTGGTGGATTAGGCGCGACACGGCAATGGGGACCTTGGGGACTGGGGCATCATGGCATGATGGTGATGGATTGCTGTTGTTCATCCGTCTGGGGGGCAGCTAAACCCGCAACGGTGCGGATAAGTCGCCGATGACTTTGTGTTCGCTATCGCCGTTGTCTAACAGTCTAGCAGGGCTCTTGTGGTCAGGCCTGAAGAGCAGCTAAGGAATGGTGTCGTCACACAGCCCTACGAACAAGACGAGCTACTGATCGGCCCGGCCAAAGGTCCCTTTGGGTCGAATCGATATCCATATCCAAGCCAAGTCTTTCCTACTGCTCGACCGGGAAGGCGGTCCTAGAGGCGAGATGGAAGCCTGGGATGGAGATGCTCTGGTTGGTTACTGAGGATTTGTCACTAATTGCCCGTCACGTCGTAAAATGATGTAGGTGGTGGTGACTTTGACTGAAGCAACGATGGGCTTTGCGAAACCTTTTTTGGAATTGTCTGTGTACAAGCAGCTAAACAGAGCATCTCAGTTGTCGGTCGGGCCCGGGGAGGCTCGGGAGTGGAGAGCAACAAGGCGATGCTCGCCTGCCGCTAGAGACGGACGCGGCAATCGACTCGAGCTTTGAGCTATTGTGGGCACTCATGGGCATAATTAGCCCGCCTCTGGATTCTGCCTTGGAGTTCCCGTCCAATCACCCCGGAACCTGGCTCGCCGACAGGGCTTGAGTTAGTATGAGCTAAGTAGGTCGCCGTTCAAAGGGTCTTTCTTCTGCTGGAGCACAGCACAGCACAGCGCACCGCACTGCACCGCACCGCAGCACAGCACAGCTGTAGGTTTCAAACGGCGACATGGCATTGCTGGTGGCTTGAAGGCTTGCCTTGACTTGATGCTTCTATTTTGCTTCCGCCTTTTTCGCTGCTGCCGGCGGCTGCGCCTGGGCGTTCACACTCTCTCCACCGTTGATGTTACGTGACGAACGACTCACGGGAGCGACGGCAGAAGGATACGCAATCCATACCTACCAGAGCATAGCATAGCAAAAGGACGAGAGAACGTGATGCCCAAAAGTATACGCACCGGTACGTACTTTCTCCAGGCCCAGCCAATGTGCACCGCAGTGCAGCAAACGGATTCCAGTCATGACGGTCAAAGGTGGTATGGCCCTTCCCATCCCATGGATCCCGAAGTTGCATTTGACTCTCTGCCTCGAGAGCTCGAATCCCGCTCTTTTGTGTAGACACCACTGCCGCGACACTCCCCTCCGTCGCACAGATAGAGACGGATCAAATTGTTAGTTGAACCGCCTTTTCAGAGTGATGAATCCTTCAGTGCTTTTACTATCTTGTTTCTTCTGGTGGGCAAAACGGACACGGACACGGAGTTGGCGTTGGCTGGTCCATCATCCGTTCCCAACTCAACTCATCTCATTGCACGGGCCGGGAGGGTAAAATGAGCGGCAGTTTCATGTGGTATTATAGGGCTCGTAGTAATTGTCAATGCTCTTGGTAGCAAGAACGGATACGGCAAAATGAAGCTCAATGCCTCTGCCTCTGCTTTCCCCTACTACTAACTGCTCAGCACAGTACAGTACTCGGGAATCCGATGCGAAGGGGCCAATGGGCTGCCAAAAGACCCCAAATGCGAGACGAATGCGAAGGATGGAAAAGGCGGAGGTACGTACCTTGTTCTGCATTGGGGCTCAGCCAGGTTGTGATGGGATGGGCAGGGAAGGTGCACCTCTGTACCCACCTGCGTTGTGTAGCACCTGGCACCTTCCCAGCACCAAGCAGTAACAGCAGCAGCCCTGTGAGGCCAGAGGGGCAGGCAGGCAGCGCCAGGCCCAGGGCCCAGGGCCATTTACCCTGCCCTGCCAGCTCGAGGAGCCCAGGATCCATGTCTTTGCCTCCACCTCCAAAAAGGCGGGCCACCACCAAAAGACACCACACACACTCTCTCGCACTCGCACACACACACACCCCTCCCACCACCCCCTCCCAGGACCTTTTTTGGTCTGTGGCCGTGCTGGGGGGTGTGTGCTTCCCGTTGCGTTGGTGAGGGCGTGCAACTCCAGGGATTGCGACCACACGCCTCCATGCTGCAGTGCAGTTGCGTTGCTCTACCCAGGCAGTACACAGGAACATGGGCTATCCAGCGCTACATGTCCCCCTCAATCGTCCACGCCCCAGCAGCTCCTTCGTCACTCTCAGCTTGGCCCTGGACTTGGATCCTGTATATTTAATTGTAGCTTCTTCCCCTCACCATTCTGCCCATTCTCCATCGATCTCCAAGTTCATCACCAGCTTCAAGGTTGCTTGCTTCCTCTTGCTCGCTCTTGTTCACTCAATCATCACTCTTCTATCTTATATATACCCATCCCCCCTCCACAGCCTTACTCAATTCGCATACAAGGACAGACAGAGAAAGGGCAGACAGAGAACAGCAGGCTTTGGCAGACAGAACAGACAGATCAACTACACAACACCAGCTCGTCCCAATTGTGCTTCGGGAACTGTCTAAAGCTTCGTCGTTGAACACAGCGACGACCAACACCTCCACGACGTCTCTCTACTACAACCCTCAGTCTACAACATCAACACACACAATGTCCGTGTTCATGTCACAACCCGCCTACGCCTACGCGGCAGCTCCTCCACCTCCCAGACAGTACTCGGGAACCAGCAGTGCCTTCAGCGCCTCTGCCAACCCCGATGAGGACTGGACCAAGATCTCTGATCTTGCTGAGCGCCGCCGCATCCAAAACCGCATTGCTCAGCGCAACTACCGTAAGTCTCGAGTGTGAAGCTCTCACCAGCTCCCACTAACACCCCGCAGGCAAGAAGCTCAAGCGCCGTCTGGAAGACCTCGAGCGCCGCGCCGGTTCTTCTGACGATGCCGACTCGGACAAGCAGCCCCAGAAGACGACAAAGTCGAAGCGATCGCCCTCCAAGTCTCAGAAGTCGCAGGCCGCTCCGGCCAAGCCTGTGGTTTCTCAGGGCCAGTTCACTCCTCCCATGGAGCCAACTGACGATCTCTTCTTCCCTGGCACCTACGACGACCGAGCTCGCTCCAACAGCCCTCCTCAGTTCACATACTCGACCTACCCAGCTCCCGATGAGATCCTCCTCGCTCCCTACGGCTCGGCTCAGTCCTACCCTGCTATGACCACGGCCGACGCCTACCCCAACTACCTGACGGCTTCCACCGTTCCCATGACGCTCCCCTCGATGACGCACTTTAGCGACGCCATCAAGCGGGAGTCGTACTCCAGCGACGACGGCCTCGCGCCTTACATGGCTTACAGCTACATGCCTCCCATGGACTTCAACGCCCCAAGCCCCTACGATCAGTCCAACCCTCATGTGAGTTACGCCAGTCAAATGCCCCGCGGGGCTACTCGAGATCCACGTTGCTGATGGGGTTCCAGACTCCTCCGCTCTCGCACACGTTCGACCATTCGGCCAACTGTTCAGAGGCCGGCTTCGACTATCCCACCACTCCTCTGTCGATGCCCGGCTCTCCCGGTCTGATGCACCCTCAATAAGTGTAAAGACGGGAGTCATGGGACTGGCCTGGCGACCCGGATAAACCGGGAGCCAAAAGCGAATGAATTTGCACTTTTACTTTGGCGTTGGGATGAGCCTCACAAGGCATTACAGCATGGCGGGTTTTGATATTTTTGGTTTCTTTCACTCTCCACACTCTTCTTCTTCTTCCCGTGGGTGCCTTGGCTCTAAGCCAGTGGCATCATTCAGGCGATTCACATCGTCTGCCCTCGTTTTTACGCACCAACCATCGAAGGGCTCGACTTGGTTGGCTTGTGACGGCTGCAAAGATGGACGAACGTTATTGATTACTATCTGGGATGGCGATGGAAAAGAAGATACATGAGGCGTTTATGGCAAATCAATCAATGTATGAATTGTACATTTTGGATTATGAATGGACGCAATGGATGGGACTAGGCAGGCAGGCAGGCAGGCAGGCAGGCAGGCTGGGAGCGAGGGATGGAGGCGACGATGGCGGCTGCAGGGTCGGAAGACCCCGGTCCCTTTTTGTTGAGTAGATATCCGCGAGCCATCGAAACAAACAAATTAGATGAAAGGAGAAATGTGCAACAGCAACCTACGAATCAAAGCCTGGTCCAAGCAATGGTGTGAATGTGACTGTTTGATGGGATGGATGGATGGATGGATGTGTCGGTTGAAGGATCTAGGACTTGGGGACTTGGGCCATGGATGGGTCTCGGTGTCATGGGCCTCGATCCTACCTTGGGGACCTAGCATGAGAGAGATTGGGATCCCATGAGGCAGACAAAACAAGTCCTATGTGTGCGACCAGAACTTTGACTGAGCCTGGTCTGGTCTGGCCTGATCAAAGACACAAATCTCCTTGTCTCGACGGAAGCCAAGAAAAGCAGCTGAGGAGCCTGGAATAGAGCTGAAAAGCTCAAAACAGATAGCGCTCTGCAGAGCCGCCCCATGGCTTGAGTAAAAAAAAAACAGCCCCAAAGGCGTGCGTGGGAGACGAAGAAGGGGGCTTGCAGAAAACCAGGCTGCGCTATGTTGCAAAATGCACAAGGACATGTCTAGAACATACGCCCGCCCGCCCCCCTCCTTCGTTCTCGGGTCGTCTCCTCAGCTGAGGAGGGGGATTGAAAAAGTATCTGTTGGCATATGTATTGCGTGTACAACATTGAAAATCTGCGGTTTGTATCGCTTTTTTGGGGGGGCGGTAAATTCTAAAAGCCCGCCCATCCTTTTACTTCCTTGCAGGGGCTTGGTCCACGTGCTGGGGGGTTGATGCTGGACGGTGAGAAAAAAAAAAGCAGGCTACGGCATAAACGGGCGTTTACTTGTGGTGGACGTGGACGTAGACGTGTACTATGGACTGGTACTATTTCACAAGCTTGCATGAAAGATCGGGCTCGGCAGTTATGAGTCCCGAAGGGATTCGGGATAATACAGATTGCGACCTACCTACGTTACGTGTAGTTAGTTGTAGGTAGTCCCCGGCTTGCTCGGATGCGGACGCGGACGCGGAGGTTGTATTGAACGGCTGCCGTCTGTATGAGCGATGAGACAGGGGTCATGAGGGGAGGGGGAGGATCAGGCTGTGGAAGGAAGACTTGTAAAAGGGGAGGGGTAATGAAGAGAGTTACGTAGCGGAGAGAAAGGAAACACATGCTGTCCTTGTCCTTGCAGTAGTTGGGTTATTAGTTGGTTTAGTCGTGTAAAAGGGGGCTGCTTTTTGACGAGGACGTGTCGATTGGCTTTGCTTCTCCAGGGATCGGGTCTAGAATTGATGAGTGAGTGTCGTTATCATCCATGCTTGCATGTATTGTAGTAGTAGACTGCTTAGGTGTGAACCTTGATTTTATAGTTGACACCACCCAACGCACATAACGACGGACGGGGGAACATGAAGAAAGATGAAATGAAAATGGATAGTTATGAGTGGAATTTGTATATCATCGTTGTTGATGAGCTTTAGCTAAAGACTGTCATTGACTATGCACATAGTGGATATTATGCTCAAATCGAGCTCTTGTTTCCTTTTGCTCTTTCCCGTCTTGGCATCGGGAGTTGAGAGTCAATTATGTCATTGGGGTCTCGGCATCTCATGAAAAAAAAACGAGTCTAGATCGACAAGGGTTATTAAACAGTCTGGGGAATTTTAAACTTTTTCTTCCATCTCCTTTCAACAAACGGTAAACAAACAAACACAAACACGCATCAATTGAGGAAAAGGAAGAGATGGCAAACCAATTGACTTATCTCTTTGGCGGTGACCGGTGAGCATCTCATTGAATCTATCGTGAAGAACATATACTGATGTTCTCTTTAGTCCTTGGTCTCAGGAACTTTGGACTGCTTCTGACGACCGTGTCCGAGGCGGCTCCAGCGTCTCCAACCTAACAATCTGCGACTCGCAGGCCATCTTCCACGGAAACCTCGACACCAAGACTCTCGGCGGCGCAGGCTTCGCCTCCCAGCGTACAAAGGGCGATCTATCCCTCGACCTCTCCCAGACGGTCGGTCTGCAGCTGGATCTCGGAGCGGGTAACTCGGAGCAAAAGTTTACTCTCACCGTCAAGGATACCATTCCTGAGAGGAGGGAGGATGGGAGGGATGAGGCTGGTGTTAGCTGGGAGGTTGACTTTGAACCTCCTACCGAGGGTGGAATCATTGTTATGAAGTGGGATGAGTTTAGAGCTACGTATAGAGGGAGGGATCTTGATGATCCTAAGCCTTTGGATTTGGGAGATGTCAAGAGGATTTCGCTCATGATGCGAAGGTGAGTTTTTTCGGATGTTATTCCGAGTTTTTACACTGACATGGGATAGCTTCTTTGACCAGCAGGATGGCGATTTTAAACTTGTCGTCAATTCCATCGCGGCTATTAACAAGACTTGCGATGGAGATGAAAGTGATGAAGAGGATTTGAGAAAGCCGGCGCGAAGGGATGAGACTGAGGGGCGTCCTTGGTGGAAGATGCTATTCTGCGGGCTCTTGTAGACAGTATTCTCAACAATCAGATGTATTTCTAGCAGTTTAACCAAATAGCCACCTCAAAAATGCAAAAAGCTGATGGTAATATTCAAGTCAACGACGTTGTGCATATCTCAATTCGGCCGTTTAGTGTCCGGCCCTTCCGCGCGTCCCCGACCCGGAGCTCGTCCGTTCGGCGCGGAGATCGGAGGGGCGGGTCGGCATCGAGCATCCGATTCGACTCTATTGCGTCACGACTTTTTCTCTCAAATGTACATTGTGAGACAAAGAGAACCCCCCAATTCATACCTTATATACAAGACAACATCCAGCATGAGCGGGCAAGGCATCTTGTCTTCTGACTGAGTTCATTTGCTTGCAACACCGTCAAAATGCCATCCCTCCTCCGCGCCCTCCTACCCCCAGTAACAACCGCCCTCGCCCTCCAAGCAGCAGCTGGTCTTCCTTCAATAGCCACCAAGTCAGATCGCATCTACGACCTAAGCGGTTCCCTCACATTCCTCGCCGTCGGCGCTTTGAGTCTGTATATGCCGCGTCTCGTCGGACCAGTCATCCCCGGCGTCATCTCCATCCTGCGCGGTCAAGGACCGACTGTTCTCAGGCATGCCGATTGGAGACAGTTGGTGCTTACAGGTGCCGTGGCTATTTGGGCGACGAGATGTAAGCTACTTTACACTACGGAGATGACATCTGACATGTTGTAGTGGGATCTTACCTCTTTGCTCGAGTCCTTCAAACCGGCCACGACTCACGCTTCGATGAAATCAAGACCTCGCCTCCAAAATTTGCCGGCGCATTCTTCGGTCAAGCTCTCTGGGTCTCACTCTGCCTCTCACCCGTCATCCTTCTCAACGCCGTGCCTCCAACCGTCCTCTCCGCCGCGGTGCCCAAACTCCTACTCACAGATATCATCGGACTCACCATCTGGGCGGGCGGCTTCGCGTGCGAAGTTATCGCTGATCGGCAGAAGAGTGCGTGGGTTAAGGAGAAGAAGGAGAAGCTTCATGATGAGGATTTCATGACGCGTGGGTTATTCTCTAAAAGGTATGAGATGTTGTTGAAAGATGACTTGCAGGTGATTGACTAACATGCGCAGCCAATTCCCCAACTACTTTGGTGAAATCACACTCTGGACAGGCATTGCTACTGTCGCCGCTGGTCTCCTGGCAAGACAGCCTGTTCAGTTGGCTCTGGGTCTCTCAGGCAGTGCGGGTAGCATACTGACCACCACAGCGCTGTCTTATGTGAGCCCTGCCTTTGCGGCACTGCTGTTGACAAAGGTATCCGGCATCCCACTGAGCGAAGAAAAGTACGACAAACGATATGGTCATCGCAAGGACTATCAAGAGTGGAAGAAGAACACACCCAAGCTAGTTCCTCGCTTCTGGTAATGCATCATGAGATTCATCATGTATCATGTCATGGCAAAGAAGGGTGTCATGACTTGGTCATTAAATGCTCATTTCATTCATGATGTTCGCTTTTTGGTATTTTACTGCTTCCATGATTTCCCCCCCTCCCAACAAAACAATTTGTTACATAGCATCGCATAGCAAATCACAACATTTACTTGTGGAAAGCCTTGACCCGCTCAACCTCGTCGTAGCTGCCCATGAAGATACCGGCTCGGTCGTGGATGTGCTCGGGAACCACCTCGAGCATTCGCTTCATGTTGTTGTCGACAGCCTGGCCACCAGCTAAAGTCGAGTTAGCATGTTGAACGACATTAAAATCAATTGCCACTAACCATTCTCAAAGATAAGAGCCATGGGCGCGCACTCGTACAGAATACGGAGCTTGCCCTTGGGACTCTTCTTGTCGGCGGGGTAAGCAAAGATACCTCCGTAGAGCAGGGTTCGGTAAGCGTCGGCAACCATGGAACCAATGTAACGCGAGCTGTAGGGCTTGCCATTCTCCTGAGCCTTCTTGAGCGAGTTGAAGTAGCCAATCGTCTTGTCCTCCCAGTACAGAGAGTTACCCTCGTTGACAGAGTAGATGGCACGCGACTTGGGCAGGCGCATGTTGGGGTGCGACAGAATGAACTCGCCGATACCGTTGTCAAGCGTGAAACCGTTGACGGAGCCGCCACGCATGGTGATGACGAGCTGGGCCGAGGCACCATACATGGTGAAACCGGCAGCCAGCAGCTCAGTTCCGGGCTTCAGGATATCCTCCTTGCAGCCCTTGGAACCGGGAGGAAGCTTGTGAATAGCAAAGATGGTGCCGACAGAGACACCGGCGTCCAGGTTGGAAGAACCGTCAATAGGGTCGCAGGCGACAGCATAGTGGGCGTCCTTGGCGTCGCGGAAGTAGATGATCTCGTCCTCCTCCTCAGAGACGAGCAGCGAACACTTGCCCGAGGAGCGCATGGCCTCAATAAAGAGGTCATTGGAAATGACGTCGAGCTTCTTCTGGTCGTCGCCGGTGATGTTGGAGGAACCAGCCAGACCGGTCAGGTTGACGAGGGTAGCGCGTCGGATGTAGTAGGCAATGGACTTGAAAGAGAATTGCAGAGCGTGGCAAAGCAGGCTAAACAGGCATTGTCAGTTCGGTATCATGAAAGCCGAGGTAAGCAGCATCATACGTAAAGTCACCAGTAGCCTCAGGGTGCTTGGCCTGCTCCTCAGTGAGGAAACGAGTGAGGGTCACAATGTTTGTGTTGACCTTCTCGGACTCGTGCATCTTGTTACCGTTGGCAGCCATTGTGTCTGATTTTGGGGGTGTAGGATGCGGAATGAAGGAGAGGGGAAGTTGAACGAGCAAAGAAGGGACAAGAGCTTAAGCCGAGCACACAAGGTTTAAGCCGTCAAGCAGCAAACAGAGACAATGGCTTATGAGGGTCGTCTGAGGGTATCGCGAAGCGGAAAAGGGAGATGAAAGAAGAAGATCAAGAGAAGATTAGGGAGAAGAAGGAGGTAGAAGAAGCAAGTCGGACGAGAGAAGTCCGGAACCGAAGGCCGAGCAACAGCAACAGCAAGCAAGCAAGCAACCGCGTCCGTCCGTGACTTCACGACGGGATGACGATGATACGCCGGCCATCGACGGGCGCTCTACCCTGACAACGGCGAGCGGCGACGAGGTCTCGTGGGGAATTGCACCAACCGCAGGGCAGCAAACAGAGCTCTCGCGGCTCCATGGGGGCGTCGTATCGGGTTCACAGCCCTGCGTGACCCGGCAAAGCGTTGCGGGCTGTGGGTGGCACGCAGCGAGTTTCAGCGTCCTCAGCGAGGCCTCGGCGAATCTCAGCGCGGTCCAAGTCCCGAGACGCGGGTCGATTGGGGTACGATTGGGTCATTGCCGGCCGAGGGGAAGCGGTGCAAGAGGATTTCCCGGGGCCCTTCAATCTCCAGCCTCCAATGCCCCTCCATCAGAAAGTATTCGAGACGTAAAGGCACGCTACGGGAGCCGCTCCAGGTTGGCGTTGGTCCCGGTTTCTCCCCACATCTTGAGTAATTGGCGTGTCTGCCTCCTCTCCGCGTCGGTGGAGAGGAGGGGCATCCGGGTGATGCTCAGGTCCTGCTCCCCCAAGGGGTATCATGGCATTGAGTCCTGACCAGTAACTGAGGACTTTTGATTCAAGTCACCGCCACACCATCCGGCCAATTCCCGCCATCATGATTTCTTCTCCCCTCCCGGTGGGGGTGGCACGCTCAGATTCGAGATTGAGCGGGGTGGAGAACCCTGTGGCTGCTCCCAAACTTTCCTCGGAAGAGAAGAGATTGGGCGGCGCGGCGGCTGTCAGATGTTGTTAGGTGAGATCCCGAGGTGAAGAAAGCGGGGACCCAAAGGTTTGGGGGTTGATGCCTTGCCATTGAGCGCTTGCTGCCTGAGGCATTTTGACCCAGCTCCCTTATATCACGTGCAACCCCCGCAGTAGCCTTCCCTTTCTTGTTCCTAAGCTTCTCGTCCCAATTTGGAAATCCTTCACGGGGCACCGGCACCGGGTTAAAGGTTATCCGGACAGCCGGGGGTATCTTACGACAAGCTCGAATGCAAGGAACGGACAGAGTCCGAAGAGCATTGAGAAAGGGCGTCAAAAGCGCAATGGGTCCCATTCCGCGCTCTCCTCTCACTGGATCGAAAGCCTGCTCTCAAACAGGAACCAGACCGAGCCTCGGGCACTTGCCGTAGCGATCAATCTCTTTTCCCCAGACCGAAAATGACCTTTTATGGATATTTTTTTTTGCGGGGACGGAAAATGGAAACCAAGATGACGATAGGGAGCTTTACCTTTGGCCCCCTTTTCTTGCTACCAGAGCTGAACCTGGGCTTAGCTGGATTAAGTACCTATTCTGGCAGCACAGATAGGAGCCGTTGAGAGAGCCGAGTCAAGCTTGTGCTTGTGTTGCTTGTCTCGCTCTTCCCTTCCCTTCCCCTCAAGCTTAAAAGCTGCCCTCCCTCCCGCTCACGGGGGCGGACCTCGGCATGTGAAGCCCGTTTTCCGGGCTCGGTCAAGTCTCCGATTTTGCTCCATCTCATCCCATCCCCACGCCGCGCACGTCTTATTGAATCCATTCCCATTTCCCCAGCTTTTTTTTTCTTAATAGCCATCGACTTGGAACTGTCATCATCATTTCTCCATCGACCAATCCATCTCCATCTCGCCTTGTTTCATCACTAATTGCTGGCTCCTCACTGGTGAAGAGCAAATCCCCCGTACTTAGTCCGGTCTTGGTCATCGCCGAATATTGATTGCTGCTGCTGCTGTTGTACAAACCTCCAAGCTTTCGCCATCTCGCATCACCATCAACTCTTGATACGACACGTGCTACTGTAACTCCCCCATCGAATCCTCCATCACCGCAACCATGGTCGCCGACGCCCTCATCTACCACCCGACGGTCGCGCACTACCTGCGCTACATGGCCACAACCCTCGGTCGCGACAAGCTCATGCGCGTCCTGCAGTACTTTGCCCGCTTCTATGCCTGGTACCTCCTCCGCACCAACGGTACTCCAGACAAGATCGCCCCCTGGAACACCCTCAAGAAGCAGTTTGGCCTCATGCGCAAGGTGTTCCGTGCCGGCAAGTTTGTCGAGCACTTCAAGGCTGCCGCCACCGCAAGCGACGCCAAGTCCATGGACCCCGTCCTGCGCTACACCTCGGTCGGTCGTCAGCTGGGTTATGCTGGTTACCTGACTTGCGATGCCGCTACTATTCCTGACGCCGTCGGCTTCCGCAAGTGGGATCACGCCAAGCGCTTCCAGAAGGAGGCCTACCGATTCTGGGCCATCGGTATCATGTTCAGCATCGTTGGTCAACTGTATACTCTGCGCCAGCTGAGTGTGCGCGCATCCAAGGTGGACCTGAAGGAGGGCGAGGGTGTTGTTGAGAGCAAGACCATCTCCATGTAAGTTGACGTCCACTCCCTTGCGCTCGCCTATCTCGTCATGCGCGCTTGTTACCTCATCATCATGATACATGTACTGACACATCACAGTGAGCTCGCCGCCGCCAAGAAGCAGCTCTTCTGCGACCTTTGCGATATCTGCGTTCCCGTCTCCGGTCTCGGCTGGGTCGGCTTCTTGGACGACGGCATCGTCGGCCTGACCGGTACCCTGAGCAGTCTTATCGGCGTCTACAGTCAGTGGAAGAAGACGGCTTAATTTACCGTCTATCTCCATCCTTAATCAACCTCCATATTGGATATCACCATATATACACCCACATACCCGCACCCGCACCCGCCATCCCCTTATCAGCCACTATTCGCGAATCACGCCATCGCCATCCTATCATGGGAGTTCAGAGTTTCTTTCTTTAATTGTATACTATGGGAAAGGCACCACGGGAGCAACTGATGGCGCCAAGCTCGAGCATCCTTTCTACTTTGTGCGATAGATCCAGGTCCTTTTTTGGAAACATAAAATCAAACTTGTTTGGTCTTGTTCATTTACTTTAGGTCAGCCGTGGTCCATTGCGCCCCCTCTTTGAGCGAGTGCGTATATCCTATCCTGCGCCTGGCTACTGCTTCCCGTGACTTACAATGAGCCTGTCTTCTTGCCGCCAATTTTGGAGCAGCATGGCGTCTTGAATCTGGGCTATCCATACATGAGGTTGACGCGCTTTGTGCTGCTTTCTTTCGGCCAACTCTCCACCCGCGCCGCTCTAGACTCGCCGTCTCTGCTCCTTGTAGTCGCCCTTTATTGCATGCCCGATCCAAAAGTTGGGAGCTAAGAAGCCATGATAAAGGACCCGGGTTGGTGTATACATGATTTCAGTCCCTTATAGGATCAGAAACAGCGAGTCTAGGCCGTAATATCACTCATGAGGCAGACGAGGTATACAAGGGGCACCACGCAACCCAGGGGTCAGTTCAGCCGTATCGTCATTCCATTCTCTCACTCCGTTTCAGGCATGAGGGGCCAAACATGGATAGAAAGGCAGTGTTCACGAGTAGCTTATATGTGAGCTTTGGTCACTGCTGGACATAGTTGTTTCCTTCAGATGATAGCCAAGAGTAGGCCTCTCCGTCCACATGGGTCACTGCATCAAGTTTGTTCATTATCAATGAGCCAATAGACAAGCCGTATGCTCACTCTATGTTTCATCTCGGTATAACAAACGGTTCGGGGACGGGTATTAATAGCCCAAGTACCGCCCTCTACTTAACCCCCACCAGAATGCGCCTCTTCTTTGCTATTTCCTCTGCCCTGCACAAGAACGCATCCAATGTTCCCAAACCGCCAATTCTATTTAGGCCAAAGCCCCCACGTTATTAGCACTATATCCCGCCCCAAGAGAAGGTATCCAAATTAAAGACCCCAACCCTCTACGAACACCGTGGGGGATACTCCTCGGCACAAGACTGGACTCGATTTCAGGCTTAGACACAGTCGTAGCGATCAAGAAAGTCTGGCCAGGACCACTTGAATAACCAGTTTTCAATCGGTCACTAAATGGCTCAGTTTTGTAATAAAAAGCCTCATGAAAACATCAGCAAAAAATAAACACAATAAACAATGCCGACTACCTCCTTTCAAAGAGTCATGATGAAGCAGGGGTGTTACAGAACGTGGGTGATTTTTTTCCCATGTGGAGCATCAGCGGGGCCGCGGGGTACCTCAACGGATAGATCCTGCTTTTTTGCTTATCAATATGCAGCATCACTGATTGATATCGAAAAAAAGAATTCATACGAACAGGAGGCTCCTGCTTCCAAGTAATGCACTTTGCCACTTTGTGAATACTAATTAGGTAACTGCGAGTCAAGGATGCGCCATGACTGGTTCGAGCGATCTCGGCGCCTGCTCTCTCCCCACCAAGGCACTAAATGCCGTAGGTAGTGGAGCTTAGGTAAGGGTACACAGAAGAAAAAGAGTACATGAAGCCGAAGCAGGGGATAAAACCCACCACAAGATGGAGTCACAGCGCGCACTTTCGTCCTCGACATTCACCACAACGTCCACCCTGACCCCTTCGCTACAGAGTCAATTGCGCTGAGAAGCATTCCGGAATAATGCTCTCTGCCACCTCAGTGGTTATGCGCGCCGGCGCTCGCCGAGTCGTTCGCTCGTCTGCCTCGATTGCACCCCTCGTCAACAACGCCCGAAACCTCTCGTCCACGAGGAACTTGGTGGCTTCTTCCCCCGCTCATGATCGTGTCAACTCTGCCCGAGGTGTCGCTCAGGCTGTGGCCAGCATTGGTATCAAGCAGCGACGGGGCTACGCCACTACAACAAACCCCAACCCTCCCCTGGGCAAGAAGAACGCCTCCAACGATGTCCCTTCCCGTGTTGGTCTTATTGGCGCCCGAGGATATACTGGTCAGGCTCTGATCGAGCTGCTTAACAACCACCCTTTTATGGACCTGAGACATGTGTCTTCGCGAGAGCTCAATGGCAAGGAACTTGAGGGATATACCAAGCGCAAGATCATCTACGAGAACCTATCGCCCGAGGATGTCGCCCGGCTGGACAAGGATGTCGATTGCTGGATCATGGCTCTTCCCAACTCCGTGTGCAAGCCCTACGTAGAGGCCCTTGGCGATAGCAAGAGCGTCATCGTCGATCTCTCGGCCGACTATCGATTCGACGATACTTGGGCATATGGCCTGCCTGAGCTCACCAAGCGATCCAAGATTACTCAGTCTACGAGGGTCTCAAATCCTGGCTGCTATGCTACCGGTTCTCAGCTCGCCATTGCGCCTTTGCTCGAGCACATTGAAGGCCAGCCTATCGTCTTTGGCGTGTCGGGTTACTCTGGCGCTGGCACCAAGCCATCTCCCAAGAACGACATCAACAACCTCAGGGACAACCTTATCCCCTACAGTCTGACGGGCCACATCCACGAGCGCGAGATCAGTCGCCACCTTGGCACCCCTGTGGGCTTTATCCCCCACGTCTCCTCTTGGTTCCAGGGCATTCACCTCACCGTCAACATCCCCCTCAACAAGACCATGACTTCGCGCGACATCCGACAAATCTACCAGGACCGCTACGCTGGTGAGAAACTTATCAAGGTTGTGGGAGAGGCGCCTCTGGTGAAGGATATCCACAAGAAGCATGGAGTTGAGGTTGGAGGGTTCGCCGTTGACAGCACCGGCAAGCGTGTGGTTGTGTAAGTCTTGTGCGATCTGCCTCGAGAGACCAAATCATGCTAACTATGCAAAGTTGCGCTACGATAGATAACCTCAACAAGGGAGCTAGCACTCAGTGCCTGCGTAAGTCATTTTTCTCCTAACCAGAATTACTTACAGGATTGCTAACGGGTTTCACTAGAAAACATGAACCTTGCGCTTGGTTATGCTGAGTATGAGGGTATTCCCACCATGTAAAGGCGTCTATCAATTAGATTAGATGGTTTATTCTCGACGATGGGGAGTTGGCTCGGATATTGCTTCAAAAGACGTTAGGTTTAGCTCTATGTATGGATGCGCCGAATAGAGGAAGACTTATACATAAAATCCCTCGATACCAATATAGAGGCACACGATGACATTGAACCTATTTTAGCTTACAACTAAAGAAACATGATACTCGATTGAATAAAAAGGTCCCAACATAGGTAACATAAAAAGATCCCCCCAAAAGAGAATAACACAAACTGAACCAAATGCACATCCTCAAAGTCCTATAGTAAGCCACCCTGGTGCCTGCCTAGTCATACACTTTGATCCTACCGAAATTGATTACCAAAAATCTCAAGTCGTGTGCGAGCGATTGCAGCATTTTCCCAGTTTTCGTCCACTTCTCGTCATGTCCTTCATCAAGCCTTTCCCCCTATCCCCCTATCCCCC
>NHTE02000009.1:3433516-3598219 GCA_002168265.2 Fusarium euwallaceae | reverse complement strand
CTATCCCCCTATCCCCCTATCCCCTTTCCTGCGCCATCCAGTGTTCGTTCCTCCTCATTCCTTTTTTTCTTTGGCCGTCATGAAGAGTGACTCGTTGGTCGTCCGTCAATTATCGCTGCGCCTGCCTGCCTGCCTATCGCCGGTTGTATCAAACTTGCCCTTCCCTACCTATTCGCAGTCCGGACTGCGTGGCGCAGACTTGGCGCTTTTGGTCAGGGTTGAATCTAGTACCGCCGGTCAAGGACAGTCCCGCCAACTAAGCGGCTGAAGCAGTTGTAGGAGATGGATTTACCAGTAGCGTCCACCACGTTCGTAATCACGGGGATATCCCTCCCTGGGGTATCCACCCTCTCGCGGAGGGAAGTCTCGAGGAGGCCGGTCGTACGGGGGTCGACCATTGGCATAAGGGTCTGGGGGAGGAGGATAGTCGCGTCGGTACGGGTCATCGTAGCGACCGCGAGGAGGGGGAGGAGGATAGTCCTCAATTGGTCGACGGGGCGGTGATCGATAGCGAGCTCGGTCATCATAGTAGTCTCGTCGTGGGCTTCGGTCACGGTAGCCATATCCGCCGTCGCGACGAGGACTATAGCCGCGAGGGGGGCCACGGCGTTCGTAGTCATCCGCGGGAGGTGGGTACGGACGTCGTCCCGGAGAACGGGAACGAGCACGGTCACGGGCGGGAACGTCAGGCTGAGCCTGAGCCGAGTCAGCATTATGCTTTAGCAGACGGGCGGGGGATACTTTTCATACGTCAGCAACACATTGGACGCGTTGTCCCTTGAATTCTCGACCGTCGAGCTTCTCTACAGCGGTCCTCAGATCCGCAGCAGTCTCGAATTCGACGAATCTATCTCGTGTCAGCCAAAGTCCCGGAAAAAAAAGTCATCAATACACTCACCCTCGGCCGTTCGAGTCGCGTCCAGTCTCAGAATAGACCACGTCCAAGCTGGACTGACGCGCAAAGTCTTTGAGATCCTATTTCCAGAATCCACGTAAGTCGTTGTCCAGGAGCAGGAAAAACGCCGGAAGTCCATGTAATGTAATCCACAAAACGCGAATGCAGTCCGTCAAGTCAAGTACCAGGAAGCAAAACGGGCGGAGGGGGTCCGTGGTTGTCGTCCCCTAAACCTAGTCCCGGCGCAGTCCCGATGGGTCGAAGCCAGAAAAGCCAGAGCTCCGCGCAAGGCACAAGGGGAAGAAGGTCCATGGAATCCAGCAGCGACAAGGAACGGGGAGTGTGAACAGACCTGCCAACTGGTATCGTTCGGGAGTCCCGTAATCTGCATTCGATGAGGGGTACGGCGAGGCCGCGGAGCGGCGCGCTCGTGGTTGCCGAAGCCACCCTCTCGGTGCCGGGGGCCATGGGCAAACTGGACAGTGAGTCGTTCTCCCATAAAGTTCGATCCGTCTTGGAGGATGGTGTGTTAGCCAGAGGGCGCAGATGGAGACGAGGGCTGGAGTGGTGACGTACGAAAGGCTATGGATTCAAAGTTAGCAGTCAGTGCAGAGACGGAAGAGGGGTCGACTAACCCGGGACGACATCTTGAGCGTCCATGGGATCCTTGTACTCGATGAAACCGAAGCCGTTCATCAGCTTGACCTCGGTGATTTCTCCGGTTCCATGAGTCGCAAAGTGAGCCTCAACATCGGACTTGGTAGCTGTTCGGCAGCGTGTCAGTGGCATGGCTAGGAGCGTCAGGGCGATGAGTCTGGACCATTTCGAGGGAGGTTTCCCAAGTAAAGCCGGGTGGAGGACACCTCCGTCGTCATGTTGCCGGTGGGAGGAGGGTCGAGTCGAGTCGAATCAAGTCAAGGGCAAGCAATCAATCCAGGGAGAGCAAAATGTTTTGTTATTCGAACCAAGTGCGGGGTTTCCAGGTCTCCGGGGCCAGTCGCGCGATGGACCAAGAAAGGACTGGCGAAGGATCTCTGCCAGAGGTGATGGCGATGGGATGGCAACGCTGATGGCGATGATGAGATTGGATGGATGGATGGTGGAGAGGAGAAAGAGGGCAGCGCGGGCGCGTGCTATCTCTTGCGACTGAAGGGCTGGTGACCGGGCGGGGAACAGTGGCAAAAAGCCAGATCGGGAAATAGCCCCGGTAACCAACATCTCGGGCTCCAGCGTCGAGGCGCCCACGCCCTGGTTGTTAGTGGAGTGGACAGCCCAGCCAGCTACTGTAGGCTAGACTAGCGTCACATGTGCGAACACCCTCGCTTGCATTCATCATACCGACATGGGCAGGACGGGAGAAACCCCACAAACCACCAGGGCTCTCTTAGACCTAGCATCATCAAATCATCCGAGTATCGCGAGAATCGTGTCATTAATATTATTCCAGGTCATCTGTCAATGGACTCGACCTGATAAACAGAGCTCTCTCTAACTCCCTTCGTAGGCAGCCATCCAGGGCCTTGGAGTCGTATTTTGTACCGCACCGCCAAATCATGTCGTCAATCACCACAGCCTGGTCCAGCCCAACTCAATCCCCTGTCAATGACGCCCAACGCCTTCGCCGTGTGTCTCGTATCATGTCCTTGTCCATGTCAATGGATGCCTTGTGGGGTCAGAGGTCCATTTGTTATGCCTCAGAGCTCTTCAAAGATGACTGAAACAATTTCATCAATCATTGTAAATACCAGATGTGCGCTGTGTCGGTCCGTTAGCTAGCCCATAAATAGAAGTGATGTGCAAACCTACTTTAACCTCGAGTTGTTCAGTGTCGCAAAAATGCGCCGACTTGCCGCTTGCGCGTTGACTCTTCCTACAACGCTTCCGGCAAGATCTGGTACCAGCGTGGCCAGCATCAGACTCGCTTCAGTGCGTGTCTTTTTCTTCTCGATCGCTGTTCGCGGCTTGCGGTCTCGCTGTAACTGACCCCCTGGCCAGAGACTGTCTTGTACCAGGCCAATGTAGCGCAGTAGAGAGTCCTCTTGTACGAGCATCTTGACATTGTCTCGCACCTTTCTCTCAATAGTGCCGCCCAGGAGTTGCTGAAGAACGACAACTACAGCTCTCCCGCGGAGCCAATTGTTCCCCTTGTTGAGCTCAAAGACTTCGAGGAAAATGTCGCAGATTGGTTTAATGAACGGCTCGAGCTCTTTATTCTCAAAGGCGTTCAGCTCGGCCTCAGCCTCGGCAGCCGGGAACGTATCTTCGTTGACGTTGAGTGGCACAGTATTGAGCTGGTTCGTAGCTGCAGCAATCAGATTTTGGCCAGCAACTGAGATCTGGTCCAAGACAGGGATATTTCCCAGAATGTCGTCCATCCCATCTGCCACCGAGTCGTATAGGCGTGTCATCATGTCCTTCTTATCCTCGCGGTCCAGGATGTCCTGGCCTTGCGCAATTACACTCTGCGAGAGAAAAGCCCTGAGATCTCGACTCCGGCAAACCTCAGGCAGGAGAAGCAATTCTCGCATGTACTTCTCCAAAGCATCCCGACGCTTTCGTAGGAACTCGCTTTGAAACTTCATCACCATGCGCCGCCGCGGAAAGTCGAGATCTCGCACCGACGGATATCGGGACCGTAGCTTTTGGTGAAGTTCGTGGAACTCGCTGTATCGCCGCGAAATCACCCATGATGCTGCGGGCATCTGCTCTCCGGCATTTCTCTGGACTTCAATAACATACAGAGCAAATTCTCTGCCGTCTTCCTCCTTGCCCACTTGGATGGACTTGATCTTGATCGTTGAGCGCCCGTAGAGACTGTTGTCACTCTCCTGAAGAACGTATTGCTGCCGCTGAAGCTCTTTCCGTCGAATCTCCCTCTGGAGACTAGCCTTGGACTTTCTCAGAATGCGCAGCTCGGCAGTGTTGTTGGTCAACTCTGCTTTTCGCGTCAGCGATTCCACAACCGCCTCCTGAGCCACCAGACGATCAATATCGTTGGAAAGTGCCGTGATGGCTTCTGCCAATCCAAGATCTCCCGGGGCTGCTTCATGGACTTCATCCTCATCATCAAGCGGTGGGCCATCATCCACACCCCCATCGTCAGGAACTTTGTCTTCGTCACCAAACAGATCGTCGTCCACAAAAACGCCGATTCTCGAAGCAGCACTAACAAGACCAAGAGATGACAGACTCGGTTTCTCGCCCTCCTTGTTCGTGGCAGTTGGTTTAACCCCTATATCCATAGAGCCACGGTGGGAGTCGTTATCATTTCCAGAGAAAAGGCTCGAGGCATTGTCATCAATGCTACCTCCGAGAACACTTCCACCGCCTCCAAAAAGAGACGCACGGAGGTCCTCAGCAGTCTGAGGCCGGTCATCTTCCATGATATTGGTGAGAGCCTGCTCCACGGCCTGAACAACCTGCGTGTCTGGTAATTGTTGACTGTTCGTATCCTGGTCCAGGCTTTGTACGGAATCCACCAATCCATCATTATCAATGTCATCGTCGTCAAACAAGGGGTTCGTAGAACTCTCGTCAAGAGAGCGTCTAGCTTTCGTCAGAGGATCTGACCCATTGCCGTTAGTGGTCAGCGCTCTCAGGTCTGACGCAGAGCCTGTTCGCTTTCCTGAACTAGATAGTGGAGGCGCGAGGCGTGCCACTGGCCTCGGCTTGGCTGGTAATGTCTTGCTGGATCGAGTATTCGTCGATGACTGAGGGTCTGGGTGATGGACTGGCCGAACTGAGTTGGCACTGGCTGCTTCTTGGGCTGCAATACATTTGTAGAATAGGTCGGATTTCTTGAAACTCTGAAAGAAGCGAGACTGCATCTCTTCGAGGACAGCACTCTGTGCCCTTAGAATAGCCCGACGGGCTTTGTAATATTGAGCCGCTGTGGCTGACTTTCCTGCTTTGATAAACTCCCTCACCTCCTTTTTCGAAGAACCCGAGACCTTCAACTCAGCCTTTGATAGATATGCCTGTTCAATCTGCTGTAGGTCCTGACGGTCCGAGTCTGTCCACATGGGTAGTGTTGACGGCAACTGCTCGTCGTCTTGGCCATCATCCTCCAGAGGGTTCCTGAAGCCGTCCACCACGAGCCAGAATTGCACCAGAGGCATGAGGTGCTGGCGGTCCATATATTCCATGAAGTAGGAGAGCCCTGCAGAGTCTCGTAAGAGCTCAACCAGTGATGCGTTTTCCAATCTTGAAGGTGAAGAAGCAATCGGCATTGGAGCAGGTGCAGGGGCATGACGATCTCCGCCAGCTGCCAGATGGTTGACTCTCTGGTCAAGAAGACGCTTCCCCATCTCCAACCGTCGAAGGTAAACCGGGTCTTGATTGTCCTGGAGGGAATCCCGCTTGAGCTGGCTTGCGACTTCGCTGCGGAAACGACGGGCATCTGACAGGTTATTGACCTTGCGGATGGCACGAATGAACTTTTCGAACTTGCGCTCGCTATCTCCTGGGGCGACTCGAGGCATAGAAGCTAGCTTGCTAGACTTTGGTGTAGGTGAAGCGTGCTGATCCAAGGCTGCTCGAAGCTTGCGCACCGTCGATCTATCCTGAAGCATTGAACGACCAAAGTTCTCCATAAGTTGGTTCCAGGTGTCTGGCTCGGACAGTAGTTGGACAACTGGGAATAGGACAGCACAGCTGACAATCTCCCGGATAATGATGGAAACAGCTCGACTAGACAGCATAGTCTCGGGGAGGATCTGAGGCACAATCTTTGTGACGAGGGTCCGTAGGTAGTCCTGCTGGACCATCTTGGTGTCGGGGAACGACAAAGAAGCAGCGGGGTGTAAACGACCATCTCGGAATTTGGATGCAATAGCCAAGTCAAGTTCTTCAGATTCGGTAACAGATCGGTTGAGCTTCTTCCCACGCACTGATTTCTCCGCCTCATAAAAGTCTCGAAAGTGGGCGGTGAGGATGGGGACGAGGCGGCTGGTGACGATCTCGGCCAGGTCCTTGTCACGAAGGGAATCGCATAGACTCAACAGCGCCTGGCGTATAGCTTTGTCGACTTGGTTCGAGAAGGTAGGATTTCGGCTAATGTTGGAATACCAGCTGCTCACAAAGTCGCGGCCTATCATGCCAAGTAGGCCATCGACAGCTTCGGAGAGGCGGGGTGACTCGGGAGCTATAGAGGTCGGGGTATATGATTGTCGCTGGCGCAGCGCCTGCACCTCGGATCGCCATGCTTTGGGTCCCAGAAAGGCGGCGGCGTGTGGTCGTGAAATGCGGTCGCTGGGTCGTCTCGAGACGAGGACAAGAGCAGCCAAGAGGACGACGAGGGTGACGAAAGAGCCAGCTACAAAGGCTTGGCCCGCCCAGCGGAGGACGGGGAGCCAGCTCGCGACGACGCCCCAGGCTATGAAGGCCGCGAGTCCTGCGACGGCAGCATCTCTGCGCTTGAGGGCCATCGCCAGGATGTTGACCTCAAACAAGACATTCTTGTCTGGAGATGGAGATGTAGTGTCGTCGTGGCTCCAACTGGGCGGGTGGTGCTATCAGCCGGTTAGGTTCCATTATCGATTACGGTGGATGCTGTAATTTGATGCATCCACCCCTGTCAGTACGTCTGCGGGACATGGAAACCCATGACAGAGCCTACAGAAGCCACAGCAACTGCAGGTACGAACTAATATATTAAATGAAACTGCTCGACGACATGATGCATTATGCTGAAGGAGCCTCACTTTTATGAAGCATACCCTGGTTGGGGTTCCTTGTATCCTAACTCAAGAAGCTCTCCCATAGCAAGACAGCCAAGAGAAGTACATGGCCGAACCCCCACGTTGGACCTCGCAGTGACACATGAACACCAGTAGCGTATGTTTGTAAGTGGTTGAATAGTTTTCCTGGCAGGAGGGTATATCTCAATTATGTTCCCATGGAAAAGTCCGGATTATCACATCGAGTTCTCCCTCTTGAGGTAGCAGTTACATCCATCCAAATAAGTACCTGTAGGTAACATTTACCAGTACTCCGTACCCAGGTACTCCGTAGGTAAAGGTCAAATCGTCCAAGTAACACATGACTGCATATCAGATTCATAAAATTCATCTTCGGTTTTACAATTCAGCTCCTAACTACCACGGGGGGTCCTCAAGCCTCCGGAACAGAGCTACAAACTTCTGGCCCTTATTCCTAGCCACTTTCTTACCCTCCTCCGTCTCAGTCAACATGACCTGCACACACTCGTCCGCCTCCTCTTCCTCCTTCGAGATCCTCTCGAAAGCAGGATGAGCATCAAGGTGCTGAACCATCCACATATGCAAGTCTTCGACATCCGTAATGGTGTACACGATACCACCAGGTCGAAGAGCATAGGCGTATTCCGAGTTGAGCGTTGTCGACACGATTCTCGCCTTGTGTTTTCTTGCCTTAAAGTGAGGGTCAGGGAAGCAGATGAAGATTTTGGATAGTTGGCTCTTCTTGAAGAAGTTTGGGAGAAACTTCATCGTGTTCGCCCGGATACAGCCCACGTTTTGATACATATTGTCTGAGTTTTGTGATCGCAGTGCCTTTATCCGCTCTTGGACATACTCTGCAACTTGTGTACGGATCTCCAGGCCTAGGCTTGTCAGTTTGAATTCACTGAGCATACCTTTCTCACTTACCGAGAACCAGAGTGTCTGGCAACTTTGGTGCCAAAGCAACCAAGAGACCACCAAATCCACAGCCAATATCGACAATCTCTACGTCTTTGCGAAGAGGACGAGGCTTGGTGGTATCTTCTTGGGCCTCATCTTGAGCATAATGCGGAAAGTAAACCGACCAATCCATATCATCTGGAGATGTAGGGCTATTCACATGTCAGAACAATTCGCTTAACATAAGATCAAGTACATACTACTCTAGCATGTGGTCGGAGAAGGGATTCGCATGCGCCCGCTGGCGGTAAAACTTTTTGCGCGGCAACTGAGTGACCCCATCCTTGGTCCTTGCTGCGCGACTCAGCTCACGACCTTTTTGTTTATTTGGAAGCTCTGTCGTCATGTTTTCGTTGTGATGTTGATATTTGATACCCTGCAATTTGCAGATAAATTCATCAGATCCAAATGTGAGGGCTGCTTGGCGGGCTGCCAACTCGGGAAGGCGGTGAGGCAGAATCTGCCCACCTCACATGCGAATTAATTGGAGGGAAGTGTACCCTGTCAGCTGGAGATGAGCTCCATGCGCCTCCTCTGGGTGGCCTCGGAACTCATGATTCTACCCTCTACAACCACATCACCCCCTTCATAGTCATGAGCTTTTTTGCTTCCAAGCTGTTTGTGCCGTATACCACAATGTCTGAGTCTTCTCCCGAAGCGCCATGGAATCTTTTCGGTTCTCTGCTGACTGAGTACTCCTCGGTTGTACACTGGATCTCCCTTGTCTGTGTAAGTGCAGCTCGGCCCATCCCCCTTGATGGGAGACTGACGCGCGGATAGTTCGGGGTTGGTTTGGTCTTGTTTGTCCCGATCGTTCTTCTCATCATTTTCGACCTTGTCGTTTGGGCATGGAGAACCGCCAGTAACAGCTCCCCCGCTTCGCCTCGCGATTCAAAGCCCACCGTTGTCGCTTCGAATGCAAATACTACGGCTATAGCGACAGGCATGGACAAAGCGAAACTACGCTGCTAGTCACGAACCCTCGATCGATCAGAATACGATAATAGACTTATAAACTTGGGCACGCTTTTATTTTGCTAGCACTTTCGATTTTAAGCAATCTGCGACAGAACCTTGATCAGATCGGCAGTCACACCCATGGCAGTCACAGCACCACCGGCACCGGCACCCTGGACGATCAGAGGGTTGCTTCCGTATCTCTCAGTGTAGAAGCTGATGATGTTGTCGCTGCCCTTGAGAGCGGCAATGGGGTGAGAGCGGTCAAACTGCTCGAGTCCAACCTTGACCTGCTGAGAAGCAGTGTCGATGCTTCCAACGAATCGAACAACCTTACCGGCCTTCTCGGCAGCGGCCTTGGTCTCCTCCATTTGCTGGTCAAAGGCGGGAAGCTTCTCGAGGAACTCGTCACCGCTGGTGCAGGACTCGAGCTCCTTGGGGATGAGGCTCTGCACGGGGAATGAGGTGGGAGACTCGACAGGGAGGCCAGCCAGGCGGGCCAGGATAGTCAGCTTGCGAGCAACGTCGAGGCCGTTAAGATCGTCACGGGGATCAGGCTCAGTGTAGCCGAGAGACTTGGCGTTCTTGACCTCATCGGACCACTTCCCGCCCTGGCCCTCGGTGGGAGCAAAGGAGTTGAAGAGAAAAGACATGGTGCCGCTGAAGACACCCTCAATCTTGGTGACCTTGTCGCCAGTCTCAACCAGATCCTTCAGAGTGGAAATGACGGGAAGGCCAGCACCAACAGATGACTCATGGTAGACACGGGCACCAGAAGCCTCGGCGGCCGAGAAGATATCCTGCCACAGCTTATAGGAGCCAGAGAAGGCCTTCTTGTTGGGGGTGACGATGCTGATGCCTTGGCTCAGGGCGAGGGGGTACAGCTCGGCAACGTCCTGGGAGCTGGTGTTGTCGACGAGGACGGTCTTAGCGGGAGCCTTGGAGAGGTACTCGACGACCTGGGGGAGAGCGAGGGGAGCCTTGGAGGAGGCGGCGAGGGTATCGGCGACATTGTCGAGGCTGACAGCAGAGTAGTCGTCGTTGTAGAGGGCCTTGCGGCTCGTGGCAATGTAGGCGAGAGTCAGCTTCGGGGAAGGCTTCCGGGCAGCGAGGGTCTGGAGCTGGTTAATGAAGACCTTGCCGACACCACCGGCGCCTATTGTTGGTTAGCATTGTAGATGTACGTATAGAGAAAGATTGAATTACCAATGATGGCAATGTAAACTTGCTTGGGAGCGGCCATGGCTGTTACTGTGCTTCAATTGTCGAGAAAGCTTGTGAAGAACAAACTCGGGGTCCGATGGCGGGGCATCAGGAAAGCCATTTGAGCACGACAGACCAACCCCGCGGTGGGTTACCCTACGTGACCAGAGGATGAAGGACCAATTGGGCAAGCAATAGAGCTCGCCCACCACGTGCAACGACATGCAGCATTTTGGAAATCATTGAGATAGATCAAAGTGTTGGTTTTGGGGAGTTGGCAAAGTGTGGTCTTCGGGCTTTTCTATCCCGGGTTGGTGTTACTGTTTGGACTCTGATTGCCTCAGGCTGAGCTTCCTCGTAACCATCCCATGACATAAACTTCCCTTCACTACGATCAGCTCACAAACTACATAAGAACCTCTCGCAAACCTACCGTTCATCATCACGCATCATGCCGCAAGACCCGAACCTCTATGGCCAAAGGGCACCCAAGAAGCAGAAGCGAGATGCGACGTTGTCCACTTCGCTTGATTTCACGGCTCAACTGACATCTTTAATGTCAAACGCGTCAGGCCCAACATCGTCAGGCCGGTCACGCCCCTCCAAGGAACGCAAAGAAGACATTTTCAAGGGCAGCAAACCAAAACGGAGCAAGGATTCAGATGAGTCAAAGAAGTTACAGCTAAAAGAGGTGGCAGGGACTGAGGAGGAGACGAAGGAGCTGGCGAGGGCTAGGCGAAGGATGGAGGAAAAGGCACGACTCTACGCGGCTATGAAGCGCGGCGATTACGTCCCCAAGGAAAACGAGGCTGCTCCACTGGTGGACTTTGATCGAAAATGGGCCCAGGGAGAGGAAGAACGAAAGGAGGATTACGAAACGAGCAGCGACGACGATGCTGACGACAGCGGCGAGATGGTTGAGTATGAGGATGAATTTGGTCGCGTGCGGCAAGTCACCAAGGCAGAGAGGGATAGGTTGGAACGAAGAGCACGACGAGGTCTACTGGGAGCTGAAGAGTTAGAGCGCATGTCGGCACGTCCTAGCGCACCAGGCAACCTCATCTACGGCGATGCAGTACAGTCGATGGCCTTTAACCCAGAAGACCCAGAGAAGATGGAAGAGCTGGCGCGGAAGAGAGACCGCAGCGCAACACCACCGCCGGACCAGCACTACGACGCCGACTGGGAGATTCGGACAAAGGGCACGGGCTTCTACAAGTTCAGCAAGGACGAGGAGACAAGGACGGTCGAGATGGAGGGGCTCGCGGAAGAGCGGCGCAAGACGGAGGAGCAACGCCGGACCCGCGAGGATCAGAAAGAGGCCAGGAGAAGGGAGATTGAGAAGCGCAGGGAGGACATGGCAGCGCGGAGAGCCAAGAAGCAGGCTGATTCGTTCCTGGACAGGCTGGGAGCTTGAGAAGCAAGAATTCCGTCCGACGGAATAAAGAGACCTGTTGGACGTTGGCATTTGGGTTAGACGAAGCGATAACCCAGTTTGGCGGCTCCGAGGCTCCGAGCCAAGACAGCCAACGAAGCTCCATCTGGTTGCGTCTTCGCGCATACGAATTAACGCGAGGCGGAAGTGCCTGTACGAAGAGAGCATGTACCATAATGATAATCTGTACATATGTGCGTCGCAACAACGGCAAGCTCGGCTTGCTGCATTCCTAGCCGCAATACTCTCTTTTCCCGGTAAGCAGCGGGACGTTATCGCAACCCACACCATCTTTCTTTTGGCTCTGGGGAACCGTCTCAGTTAGTGCGAGGTAGTTGCTCCATCACGACTCGTTTCGGAGTGGCTCGGAAAACTGTGCTGATAGACTTTTTTTCTTCTTTTTCTTTTGCTTTTATCTCGACAAGCATTGAGAGAATCATGAAGCCATAAATTCGGTCAATTCAGCCAGAAATGGCATTGAATGCGAAAAGGCCGATACCGCGCTCATGGCCCATGTACGGAGAATTCGTTGGCTTGAGGATTTGTTCCAGGCTGCCTCCCTGCGAGATGCAAGGCTTGTCGGCCGCCCTTGTGGTGGCTTACATGGGAACGGGGAGCATTTTCCAGGCACAGTGCGCCAGAGCCGAAAAAATAATGGGATTTTCGAAACGTCTACTGTGGGCATTTAGGAATCGTAGACGCTCGAGAAAACGCCTCCACCGTATTGACCGATCGCTACCGGGGGGTTGGATGGACGGGCCGGAGGGCAGACTGCCAGGCAGACCGATGGTCCCAAAAGAGGCACTCCCTCTGGTGGGAGCAGGACTCGCGTCTCCTTCATCAGCGTCTTCGTCAGCCGCAGCAATCCGGGAAATGAGACTGGCTATCGACGATGTGATGGGAGTCCGAGGGCAATTGGTAAGCACGGCATTGGCTCGTCTGGTTCAAACGGTGATCCCCAATCAGGACGAAAGACTGGGGGAGACAGTTCTCGGCCAATTGGCGCTGAGGGCGCAGGGTCTGTCCGAGTTGCTTACGGCCCTTACCTGCGCTCGCTAACCCTTTTACAGGCGAAGCAGCAGAAGGAAGCAGGGCGCTGTCCTTGACAGCCTCGAAGGAAAAAAAAAAAGGACCCAAGCCAACGCAGGAGGGCGTGCGTGTGCGTCGTCTGCGCGCCCTTGGAACCACAGGCTGGCCTTCAGTTTTGTTGCCGGTGGAGGCTTTGCTTGGTCCTTGTTGGGGGCCGTCTCAGGGCTTGGTTGCACCGGCGAGACCGGCCAGTCCTCTTTTGGCTAAGCCCCAAAAAAGTGTGAGTCATTGCCCGGACCCATGTCTCTCCGAAAGGGCGCCCTCCGCAGTGGTACCTGGGCGGCGAATCCTCGGCTGGGGAAAACGCACTCTATTTGCCCATGTCCGGTCCAGTTCCGTTCCTGTGGTGTAAGTACCCTCTCCAGCGGCGCACAATTCCTTCCCTCGCTTTGGGTTGCTGCCTGAGAAATACAAATTCTCCCCGTTTTCCAGTCCGAAACTTTTCCTTCTCTTTTCCTCTTCTCTCCACCCCCAAAATTTCTACACACACATATCAAAGTACAGCTCAACGCCTCAGGCGATCGTCAAGATGTTCTAAACAACCCCCTTCCCCAAGTGCCCCCAGTCCAACCGTCAAGATTCCGTCCCCGGACTTAAACGCACACATCCCCACTCAACCACCCCGTTCAGCTCACCTTTCGGTCGATCTGAACTTCAGCACCGCTTTGAATAGCATCAGCTCGAGTTCCCTCAACACCGCCAACATTTCAGGCCAAGACTTTTTAGTCTCAACCACGGATTCCCAGTCATCATGGCTTCCCTCCACGCAAACCAGCCTGCCGGCACTATCCGCGCACCAGTTCCAGAGTCCCGAAACACCGCATCAGGACTTTGTCTTGTTCGATCAGCCCCCTAATCGGTCAACTACATCGCTGTCAAACCAGCGTCGTCACTCGTCTTATCTGCACAAACGTCGTCAACAGCCCGCTTCCTCCGCTGTCCAGAATCAACGAGTAGCCCAGTTGCTCAAGGCTATCGGTAACCCCTCGTCGTCTCCTGTCAACCGCCCCGCGAATCAGTTTTACGCTTCTTCGGCCCCTTCGTCGTCCACCACCTTGCTACAGCAGAACACATCTGCTAGGCCTCCTGTTCCTCTTTTTTCCCAGAGTACCGGAAGTATCCAACAAACCGCCAAGATGATGAACGCCGCAGGTTTGTCTCCCTCATGTTCATCTGATAGCTCTAGCTCACCATGTTTAGACGTCGAACTCGAAGAGTTCACTGCCTTTGAGGGCGGGGCCAACACGGCCTTCTCCTCGCCTGCCGTCCCTAGTGTCTTTGACCTGGGTGGCAGTGCTTCCAGCTCTATCTCCAACCTGGCGACTGTGTCGCCCCACGATCTCCTCTTCCAGGAGCCATTCATGTCCGCACCTAACTCGTCGGCACTCACGGCGCTGACTTCGCCGTCCATCCACAACGAGTCTCCTGACTTTGACGGATATGATGTGTCTCCCAACTTTGGCAGCGCCGACTTTGACACCTCTGGTGACCCCTGGTACCCTCTGTTCCCTCAAGACGTATCTGCTCTTGAGAAGGCCAGTGTGGACAACTCACCAGCGACAAAGTCGGATGATCTGGAGTCGGTTGGTCGTTCCTCGTCTTCCGACCGCCGGAAGTCGGGTACTTCTCCCTCGACTCGCCACTCTTCGGTGGCGGGAGTGAACGCTCGCAAGCGAGACAAGCCCCTTCCTCCCATTGTTGTGGATGATCCCAACGATGTCGTTGCCATGAAGCGTGCCCGCAACACCCTGGCGGCGCGAAAGTCGCGTGAGCGCAAGGCTCAGCGATTGGAGGATCTTGAGGAGAAGATTGCGAGGCTGGAAGCAGAGCGTGACCACTGGAAGTCGCTCGCGCTTGCGCAGTCTGGTGCGCAATAGTAGAAAAGTGGAATTTCTCTCCTTGTGCCAATGAATACTGGGACCGTTGGTTTTCTATGTTTTAATGGGTATTATTATTCGGTTCACATCCCAGTTACAAACAGTTCTCCTTTTTAGTTCGATAAATCTCAAGTTCTGAAGATGATTTTTTGTTCCTAATGTTTCGTGATGTCTTGGTGAGAATGGTGTGATCTTCGGTGTAAGACCGAGTATGAGAGTGTTGGGGGCTTGGCATCAGCGGTCATAAGTTAGGTTACGGCCGACGTTGGGGTATCGGTTTTGCACCAATCCAACGCCACTTCCGTACTCAGACGAATTTGTTCAAGGCTGTGTTGGATAGAGATCGTTAATTGGACGTTTACTCACACTAAGCTGACGGTTTACCCTTGTCAGATGTTTAATCGTCGCAAGGTTCACTCTTAGAAGAGACTTTGATACTCGACCAGACTGGGCAAATTAGGCGAGTTGAAGTTCCTGAGGGATAAGATTGGTTGATGCCGTCATTCAAGTTTGTAGATCCCCACATGTAAGCCAGTCTTGAATCAAGGCATTCACCTTCCATGTGGACCGTCTCAATGTGCCGTGTAGGGCTGGTCCTTGAAGATATGCAAGTTTCATCATGATGGCTCTGGAAGATGCAGTTGAGTCCGGGGGCTGTGCTGGTGTTATTGGCAGCACAGCCCATGCGGTCATCTTTTCAGCTCGATCCATGGCCGGGAAGTGATCGACAACTCGTACGAAGTACGACGGACGCTCTTTATTTCTCTGGTTGGACCAAAAGTCTTGAAACGTCACTTTTTTTCCTATTGCAGAAGGTGTTTGCCGATTGGTTCTAAACTTATTCTCTTTTTCCCAGCCCTATGGTTTGTTGGATGACGAGAGATTTCGCTGATACTGTGATCAACGTATATCCCTGACGGAGTCCACGGAAGTTAAAAAGATAACTCTGTCTTGCGTGTTTCTGTCGTTTTCTGTGTCTACACATCGGTCTTCGCAATGGCGAAAGAGTTGCGAAAGGCAGAGTCTCCCGCATCTGGAGATGTGGAATTTAGAGAAGGGGTCAGTATCACATGCCGATTATCTCGTCAACCTCTAACCGTTATAGACTCGCGAGGGTGTGCTCTCCGGTTCCAACACCTCAAGCGATGTCGAGGAAGCATTTGAGAGAGACCTCAACGTCACTGAGGATGACCTCCTCGAGGCCAAAGAGGTCGCAGCCACATTATCTCTCCAAGATGTCCGCAAAGTGAGATCACTTCATCATGCCTTGTCTGGTCAATTGTACTCACAACTTAGATGATGAATCAAGTTTACAAGGTCTACCGCCGAGATCCAAACTTTCCCCTGGCCGTCATTGAAAAGATTGAAGCTTTCATTGGCACGTTGATCCCCCCTCATTCATGAATCCATACTCATACCCAGCAGGCAATGAAGACATCTTCAACAACCCAGAAAAACATAAACAAACAATCCAAGAAATAAAAATCCAAGCAGCCCTAATAACAAACAACTCCCCCTACGCCGAAGTCCGCGCCGTAGTCGACAACCGCGACGACCCAACCATGCCATGCTCCACCATCCGCGCCTGGTTCATGGGTATCATCTTTTCAGCCGCCATCGCTTTCGTGAATGGTTTCTTCGAGATGCGGCAGCCGCCTATTGGCGTCTCTGCCATGGTCCCGCAGCTACTTGCTTATCCGTTTGGAAAGTTTCTCGAAAAGACGTTGCCTGATGTGGGCTTTACTGCCTTTGGCGTTAGGCATAGTCTTAATCCTGGGCCTTTTAATAGAAAGGAGCATATGCTGATTACTATCATGGCGAGTATTTCTGTTGGGGCGCCGTATACGAATTACATCGCTTGGATACAGTATCTCCCTTTCTTCTTCAACCAACCGTGGGCGAACAGCATCGGATATCAGATCCTCCTTGGTCTATCGGTCAACTTTATCGGTTATGGTCTCGCCGGCATCTGCAGACGCTTCCTAGTCTATCCATCCTATTGTGTATGGCCGTCAAGTCTTGCGATCGTCGCTTTGAACACTGCCTTTCACGGAGAGACCAACGCCCCCGTTCCAGGACCTTTTAAGCGCATTTGGCACATGTCTCGCCTCAAGTTCTTCAGTATCGCCTCCGCCGCCATGTTTTGTTACTTCTGGCTACCGAACTACATCTTTGCTGGCATGACCTGGTTCAGCTGGATGACCTGGATCGCCCCTGATAACCGTGACCTGGCCATCATCACGGGCGGGTACACAGGACTCGGGTTGAACCCGTTATCAACACTGGACTGGAACGTGGCTACTAGTATGGTCAATCCTCTTGTGATTCCCATTCACACAACGATGAACGTCTTTGTCGGAGCCTTGCTGAGCTTCTGCGTTCTCGTTGGCATCTACTATGGGAATGCCTACTCCATGGCATATCTCCCCGTCAACTCGAACCGCGTGTTCGACCATTTTGGCGGGCTTTACAATGTCTCGTTCATCCTCGACAATCGTGGACTATTCGATGCAGAAAAGTATGAGGCATACTCTCCTGCGTTCCTCTCCGCTGGCAACTACATTATTTACCTCTTCTTTTTTGCAGTTTACGCGGCCGCCATAACATACGGCATTCTATACCATCACCAACATATCGCTATGGGCTTTCGAGATCTGATCAACAGTTTTCGTCCATCCAAGAAGGACGAAGTCGAAGCTGAACAGGTCCTTGACGTGCATAACCGCCTCATGAAGTCTTATCGGGAGGTCCCAGAATGGTGGTTCATGATCTGTCTCGCGTTTGCTTTCATCGTCGGCATAGTCGCCATCACCCAATGGCCTACCCACACCACACCAGCCGTGGTACCCTTCGGCGTGATCCTCACTCTCATATTCATCGTCCCAATCGGAATCATAAGTGCCACAACCGGAGTCGAGGTACCCCTGAATGTCCTCTCCGAGTTCCTCGGCGGCTCCTTTATCGAAGGAAACGCCCTCTCACTGTGTCTCTTCAAGGCATTTGGCTACACCACCTGTACTCACGCGATTCACTTTAGCGTCGACATGAAGCTGGCGCACTATCTCAAGCTCCCGCCAAGATTCACCTTCTGGGCGCAGATGGTTCCTACGTTAGTCTCGACTTTTGTATACATCGGTATTCTTCAGTATCAGATGAACATGGAAAACATCTGCACGCCGAATGCGCCGTACCGCTTCACTTGTCCTAGTCTCAACAACTTCTTCACGAGTGCTGTTCTATGGGGAACAATTGGACCTAGAAAGTTATTTGGATCTGGAGGACAGTATGTTGAGACTCTTGTGGGGTTTCCAGTGGGTGTACTCGTGGTGGTGATTTTCTGGTGGCTGGGGAAGAAGTATCCCAAGAACAGAATCATCCGGAGTACGCACCCAGTCGTTCTCCTCAAGGGTGGACATGTATGGGCACCTTACAACATTGGCTACCTCTTGCCTGCTGTGCCGATCGCTTGGTTCTCCTGGATGTACATCAAGAAGCGGTATCTCGGTCTTTGGGCCAAGGTATGTATCCTCCGTCTTCATCACATTGTCATGCTAACTCTAGCAGTACAACTACATCCTGGCAGCAGCCTTTTCTGTCGGCATTGCCCTCTCAGCCCTTCTCACGTTCTTTGCCTTGCAGTATAACGACATTAATCTTGACTGGTGGGGGAACAGAGTTCCCTTCCAGGGCTGTGATGGCACCAGCCTGTGTGTCTTGAAGTCGTTGCTACCGGGGGAGTATTTTGGTCCTCGGATTGGAGAGTTCCATTGATGTTCTGGGCATAGATAAAAGTGACAAAGTGAACGTTGAATGATGAAACCATCTAGGTCGAGCTTTGGGTGGTAAATCTAGGCTTGATATTCGCAACTATGTAGTAATGATAATGGGCTGGAACCCGAATTGAATAGAGATCTAAAAGATATGACAAAAGAAATGTTGCCCATCGTTGTCAAAACGAATATAATAATTCAAATGGTATAAGTCTAAACGCCATTCCCAACCCCTGCAATAAATGAACCCAAACAATCTCCTTCTCTAGTAATCACACTCATTTCCGGGTGGACTAACACAATCCGGGTTAAAGCACTTGAGATCATACCACAACCAAGATGTCTCATCATTATCCGCCCTAGCCTGAGGAGCGTCTAACAACTCGCAGAAGGGGTTGTTGATGTCATCGTCCGAATACCCAAACACGACTGCCTTGCACCCGTATGTCTCGGCGCAGCTCTGTCCGCAGGTCTCGACGCTGTCGCTGTCTCCGTACCCGAGAACCTTGGCCTTTTTGCCGTCTCGGTGGCCTTCGTGGCCGCAGTCGGCTCCCTCAGGGGGGTTGTCATAGAGGGTATAGCGATAGCAGGATGGCGAGGTGGTGGTGGCTTCAGAAGTAGTGGAAGTTCTAGTGCTAGTGGATATAGTGGTACTTGTAAATGCGGTAGAGGTTGAGGATTCGGTAGTGGAAGTTGAAGTTGAAGTGGATGTACTGGTGGTTGAAGGCTCGGATGTTATACTAGAGACCTCCGTGGTAGATGTGGTAGCCTCGGTTGCAGTGGTCGATGCCTCTGTCGTCGTGGTAGACTCCGTTTTGGATGTTCCTTCAGTTGTAGCAGAAGTGCTAGTCTCACATGAAGTAGTAGAGCTGGCTCCTGTTGAAGAGGTCTCCTCTATGCTGGTCGAAGTACTAGTTCCACTGGTCACGGTCGAGGTATCCGTGCTTGACGTCTCACCCGTGGTAGTAGAAACCTCCGTTGTTGATCCTTCGGTGGTACTAGTAGTGCTTCCAGAGGTGAAAGTTGTCTCAGTAGTGGCCGAAGTCTCAGAAGTCACCGTAGTAGAGTGAGTTTCAGAGGTGGCACTCGGAGATTCGGTGGTTCCAGTAGTTGTGGTGGCTGTTGCAGTGTCCTTAGTGGTCTCACTTGAAGCAGAGGTTTCCGTGGCGGTTGTAGATGAGGTCGTGCCGCTCGACAATTCAGTTGTCTCAGACTTTGTGGTATAAGTGGAAGTACTCGAGGTCTCACTAGTGGTTCCCGTCGTAGTAGCAGTGGTAGTTTCAGCCGTGGAACTCGACTCAATTGTCTTGGACGAAGTGGTATCGACAACTGTAGTCGAGGTATCCTCAGGGGTAGAATAAGTGATTGTGTAAATGGTTGAATCTGATGTTTCCGTGCTGGAAGATGTATTTTCAGTATTGAGTGTTGAAGTCTCTGCAGTAGAGGTGCTTGTGGTATCCGTAGCGAGTGTCGAAGTATATGTGTTGACAGAGCTCGTTTGAGTAGTGAAGGTGGAAGTCTCAGTAGTCTCCGAGCTTGTGGATTGAGTGACTGAAGTAGATGTATCCTTGGTCGTCTCGGAAGTGACGGTATAGGTAGTGACGGAAGCCTCGCTGGTAGTAGTTGGAGCCTCAGTCTTGGAAGTGATGGTCTTCATAGTAGTTGGCTGTGTAGCCTCAGAAGTATAAGTGGAAGAAGAAGAAAAACTAGATCCAGTGCTAGTCGAGGTCTCTTTAGAAGTAAAAGTTGAGCTCTGCTCAGTACGGGTAGAAGCCGTAGGCTTTGATGTTGAAGTGGTGTCTGAAACCACAGTAGAAGTAGAAGACGAATCATTGGAAGAAGAGATGGACGAAGAAGTGGTTGATCCAGAAGGGATCGTATAAGTTGGTGCAATGTAAGTTGGCACACTATAAGTCGGAACATATGTTGGTGATCTGGGACGACAAGGTCCTCCACTAACACCAGAAACTGCAGCGGCAGCGAGAAAAAGAAGGAATGACTTGTTCCAGGCCATTTTGAAAGAATGAATGTGAGCCTGCACAGAAAAGGTGAATGAAAGTGAAGATGATGCTGTTGTATTCAATTGACACACACTCTCTTGTCTACTCTCTACTGTACTTATACCATCTCTTCAAGCTCTTTACACTGCTTTCTAGAACAAGACCTCCACCGTTTGTTTTTCAACCTTGACCAAATCCGGCCTTTAACGGTCCAAGACGTTGGAGGACCCAACGGCCTCCCACCCCTGACGCTAGAAGCCATCGCTAGACGCCACCAAACGTCCACGATGGCGTCAACAACCTCAACCCGTCGCCAGCGATTCGAGGGCGATCCCCCTGGGCAGAGGGCTGTAGTCTGGATCCACGTGGGAATAAGGCTCTTCCTTTCTTCTCCAAGTTACGGTGTGAGGCCGATGACGGTGCTTCACCAAGGAGACCCGTCTTTTTCTTTGTCGAGGCGGAGGAAAAGCTGCTCGCCACAAGGTTCCAGAACAAGGCAGCTCTCCTCCCTTAATATGGAGTATACCTCCACCAGGCGTCTATTCTTTAGATCGCATGATGAGAGATTTGTCAGTTTTCTTGGTATACTGCTGACCGCATCGAGACGAGATCGGGACTATGCATGCACGTCACTGTCAGCTCCGATGGGGGATCGGACCTTTGCACGATTCAGACAGCTGTCAGCAGGGGGGTCATGTGGTCTGTTGTGGCTCTTCGTGATGGACCGGGGGCTCCGGAGTTGTGGGTGAGGTTTTTTGCTTGGACCTGCGGGATCTTGAGCTTCCGAGGCAATGACGACATATCGCGATGGTTTGCTCTGGGATGCTGCTCTATTGTATGTTCATCGAGCATAAATATGTCGAAAGTCAGTTTCCACTGAAGTCATCGTCGAGAGCCAAGATGTGACTGTTGGATCAGGCCTTCACCGGGGATGCTCACCGGTCAGAACCAAGGTATCTGAGACGGGGCTGATTAACAATTCAATACGTCTTTGCTACGGTTTTATGAAAGTTCAAGCTGGTATGACATGTGTATATTGAATATTTATTTGGGACTGTGGCAGCGTATTCGTCAAGTGTCACACCAAAATAGTTGACAATGTGGTTTGTATGAACATTTCTTGTATCACGACAATAGAGTTGAAAATCTGGAAGGCATAATGACTAGGTTGGTTAGTATATGCCCCCTTTTATCCATTTAAATGGCCCTGTAGCAGGCATCGGATTTCTCTCTTCCTCGTGGGTAATTCCTCGTCCTCCCACCCTAGACTGACAGACACCAACAACACAAACAAGAAGCAACAAAGGTGGCAGCTGAAGGCAACAATCCATATAATTATCTCGAGCGTTAGAATCCATGTGCCCAGGATAGTTTTTCTAGGCTAGTGCTCATTGTCTGGTCAAGCAGTGAGGAGGTTTGTGTAGATAGACAGGTTTGCCTCGGCAAGGTTCTTTGTTCCTGGGAGGGTTTGCAACAACCACATCACCCGAGAACAATGACTCAATCATTCCTCTCCAATGCTACCCGCAAGAGTCATGCCTCTACTGCACCTGATAAGCTTAACTGTTGTAGCGTCATTTGTTCGGTGTGAGGCAGACACTCAACGGGTGTCTGCGGGTGCAGTAGTTGTTGTACCAGATTGGCCATCCTGATCAAATAGACCCTCTAGATAGAACGGCAAGGCCGAGATAGTCAAACACAAGCTTCTACTGCAATATTCGGCCATTCCGACCCCATGTCTGGTTGCAGACTCTGCCAACTCAGCTTCAAAACATCATCACCCTTCTCACCCAACAACTGACAACTGAGACATCCCGACGTTGAACCACGACGTTACCCCACACACGCATTCGGTCTGCTGGAATGGACATGCCCGCATGCGATCGAGAAAGAAAGGATTCAGGATTCTGAAGGCATCGTGAATCACGTCAATGTGAAACCGACATAGTCTGCCCGGAGGGAGCCCGATCGAAACATCAAGGCTCATGCACTCGTCTCGATGAAACCCTGATAATCTAAACTATAGGGCGATGACCCGTGTGTTGAGAGGGAGATTTCCGAGCAAGAGGGCGCGACGTTCCTGCAATGACCGTGTTGCATAAATCACGGTTTCAGATACATGGGCATCCTTCCGTGGGGGGGATTGGTGTAGGAGCAGTTGGTTGGTCGGATAATCATCCCATATAGTCGTCTAGCGGAAACGAAACTTTAAAGCATAGTGAAACCGTTTCGTCAGGGGGTCAAGTACGAAGAATAGAGTTGTGAGAAGTCTTGGAAGCCCATAGCATTGTGCTTGTATCGCAGGGTCTAGATCCCACTACGTTATGGAGAGAGGGCAACAGGCCACAGACAGAGTGGAATTCACACGTCTTGTTTGAGAAAACTCTTCTCGATCATGGTTAGGGCTCGTAATTGTGTGTTTTGATCGGCATCTAGGGTTGATGAATAACCGAGACGTGCGGGCATGCTTCAAGTGTCTGATCACGGTTATCCGCCCTCCGGCTCAACGAGGTAGTAATCGGCCGAGTAGTACATACAGTAACCGCGGGGATCCATGACTTGACAGACATTGTGGTGGACCAAGCCTGTGGACCTTTGACGTACTGTTGTGCTTGGTGATGAGCAGGGCAAGGAGATAGACGGGTCGATCACCTCGTGTGTGTGGAGGTTTGACGAAATTTGATGCCTTCTCTTGGGGCTTCTTCTCGGCGGCAGGACCGAACATGTCAATCAGGCAACTCTAATTTCTCGAGATAAAAAATCGCGCGGGTAGGATCTTTTGCTTTTGCTTTTGCTTGGCGGGCTTCAACTCTTGTCTATTCAGAGTCCATGGTTCGACCACCTTGTTGGATTCTGAAACTCGGGGTTGGTTTTAGATCAGGGGCCCATGGGCGGGTCGGCGCAACACTAGGGCGAGAAGAGAGACAGTGGCCGAGTGAGAGTCTTCGCACGATAGAACATTGTGTGTGTCTGTCACTGCTGAATGCGCACTGTTGAGTGCCAAGGGTAGAGTTGAAATGGTGATTTGCAGATTTGCTGTCATGTTGTTGGCGGAGAAGACAATGGTGGAGAGCGTTTGTGTGAAGATCTCGACAAAACAAACAAACGAGCGAGCTTCAACTTGCCCATCACGTCATGTCAATCCTAGACTCAGACTGAGTGTGACAGAGTGAAACGCAGGATTGGGTTCATGAGACTCATTGTGCGGAAGCGGTGAAAGAGACTCTCGTAACAACAGACTCGGAGTGTAGCGAAAGCAGGTGAGGCCGAAATACGGGATAGCCAAGCAGAAATAATAATTAGGTCCCTATCAGTCAGCAAAGGACCTGAAATAGCCTCGACGGAGAGTTTGCGCAAGTGCCAGGCGGCCCCTCTCAGCTCAGGGACCATCAAGCCTCGTCCACAGGCGGCCCCTCGCATGAGTGAGGGACGGGAGGGCTCTTGATTCGAGAGCCCTGACGCGGAGGTCACAGCCAGAAAGGCCAGACTCTTCCAGCGACTCAGAGATGCCCATGACACACCCTCACACAGACCCTGACACGCATTTCCCCGAAAGGCGCCAGACCAAGACGGCGGCATTGCCAAGTGCCTAACCAAGCTTGGCCAAGCCAACAAGTAAAATTAGAAAAAACACACACAACAAAGAAATCTTGGGTGTGGCGGGTGGGCTCGGTCGGTCCATGACTGGAATGCGATGCCTCGTGATAGAGGCTCGTGTTTGCCTCTCCCTCTAGATCTTCAGATAGTCTTCTTTTTCTCGCCTCTAAATCTCTTCTCGCCTCCGACAGAAATGGCCTCGTGGAGAACTTGCAGGAATGTCAGATCAGGGTGACGTCGACTCTGTTCTGTGGAGAACACAGGAAGTGAAGACCATGGGTTAACACGATGGATCAACAAGGACGCTTGGACGAAGCGGGAAGGATGGAGAAGGACGAAGGAGGAGAACCGGCTGAGAGATGGGGAAGATGGACGGACAGACGAGACTCGATTGCTTGCAAGTCAATTGTTCAAGTCGGCACTGACCGGGCCAGGGATTGTAGGTAGTCTCCTCTCCCGCATAATGACAGGCCCGCTCCATGATGCAGGGCATGCATCAGATCAAGTGCTCCCTCCCTCTGGATGTTGTGTACGGAGCACAGCGTATTGGTATTGGCTGGTTGCACAGCAGCAGTCAACCGAGAGGTCGCATGGCGGTGGCAGTCTTGTTTGCAGTAGCCAAGCGGTAGCCAAGCAGCGGCCAGAGTAAAGCTACTGTACCGTAATCAATGACCGACATCTCAGTTGAATGACCAAGCTGCTAGTGACATGCGCCAAGCTTGCTACCGACTGCTTATCTCGTGTTTGCTCTGGGCAAGTGACTTTTGCAGATGCTACTCCACCGAAATGGGTGACTCTGCCGACCAACGTCGCAGAGTAGAGATACGAGCAAAAGGGCACGAGATTCATCAGTGACAGTGACAGACGATCTGATCACCCGGGATTCCTTGCCGGGAGCGACTCCATCCTTCAGCGAGTCAACGACGTAGGCCGGCCCCCCCAACCAGACCCCTGGGACCTGAGAGGACAGTGCTGCATGAACGGGCGCCGTGTGAGCTTTGTGGCAGCCTCTGACAGAGGGGGGAGCCCTTCAGGGGTCTGTTGGACCTTGTCTGCGCCTCTCGTCTGGCACATGTCGACCCTTGCCGAAAGCAGCTTGGTCCCATTTGTAGTCAAGCGTGTGCGAATGTGGACTCTTTGGACTGAACGGCGGCCGAAAGGCTTCGTTTTCAGTCACGGTTGCTACGACGCCCGAACCTTTTGTCGTTGATCATCTCGTATTGGCCTCGGCACTACTAGCATCTACGACGACTTTTTCCGGCGACGTTTCTTGGGTAGACAAGGCCGTGCGGGATGATATCGCGGATCTTCAGGGACCGCACTGTAACCACGCGCCATCAGCACAGATAAGGGAGGGAGCTGCGAAGGAGGAGCTTCGTCATCAGGAGAGGGCCGCTTACAGAGACAGACCTATTCTGAACAGTGGCAGCACAGTACGGTAGCAGTGCAGCAGCCCTGTCGCCTGTACGAACGTCATGGGCATCCTCTCCCCACCAGAGTCTCATGGGGAGATCAGATCACGGTCGGGTTATCAGCCTATCGCGCACGTGCGGATTCGTAAAGTTCCGGGTGCCGAGCGCCTTTGAGGGCCTTTGAGGACCTTTGTGGCAGTCATCTTTGGATTGTGCAGCATGATGACAGGTTCGGTAATACGATAATTCAATCATTGGATATCGGAGACAATTGAATTGGATTGATCGTTGAATGTTGTTGACTGTTGAACGTTCAGTGTCTCTGTTCTGCGTGAGCCACTGTGGCTGGGCTTTCCCCTTCTGGTGGCCGCGTAATACAATGGATGTCTCTCTCTGCAGCATCGTCTGCTTCTGGACCATGGCTGGAACACGTCTCAGTGGGAGCGTCCACTGAGAAGCCGCTGGAACCGTCTTTTCTGCCCGCTCTCGTCCGCGAGAGGGTAGGGGCCCGGGGGTAGGTTCTTTCTTGGCCAGCGCCAGGGTGAGACCTTGAGACCCCTAGACCATCTTGGCGTCGCCCCGGTCGCTCTTGCCCTTGCCCGGACGGCTCCATGCTCCATGCTCCATTCTCCATCAGGGGTTGCCTCACAATGGAAGGAACCCACCGTGGGCAATCTTGACCCACCGGACCCGAAGCGCCTGCCCAAGCTGGTCCTGGAGGCGCCGATAGCAGATGGGCCCTTGTCCCGTCTTCGTCTGCTGCAATAAAACACCACCATCTCCATCTCCTCTTTGAACTGCCTCTCTTTTCTTATTTGCCGTGGCCATATATTTATTCCCTATTAATCAACCTGCTTCCGCTTCCCGTTTCTCACGGAGCCTATTCTCCTCGTCTCTCGCTATATCACTTATATACAGCTCCTACAGCTCCTACAAGCGGCAGACACTCTCTCGAAGCCCTTGAGAAAAAGCACCTTGATTTCATACACCACAGACAACAAACAGCTTTATCTTTCAAAACCCCACACAACTTTTGCACGACGCAATGTTCTCCAAAGCTCTTTCTACCGCCGCGGTGGTCCTTGCTGCCGCTGGCCTGGTCTCTGCCCAGACTTATACCGACTGCAACCCCCTCAAGAAGAGTATGTTTGCTTGACGGATATCATGGGATATCCGTGTTTCAATCCGTATTATTGCTAACTTGCGCTCAGCCTGCCCTGCCAACCCTGCCTTTGGCGACAACAAGGTCGACTGCGACTTCACAAAGGGTGAATGCGATGCCTTCCACAGCATGATTGGAACCAGCCTGAAGTACGACGGCAAGGGTGCTTTGTTCGTTATCAACAAGGAGAGCGATGCTCCCACCATCCGAACAGACAACTACATCTTCTTTGGCCGAGTCGACGTCGTCGTTCAGGCCGCCGAGGGCCAGGGAGTTGTCACCAGCGCCGTCCTTCAGTCCGACGACCTCGACGAGATCGATTGGGAGTGGGTTGGTGGTGACAATGCCCAGGTTCAGTCCAACTACTTCAGCAAGGGTGACACCACTACCTACGACCGCGCCGTCTACCACCCCGTTTCTGCCCCTCTTACCTCGACTCACAAGTACTCCGTTGAATGGACCTCGACCAAGATTGACTGGCTCATTGACGATGCCGTTGTCCGTACTCTGAACGCTGCCGATGCCAAGGGCGGATCTGCCTTCCCCCAGACCCCCATGCAGATCAAGCTCGGAACCTGGGTTGCTGGAGGCAAGAACAGCAACGCCGGAACCCGAGAGTGGGCTGGTGGTTACGTATGTTGTCATTCGTCCCTGATATTGATATATGCTGACAATTGTAGACCGACTTTGACGATGCTCCCTTCAACGCCTACTACAAGAGCGTCACCATCATTGACTACGCTGGAAAGGACGCCCCTGGCCAGAACGCTGGTGCCAAGGAGTACGTTTACGGCGACAACTCTGGTGACTGGACCAGCATCAAGGTGAAGAAGACCAGCTCCACCGACGACGACGAGAAGACCACCACCAAGGTCACCAAGACTAGCACCACTGCCGCGCCCACCAAGACCAAGACCGCCGAGACCACTTCCACCGAGGAGGAGGAGACCTCAACCACCTCCAGCTCGACCAAGAAGGAGTCCAAGACTTCCACCAAGGAGGAGACCTCGACCAAGGATGAGGAGACGACCACTGAGAAGGAGACCAAGACCTCCGAGGTTGCCACCACCTTCACCACTGCTGCTGCTACCTCTGCCGAGGCCACCACCGACGCCGGATCCGCCTCTGGCGCTGGCTCCGGTGGTGCCCAGGAGACTGGCTCTGCTACCGAGACTGGATCCGACGCTGCTCCCTCGGTCAGCACCGTCCCTGTCAACTCTGGTGCCCGAGTGGCCGGCAGCGTTCTTGCTGCTGCTGGTCTCTTCATGGCCCAGATTCTCATCTAAAACCCTTCACTTCTGGATGTACACTATCTTGTTCTGGGGTCGCAAAGCATGTAGAGCTTGCAGACTACACGCAGAGAGCAGACCATTCTAATTAACATATTCGAGTCGATCCTTACGCTCGCCAAGGCAACGCCCCCTTATCGCTCGAAGAGTTGTGGAATGGGAAGAAGCGCACAATTCGAAGGCGGGCACACTTGGCAGGCACAACACCGTTAACACCTAAGATGCTGCGTTTTAATGGGCCTGCTCTCTAGTGGTCGTATCCCAAAGAGACAAGAATCTTGGCCTTATCTCGCCTTTGGGGTGCCGAGGCGCTAGGCATGGGGGGATTACGATGTTTGGCACGGTGGTTTGAAGACATGATTGAGCATGGATTGGATGATTATAAACATTTGGCATCTCGGATGCGGACGATTGATTTTTGAGTTATTTGATTTGGGTTAGAATTGTCGGTTTTTACACAATGATGCATCGCGGATGCTTTTTTCGCACGATACCTTTTTGATAGAATTACACATGACAGCGATTGCCTTTATCCGAAGTCCCTGGTTAGACCCTGTTGAGAGACCCTGCCAAGTCCCCTGCGCTGCTCATTTCATCCAGACTCCACGAGTGCAGGTCGGTCAGAGGCACAAAGAGAGGGACCTCATTTCCCTCCCATAGTGGTCAAGGCCCGTCAGTCTGGACGATGAGGCTGGCGCTAGAGAACGAGCTAGAAGATGCCGGGAACCGAGCTTTGAGGGATACAAGGGCCGTTTTTGCCGTGAGGGGGAGCTTTATTGAAGGGAAATAAGAGTTAATAATTCGTTGCTGCGTATGGCTGAGTTGGCTGTACATCAATAATAAATCGCCCATAGTCTGTCTATACGCAGGCCCTACCCAACACCAACGTCTGTTGGCCCAAGGCTAAACTAATCAACCTGCCGTTCGTATTCAAGCCTTGGCCTCATCTGTCGACGGTCCTTGAGGGAAATGACGATGCTTCAAGACTGACCTCGTGGGTTTTTTTTCCCACCCTCGGGTTTCCCCCACGTCTAAAACATCCTTGTCTATTTAACTGGGGTAAAGTTGATTATGATTGACATATGAAACCGCATCGACTTATCGTCAGGCATTGGGGGGGGGGGGGGATCGCGAATGTCACTTGGGATTCCTTCCCCCTCATGACGTGACAAGGCGAAAGGAGAGAGATCCGATACTGCGGGGGAAAGGAAATTTATGAGACATAGCCCTTTGATGCTATCCCAGTGCCCTCGTGGTGGATATTTTTTGCTGCTTATCAGTTGTACTTATCACCCCCTTTGTTTATCATCTCTAGCGGCTTGTCAGCACTGCCAATGCAACGCGGATTTACAGCGCTAGTGATGGAATCCTCCTTGCATGGCTCACGAGAAGGGATTTAATTTTCGGGTTTCTTTGGAGTGATAGCAAGGGTTGATACTCAAGGGATTGATTCCCTTGAAGCTTATGATGTTACTGTATCTGGTATGAATATTCGATTTTCTTACATGTAGTCTACTTTTGTAAATAAATTGGAGGAACCCTTGTTTTCATCCAAGGGCAAATTCTCGAGTCAATTAGCCTAGGTAAATAGCGCCAAAGTCTTGAGGTCTTTGTCTTGAGCAATTGATGTAGCTGTTTCGATCCCATGAGTGCCCAAGGACCTCCAAGCCACACCTCGCTTTATGCTATCTTTCTAGCAGCTAGTAGGCGGCATAAGGAGTCTCATTGCTAAAACCTTATGATTGCGCTGCTTGCTCCTGGGCTAGCAGTGAGGTGAGAATGATACATCTCCCCTCTTGACAGCTTTGATCGGTTTACAGCTCATTGTGCACTTTGTTGGAGGTCCTTAGGCACATAAGATATATCCGCCAAAGTGCCCAAGAACCTCCAAGCCGTACCTCGATCCAGTGTTAGGTCATTAACAGTTAGCGCAGAGTTTAACGAGTGTTGTTGATAAGGCCTTATTATCCGTATACATCATCTTAGACCGACATATGATGGAACTGGAGGTATCGTGATGGACGTGAACTTTGATTGGCCTGGACCCCTCACCGAGATCTGCTTGGAGGTCCTGGAGCATTTAGGATAGTTTCGTCTTGAACTGCTGCTATGTCTATGCGGACTTGATATTGTGACTAGTTGAGTGTTTGTGTGGCTGGTATGAGGGGCTTGCTGCCTTCGGTGAAGACTCATCCTTCAACACTCGCCAGCCTAAACCAAAGCCCATGGTTTCTCACTGTGGAGAGCGAGATACTCCAACATCCTAAGCTATGGACGGGACTAGATGATTCTTCCAAGGACACATACCTCCCACGTCGCCTGTCTATACGCCGGCACCATCTCACTCGACAACGATTAGACAGCTATAGAGACAAGAGACCGTATCGAGTCGACAATACATCTGTCTGGATATATGGGACTTCATTGAGACTCCCCTGGGCATTCACCTTCAAGCATCAATTATGTCATCGCGACCGCCCATCTTCCTCCTCCCCAACTCTCCATCCTGTCGCGTCCTTGATCGATTTAGCGATTTGCCTGACGATGTTCAAATTGATGAGGATGATTCCGGCTGCATCCCCTTCTGGCCGCTACTGCAGCATCTCCTCCGCCTTCCTGTGTCATCAGTCTCACAGCTCATAAACAGGATGCAGACCATTACCGCCAACGCAGGCACATGTCAAGACAATGACTTTGGAACATTGAAAGAATTCCTGAACACTCAAGACGAGACCAAGTTCTTCAGTACGATATGGTCGAAACTACGCGATATCGCCCTCGACCTTCCGACATACTTCCCTAGCGGACATCTTGCGCTTCTTCAACCAGGGCTGCCTCTACGTCTAAGCCGTGGCCAGGTCGCTTGCTTGGTAGTACATCAGTTTCTATGCTCTGCTGTTCCTCAAAGAGACGATGAGGGTTACCAGGACTTGAGCATTTGGTATTCGTCTAGGCAGCGCCATCCTACAGCAGTGGAGATGTATCTCGAAGCACTCTTCACTTACTTTGAGCGTCTACCCGAAGCCTCCGATCTGCTTCAAAATCATGAGAATATTGTTGATTACCATGAGAGCTGTGTTGTATACGACCTACACCGGAAAGAGGACGAAGTGGCTCTGGAGGCGGCAAAGTTGGGTCCAGTTCATGTCAGCTATCTTGACGCCCACACAACCGATATAGACAGCCCTGAAGTCCAAGGGAAAGGAGGTGCTGCTGTCGTTTCTGCAAACAAGGTCATTGGGTTCGGTCAGTCGGCGACACAGGAAGAGATATTTGTCGGCATCGCGCCGGAGAGTTATCCTGTCGTCCTGGTTGCGCCACATGTCGCAGATGATAGCGTCATCACTGTGTCAGGCGCAAGAGCAATGATAAGCGTCAAAGGCCAGAGGAGGCAGGTCGAATGGAATCGTATTACTGCGCCAGCCCTGACCGAAGGTGTCGAGCGGCCAGGTGGTCGTCTTGTCTTCATGGATGCGTTGGAGATGGACATGCTTGAGCCATCATCTGAAGATTCTTTACCTGATCTGCAGCCGGAGAACATCGACCGAGAGATCAAAAAGGCAACCGCAGGCTTCGAATCCTACCAAGGAGATGCTATCTTCACCGGCCTCTGGGGCTGTGGCGCGTTTGGAGGCGACCCAGGGGTAAAGCTGATGATTCTCTGGATCGCAGCAGCGGCAGCGGGAATCCGACTTCATATAGTCCTCGGCCCAGGAGAACACGGACTCGGACTTGCATTCGAGAGGGTAGTCAAGGTCGGTGAAGGTTCATCTGCAAAGAAGATGAGGGACACGTTATTGACAGCAGCACCGGAGAAACTACGAAAGGAAGGGATCCTGGAGTGGATTGAACAAGCGGTGTCAGGGACTCCATGACACTTGGCGTAGTATTTTTTTTTTCCAAGACATGAGTTTGAGGCTGTGTATTCTTGGCCGCGGGCAGTTTTGATATCATGTTGACTTGTCATGAGGATCCAGAGTGCGCGCGTTTTTTTTCATCCACAAGCCCCCCCTGGATAATGTAATTTGTTGGCAGAATCTGTCTGGATGAGATGTTAGATTGGAGGAGAAACGTGAGAGTATTCTATGTACATTTGTCATGTATCATCTTGGCATGCGGCGTGTTGAGTCAGGGTTGGCCTTGGGAAGTCGTTGAAGATGCTCAGGGGGTGGGTATGGGATGGACTGAGGATTGCCGTAGCAATTAGGACGACCAAGGGATCTTGGGATACGTATTCAATGGATTAGGTGCACGTATTGCCTATAATATGGTTGTAACTAGTTTTGAGTGACAGTGTCAAATACTTGGCTATAGAAAACACGCTGACACTCACTCCTGGTAGATCCCAACAACCTCAAACAGCATGACAGCCAAACCACACATTGTGAATACAGGGTAATCTACTCTCCTATAACATGTAATCTTCATATCCCAAACATCAATTAAACTGTGATACACAAAGCCACGAGGATCACGCATCAAATAAAAGCCAAGACAAAGAAACCAAATCTCCGAAAAGGAAGACTTGCAAAACCCGCTTACAAACTGCAACACCGACCCTTCTTCCAGAAAATCCATGATCCCTTGGCAGAGACTACTTCGTCGTTCCCTTTTTTTTTTACTTGGCACACACATATTGACATCCGACTTAGCCGTCTTGACGTTGCCTCCAAGTGCGGCTGTGCACATGTTTTTAATGGGGCACTACTGGCTTGCGCGTTTTGTTCAGATTGACAAGGGTTATTTATTATATGGTCTGTGACAGGGGAGAGGAAAACATGTCCCGGCGTGGCGGGTTTGGTTAATCCCTGTAGAAATGACGGGAACTGGGGGGAGCTTCGGGATGGGTTTGACAGGTTGAAGTACACGTAAACTATTGAGAGTAGAGGAAAAGGGAGCAATGAGGGAGAGGCTTGTGTCGGTCTAGAGTTTACTTGACAGATCTTACCCTGGATCGTCCACGGTAGCAGAAAGTATGTTGACCGTCATGAGCTATCATCCATGTGAGCTAACTAAACCACTTGACTAGCCATTCATACAACTCGCTCACGATAGGCTGACCATCACTTTAAGCTTCTCTGCATTACGCTTAAACCTTTTTCTTTAGCTGCTCATTCCATCTTTGAGCTTAATACTCTAATCTTGATGTGATTCTTGTTCAAACTATCAATCACTGCTCGAGTGTCTGTCATTTCAACACAAAAGGGGCATCGTGCCTCACCGTCGCTTCACCGTACCTACATGTCACCCTTGTCCGCCAAGCCGGATGGAGCCGTCTGGACCGTGATAGGGCAGATTAAAGGGAAGGCACATGTTGCGTGATGGCTTCGTTGGACTTGATGGTAGGATGTAAGCTTACATTTCTCTTACACGTTAATATTCTAGCTCTCTGTTGTGTTGTATGTAGATAGATTGTATTGTAGACGTTGTGGTCGATAGAATTCAACCAAAAAAATGTCGATCCGATCAACTCATTTTCCGACTACTACCATAGATCGCCTGCCGCCCACTCTTCCGTTCATCATCAAAACCGCAAGGCCTACATCTGGTCATGTCCCGGGCCCTGCACCCCGATTAGGACAAGCAACCTCCGGCGCCGGACTCCCCACTTTTTCTCTTTTCCTCGGGGCGCCTCCGTTTCATGTACCCCCGGCATCAACACAGACATCAACTCCCCCCATCATCATCATCATCGGAGAATTCTCCCATTCGTGCGACTTTGTTTCTATTCCTTGTTTGCCATGCGACTTGGGCGTCCTTGTTCATTCAAAGGTGGAGTCTTTACGGCAATAACGGCATCTTGGTACCAAGAGCTATGTGATGGCTTCAAGTATAAAAGAAAGACGGGATGGCATCTAGAAACAACTTCTTCTTGTCTTTGTTCCTCATTCCAAGCTTTTCTGTACCTCATTCTCTCGTTTATTATTCATTCGTTACTGTCTGGACTGGTTCCGACTTCCACTCTTTGAAAAAACTACCAAAAAACACATCACTTTTCAACCAATTTCAAGTACATATAAAAACCGTCAAGATGAAGTTCCTCGGTCTTCTCAACCTCGTCGCTCTCGTCAGCGCTGTTCCCACCCCCACCGTCAAGGATGAGGCCGGCAACGTCCTCAACAAGCGTGCCTCCATCACCGAGAGCTGCGACATTGGTTACGCCTCTCAGAACGGCGGCACCACCGGTGGAAACGGCGGCTCTGTGACCACCGTCTCCTCCCTTGCCCAGTTCAGCTCGGCCGCCGAGTCGACTGGCAAGAAGGTCATCTACGTCAAGGGCACCATCTCTGGCGCTGCCAAGATCCGCGTCAAGTCTGACAAGACCATTGTCGGTGCTGCCGGTGCCACCCTCAACGGTGTCGGTCTGTACATCAACAAGCAGTCCAACGTCATTGTCCGCAACCTTGCCATCAAGAACGTCAAGGCCAGCAGCGGTGACGCCATCGGCATCCAGGCCTCCACCAACGTCTGGGTCGACCACTGCGACCTCTCCTCCAACAAGGACAACGGCAAGGACTACTATGATGGTCTCCTCGACATCACCCACGCTTCCGACTTCATCACCGTCTCCAACACCTACATCCACGACCACTACAAGGCCTCCCTTGTCGGTCACTCTGACAGCAACTCCAAGGAGGACACTGGCAAGCTCCACGTCACCTACGCCAACAACTACTGGTACAACGTCAACTCTCGTGCTCCCTCTGTCCGATTCGGCACCGTCCACATCTACAACAACTACTACCTTGACATTGGTGCCACTGGTGTCAACTCTCGCATGGGTGCCAACGTCCTTGTTGAGTCCACCACCTTCTCGAACGCCAAGACTGCTCTCACCTCCGTCGACTCCAAGACCACTGGCAAGATCACCGTCAACGACGTCGCCCTTGGTGGTGCTGCTAGCAACGCTCCCGCTGGTTCCATGTCCAGCAAGGACATCCCCTACAAGTACTCTCTTGTCGGCAGCGGCAAGGCCAAGAGCACTGTCTCCGGCACTGCTGGCCAGACCCTCAAGCTCTAAGCGACCAACCATGAGCATTAGCCCAGGCCGATGGAATGGCTATAGTTTCACCGAGGCCTATCTCACTTTGTAGTGTACATATTTACTTGATAGCTCAACTTATTGGTTGAACTTGTTAATAGAAAGCATTGGCCGAACATGATTCCGTTATTGTGATGTATTGTATGCATGTAGGATAAGGCTGTCAGTCTACGACTTAGGTATGCTATCAACTTCTGCGTCTGATCAATCCTGACTATTCCACCCCTCGCCCATTGCCCCTTCAAGCGATATTGCACCAAGGGTCTGATTTGGGCTCTGTGTCCTTTCCAGCCTTTCCAGTGACACCGACATCATCCCATGCCTTCTTGACCTTCTTGGCGGCAGCCGCCCCGTAGAGATCCTCGGCACAGTCGATTGTAACATTGGCAAACTGCTTGAACGTGCACTTGGAAGGGACCTTGCCAGACTTCATCGCCTCCCACCAGATCTTGCCCGCCTTCTCCCAAGCGTATCCACCAAATGCAACCGAGACAAGGTGAAAGGCTTTGTTGGGAATCCCAGAGAAAATGTGGACTCCACCGTTGTCCTCAAACATAGTCGTGAAGTCTTTCATGTGAGCAACCTGTGGATCTTTGCCCTATATACTGTTAGCCATGATCGGAGGGAGGACCTGTCTGTAAACTTACAAAACGTGGATCATCGTAGGCGGTTCCAGGAGCCTTCATGCTCCTCAAAGCTGTGCCTTTGACGCCAGGAAGAATGCAGTCTTCACCAACGAGCCAGTCCGCTACATCCGACTTTTCGTCTTGAACCTTTTGTTTGACCATGATGCCAAAGACATCAGAAATGTGCTCATTCAGAGCACCAGACTGACCATAGTAGTCAAGAGGGCTGGTGTGTTCCGTGACTGCGTGGGTCAACTCGTGTCCGATGACATCGATACACCCGGTGAAGTTGTTGAGAAACTCGTCACCATCTCCAAAGACCATCTGCAGCTTCTCGGGATCCCAGTCTGCGCCGTTAGCAAGGAAGCGGGTGATTAGGGGTTTGACTTACATGCGTTTTCGTAGCGTTTTCCAAAGTGAACAGTGCTGATAATATCCATGTTCTTGTTGTCGATGGAAAGCCACTTGAAATATTCCTTGTAGAACTCCAAGACGATGCCCACGTTTTCGTAGGCCTCGTTGACAGCCTTATCCTTGGTCTTTGCCTGGCCTTCAGAGCGAGCAAGCTTGCCTGGAAGATCACTCTCGTCGCTACTGTTCTTGGCGTCATGGATAGCGCGGTATGGGGCGTCTTTGGGAGAGTCCTTGTCTGCGTCTGCTGCAGCACCGAGAGACTGATTGGCCGATTCACCTGCAACAAGTTAAATAAAGAAGCATGGAAAATCATAAGTTAACTCACCTTGCTGGGAGGCCTGGACTCTTCCGAGAATCTGCTGGAGATGGTTCAGATCCCGCCTGGCACGGGTGCGAGTGGGTTCATCGACTTCATCTGACTCGGCGATATGGCGAAGCAAGGCATCTGGGATGATATGCTGAGGTCGAAAGTTGACAGGGCGGCTGTTTTGATAGCCACGAGGAGCCGTCAAAGCGGCGAGACGTTCCTTTCGCAGGCCAGTAATTGTTTCATGGGCTGCGAGCGAAGCTTGAGCTGCTTGGCGGATGTGTTCTGGGTTGCTTTTGCTGTCGGCGATGCCACGCAAAAGATAAGGGGGAACAATGTAGCAACGGCAAGGCATGTTGAAGTTGATTGACGCGAGGCGGTAGTTGAACAGAGTAATGTAAGTGAACTAGTAGTTTCAGGGGCAGTAATGATACAGATAGGGATGATGTTGAGAGTCCAACAGTGAAGCGGATGAAGAGGAGTATGAAGAAGAAGAGATCAACATTGAGAGTTGGGAGGCCCTTTTGATCCCTTCCGCGCAGACAACGTCGAGGCAAGTTAGGAAGGTATCAAGGAGGAGGCCCCCAGCGTTGCTGACGACGGGAGGCGAGAAAATACATGGCCACAAGGGAAGAGCAACGGTCTTAGTCTTGTGTTGGTATCACACTTGGTTCCTCTGAGTCTGTAGATATCAACGTGGTCACGGGCTTCGTGAGAAATGGCATCACCTCCTCTCGGGCGGGAGGCCTGAGTTGCTATTCATAATCAGGTGGTGATACTGGCGATCCTGCGACCACGTGAATCACTCACTTCTCGAAGGCTGCGTGTATCCATCGAAGCAAGTCGATCTCTTACGGTACGAAGCATTTGGTTGTTCAATCATGGGAAGGTGCCCCTGAAGCCTTTTGATGTGGTGCTAACTCACACCAACACTAGAATTCAGGGGAAATAGCCAACCTAAGGGGATGCAACTCCTGGCTGAGACCGTCTTGTATGAAATAAATAAATCATCAAAGAAACACTATAGAGATTCCGCTGTATGAAGACTCGTATCCTGCTGGGCCATGGAAAAAGCTGGCGATGATAGGCGTTGATGCTATGGGAAGCTCCTGCCTAGATCTCCCACCACTTACTCGCGACCACATCTGGAGGAAGGTGCACCCTCCCTTAAGCGAATTATATCAGGCAGGAATCTACCATCCAAATGGGCATCATCCGAGTCATCGACTCCTGCGAGCTGCATCACCTTCCATCATCATCGCCATCACCCCTTGAGGCTCGCGATGGCGAGTCAAGCCCAACCAACCCTCACCCCGTCCTCCTCAGCCGAGGATCAACAACTTCGACCAACAGCGCCACAGGGGTCACACGAGATCCAGAAGCGCTACAGATTGGCACCCTCGACATACCAGACGCTCTGTACCATCACAAGTCACCCCGCTCGCCCAGACATTCTCAAGAAGGCTTGCTTTGCGACCGAATTTCGTTCATTTCCGATCAAAAGAGGCGAGACTGCCTTTTGTAGAGCCATCAATGACACCACCGGTATCCCCTACCCAATCTCCGAGAACATCTCTCAACCATGGCACAAAGTTTTTCTCCTTGTTCAATTGAATATGTCGAGAGCCCCCTGGCCCAACAAGCTGACTGGGCCAGCTCGGAAAGAGCTCGGCCAGGAGCTTCGCCGTATGTACTCTGCTCTTGACAACGTGTTGAGATGCCTTGCGGATATACTGGGAGAACGCGGCGACGGAAAGGGAGTGCGTACAGCTCTCGACGTGCTGAGAAGTGTCAAGGCCAACGTCTGGGAAGGAAGCGAGAATGAGCTGTTGCAGGTTGAGGGCATTGGCCCCGTGAAAAAGGAAAAACTTGCCAAGGCCGGCATCAAAAGCATCAAAAAGCTGGCCAAACTCGAGTTTTACCATATTGAGCGCCTTCTCAGCCGGAATCCACCCTTTGGTCAAACAATGCTGCACCAACTGGCGGGGTTTCCTGTCCTTACACTGGACTTTGAGATTGTCAGCCAATACACTCCTACAGCAGAATCATCGGGCGAGTCTGTTCAAGGCTGTGTCGAGCAACAGACTGACAAACCACTTTGGATTGCTCGAGCTGTCCTTGGCTTCACAAACAAGAAGACACCAATCTGGAAGAGCCATACACCATGGCTAACGCTGGTGGTTGAGGGGAAAGATGGACGACTTGTCTGGTTCTGGCGAGGCAGTGCAAAAAGGCTTGTGGGGAGTAAGGAAATGATTATCGGTCTGGCCGCGGAGAAGGGTGAAGAACTCAAGATTGTGTTGGCATGTGAGGAAATTGTTGGGACCATGATACAGATGAATGTTGTGGTGTGAGTGAGTAATCTCTGGCAACACATGAGGACATATTGATGGCAAGAGCTCAAACGGACTGTTTCTTGAGATTGATTTCTTTATTTTCTAGTCCAGCATTCTCATTCCGAGAGCTTCACATACCATTATGGAGTGTGACACTAATACATCAGGTCCGACACTACCAATTGTCTATGACAACACAGACCGTTTAGCGAAATATTTGGCAAGGCAGATTTGGATCGTCAATGCGAGAGGCAAGTCGAGGCACCTGTATCACTGGTTAACTAACAACAAGGCAGCCTACTCGAGACCCAGGGATCGCCTCTGCAGAGCGTGGTTTTCTCGACCGCTTGACTCTTGAGCACCTGGACCAAGTCGGCCGACTTAGCTGCAGAAGAAAACCCCGGCACCTTGCAGACTGATATCCTGCGATATATCACGCACAACCTCATTGGAAGACGGGTGGTCAGCCAGATCCAATGAAGCCCGCGCGAGCTTCTTTCCAGTCTGGGATAGAGAAGGCACTTGATCCAATCTCAAGTGTGCTCAGACAACCAGCCCGTCGTTGTAGGGCAGAAAATAAGGGTGGGTTAGTGGAGACGAGGACTCCATCTCTCATTGTTGTTGGTGGTAAGATCCAAATTTGGAACCCCGACCCTTGCCCCTAAGAAGTTTAATCTTAACGTTGTTGGCGGCGGTTTCAAACTCAGCCCTTTCATGCACTTATACCCCAGTCAACAAGTCGCAAATGCCTCTTGAACAAATAAGACAGCCTTGCTACATCATGGTTGCACCGAGGCCCAATCACTGAGTGGCGAAATGCTCGAGAATCCTACATCTGCGAGGTACAAGCTGGTGGATGGACGGCCCTCGACTGCTGGACCTGGAGTCTTGTGCCGTGTGACCGACAACAAGAGTCAACGCGCGAAGATCGTCCTCATCCTTCCTCTCTTGTCGATAGGCTAGGCTAGAGATATCCGATCAATGCAGGGATTCCCGCAGCTGAACCCCAGTCCACCAACCCGAGCAAATCGACATTTCGCCCGTCAGCGCTGGGGCACGATGACCCGGAGGTTGTTGCTCTGAAGCGGAGTGAGGTTGAGCCGTCTGACACTTGAACTCGAGCCCAATTTGGCCCAGGAACAGCACATCCTGGTTGTTTGTTGTTCAACGGGTTTTTGTTTTGAAGCAGTGGTCATAACGAGTTGCTCAAGGAGAACTCCCCAGGTCGCGTGGCAAACTCGAAACCATTGCAGCCTGATAGGCAATCATGAGAGAAGATGCAGTTGGAATTGGTGGGCGATCTACTACCTTAGCGCGGGAACTGTACCCGCAAGAAGGCATCACGAAGCCATTTCCTACCTTGACCCTTGAGATATTGCATGGCGCCACAAGATGCATGAGAACCCTGGGCTAGGCTGAAGCCAACCGGCCTCTGACTCGACGGAAGGCTTTTCGGGTCGTGCCCACGACACGGTACATCAAGCCCAGTTGCTTAGGTGCAGAGTTAGCCTGGGTCCTGCGCGAGCATCTTATAAGAGGTGAACTTGTCCCACGAGTTTGATGTTGTACTTGGCCTTTACGCTCAAGGAACTCTTCAAGCCCCTTCCTCTGAACGCCACTGAGCCTTTGTTGTCTCTTGTATTCACGATGTTGCGATCAACTCTTCTCGTTTCCCTTTCTGGCCTCGCAGCTGCAGCCAGCAACTACAACTTCAACTCTCACCAAGCCCACCAAAAGGGTCTTCTCATTCCTGGCACCGGTTCCCAAGCTCTCACTTTCAGTCTTACTGGAACTTGCACTGGCAGCCAGAAGTCATGCGGAGACGCCTGCATCGAATCAGGGGGCGAATGCTGCAGCCCCAGCCTCGGCACCTACTGTGAATCGGAGACCTACTGTACTGCCAGCGGTTGCTGTCCTGATGGAGAGATCTGCTCGGGAGCACCAAGCGGCTGCGCAAAGGGCAAGGAGCTCTGCGGCCAGTATTGTATGCCCGAAGGAAAGGTCTGCTGCGGCACCGGCTACTGTAACGAAGGCCAGACCTGCAGCCTAGGAGAGTGTACTACTGGCTCTGGAAGCTCTGGCGGCAGCTCTGGAGGTTCTAGTGGTGGCTCTTCTGGTGGTTCTAGCGGCGCCAACTGCTACAGCTTCCAGGAAGAGTGCGATGATGGTTGCATGCCCAAGGGAAGCGTCTGCTGCGGCGGTGGAAAGTACTGCTTCTCTGGCGAGACCTGTCTGAGCGACGGTACTTGCAGATATGGCTCAAGCTCTGGCGGCGGCAGCAGTGGTGGAAGCAGCGGTGGTAGCAGCGGCTCCGACGACGACGACGACGATGACGATAACAGCGGAAGCGGAAGTGGTGGTAGCAGCAGTGACGACGACGACGATGCTACCATCACTCAACCTTCTCTGACCGAGCCTACCTTTTCTTCTCCCTCCTTCACTGAGCCCTCTATCGAACCCGCCCCCACGTTGGGACAGACCACGATTTCCTCCCGTCCTCTTCCCACCGGACCTGTGTCTGGTGGCCCCGATGACGACGACGACAGTGATAGCAGCAGCAGTAGCAGCAACAGCAACGGCGGCGGCAGTAACGCTGGTGTCATCAACGTGCCCAACTTCCTTGTTGGTCTCGTCGCCTTGGTTCCCCTTCTTCTGTAAACGACATATACGATACGGAGTTATACCATTATCGGACATGAAACGGCCTCGATGGAATATCCTAGGGAGAAACATGGATGGAAATAATGAATTCGATATTATGTGGGATCGTGGTATTAGCCTAGCCAGTATCGATGTGTTTTAGCATACCACTGTATTTTTTGAACAATAAATACCCTTGAGCGAACCCCTGAGTCTTCTGTGAGTGAGGTATCTGTCGTGATAAGTTGTATACATGAGGCTGAAAGGTCGAATTGATGTAGGCTGTCTGGTGGCTTGGTTCCTGCGTCAAGCTGCGAGTGATGCACCTTGGCTTGCGCTATTGAACAAGTATCTCAGCCACCTTGACCCCATTTGTCAACGAACCCAACGCCTCATGAGCCTGGCACTCAAGGATGTGACCTGTCGTGATGTGCCAAGTCTCAACATCAACACCTCATGGGGTTGTCTATTGCTTCATCTCTCTATTGAAGCTGTTGTTACCCCCCCCCACAGTCAAGTCCCCCTAGAGCGTGTCTTCATACGCGACATGTTAATTGGATACCACGCACGCATGATACTTGGAAGGTCTTCTGAGCCAAGATATTGGTGAGTCGTGAATATTTCAATTCATTGTTGACCTCCCTGCTTCAACAACAGGTGAGATACAGTCGGGATCAGGCCTACTACCGAGCCCCCCTCCCTCCTTTTTTGTCATACGCTTTGAGGAAAAAAGAGAAAAAACCATATAGTACACGTTGGCGCGCTCTCCCGTCCCCTTTCCCCCCTTTGTATGATAGACCCCACAAGAGATCCCTATAAGTACATCCGCTAAACGCCGCTATTCATGGTTGTTGTGGGTTATGTTTGTGTGTCTTGATAGTTGAGTGGGTTGTGATTTCATGCGGTTCCTCCGTGAATGTGGTGATAAGATTTGTGTGTGTGATCTGGCTGCTTATTTCTTGCCAGCAGCCTGGTTGAAGCCCTCGAGGACTGTCTCCTTGACACCAGGCTTCTCGTGAGAGGTCTCTGATTCGTCCGCCTCTGAGGATTCCTGCTTAGGTCCAACAAGGGACTTGGCCATGGAGCGTGCCTGGGCATTGCCTACCTTGCCGTAAACGCTGAGACCTGTGGCGATCATGCCAGCGATATCGCCGACGTTGCCGGGGACAACGACAGCAGTGCTCTCGCGAGCAAGCTTTCCAAAGGCATCGACGTACTTCTCGGCAACGCTCAAGCTAACAGCAGCCTGGGCACTAGCTTCACCCTTAAGGATGCTCTTCGCGACAGCGTCGATACCCTGAGCAGTAGCATGTGCCTTGAGACGAATTGCCTCGGCTTCACCATCTGCCTCGTTGATCCTCTCCGCCCGCAAAGCCTCAGACGCCAGAATAACACTCTGCTTCTTACCCTCGGCAATGTTGATGGCACTCTGTCGTTGACCCTCCGAGTCGAGAATCTCGGCACGCTTGGATCGCTCGGCGGTGACCTGTCGGTGCATGGCCTCGACGACGGCGGCGGGGGCGTGGATGTCCCGGATCTCGTAACGCAGACAGGTCACGCCCCAGGCCTCGGCGGCGCCGTTGATGGCGGCTGTGATGTTTATGTTGAGGGCGGCACGCTCCTTGAGGACGTGGTCGAGGGTCAGTTGACCTATCTCGGATCGCATGGTCGTCTGGGCGAGTTGAGAGATGGCGTACTCGGCATCTTCGACACCGTAGCTGTGGAGGGGCAGAGAATGTCAGCTTACTGCATCTTATGGTCCAATTCTTACTCAATGGCTGTCATAGTCCACAGCCGTTGAGCTCAAGAGAACCAACTCACCTCGCCTTATACGCATCAAACACACGAGTAAACAAGACACCATCCAACTCCAGAGTAACGTTATCCGCAGTAATGGCACTCTGGCTAGGAATCTCAATGGCAACTTCCTTGAGGCTCTTGACGTAGGCGATGCGGTCGATAAATGGCACGAGGATGGCCAAACCGGGGTCGAGGATTCTGTTAAACTTGCCCATGCGCTCGACGATCCAAGCCGTCTGCTGAGGGACGAACCGCACAATCGTGTTGGCCGGAAGCCGGGGCTTGGAGAAGTATGACGGCAGGACGGGGGAGCCGAAGCCGGCGGGGAGGAGGGCTCGGGAGGTGGTGCTCAAGGGCCGGGTGCGGTGCGCCGAGAGGGACCGGGCCGTGATAGCGGCGGTTGCTGTTAAGAGGAGACGAGGTTGCGGCGCCCGGAGGACCGCCCGCGTTACGGACATGACCATGATTGCGGTTGGGGAGGAAGGAAGCGGCTGGAGAGAGGGTATGATCGCAACCCAGAAGTCAACGATGCCAGGCAAAGAAATGACGTCCCCTTCCACGAGTCGGATCAGTGGAAAAACCAAAAATCCCCCAACTCCAGCAAAAGCTCTTAGCTCCGTGAGCTCCGACGTTATTCCGCAAGGCAGGAGCTGCTCCGGGCGTATGCTTTCTTTCCCGTGGCGTGAAATGGTGGCATGTATGTGTGGCTGTGCAAATGGCGGGGCTTGTCACTCTTATCGGGGAGATTGATTCCCTTCCCTTTACCACCCACCGACCGCTGTTGCTCCCTGCCCCGCGTTCCGTTCCATGTCTTGGACCGAAAGTTCATAGCCCAATATCAACCGTCTACTACAACATCCAACGTCATCCCCGCGGAGCGATCCCCCCCTACCACCTCTTTTTCTTTTTGGTTTGTTAAAGGGTTTAGTTTGTGTACGGAGGAGAAAAGACATCGTCACAATGGCCGCCAAGGTTCCTCGCAACTTTCGACTTCTGGAGGAGCTGGAGAAGGGTGAGAAGGGTCTCGGCGCTGAGGCCTGCAGTTACGGTCTTGAGGATCCCGAGGATCTCCTCATGAGCAACTGGAACGGCACCATCCTCGGTCCCCCTCATGTAAGTCTCTACCGTGTCGCTTACAGATAATGAGGCAGTTCGGCTAATATGATGGCAGTCTGTCCACGAGAACCGCATCTACAGCGTCAAGATGCACTGCGGCCCCGAGTACCCTGATCTCCCCCCAACGATCCAGTTCGTCAGCCAGGTCAACCTGCCCTGCGTCAACCCAAACAACGGCGTCGTCGATCCTAGCCAACTGCCCTGCCTCGCCCAGTGGAAGCGGGAGAACACTATGGAGACGATCCTTATTGAACTGCGACGGTACGGAACATTAGACATGGCGCCGGGGAGTCACAACTGACATGAACTAGATACATGGCCTCTTCCCACAACAAGAAGATCCCTCAGCCTCCTGAGGGCTCTACCTACTCGTAAACCATTCATTCACCACATAACAAAGGTGTCGAAATTTCAAGATGAATCTTATCCATTTGGAGAACAAGGAGCCAGCTGCCCCCTCTCCTACTATTCTGCGGTATTCGAGAACGTTATGCGACTATCGCGAATTACAATATGATACACAAACTTCCACCCAGAATGCCCCCCTTTCAGTCATATTACAGTCCCATACCTATCCGTCTTGTTTCGCTTTTCGTCACGTTCGTCAAAAGAAATTGCAACCGCTCCGTCCTTGAGGACCAATCCCACGTCCAATGAATCCTGTTGTTTCAGGCGACTCGAAGCAGTCGATATTTGTAGAGGTGGTTTAGAATAGAACAGTTCAGTATCCAGGGGATAGTTCGTCGCGGTCGGGCATAGTCGTCAAGAGAAACTCCCTCCACCAGATGCTCCCATAGCAAGGAGCAGTCCACATGTTGGTTCGCCTACTGCTCCAGAAAGGACCCAGTTGAGGTATCCTGAAAGAAATAAATCTCAAAGAAATCATCGCCGACAAAGGAAAGTTGTATGTGTATGTGCGTACGATCATAGCTGTGATCGAGGTATCCAGGAATGCTCCGGTTTCTAGAATGCGTTGAATCAAGAAAAGAAAAGAAATTGTTGTAGAACGTATCGTGGTCCGCTAGGGACGTGCAAAATTAGTCCTCGTAACCCCATCGCGCAGGGCCAACTGCGCTCAACCGAGCCGTCTTCTTGTTGACTGTTGGTCGACGGGGAACAGCCGAGAGGGCATCGGGGGAGATGGGGCTATCGGGGCGAGGCACGCCGACCTCGAGAGTATCGGATTGTCGGTTGGGGCTCTGCTGGGACCGGCTGGGTCGGCGCTTGGTGCTGGGCTGACTGTTCTTTCGATCACTGTGACGACGCTGCTTGGCGTACAGGATGACCTCAGACACAATCTCTGAACCCTCGGACTCGTTTCCGTACTCATAAAAGTCGCTCAGGTCGGGGCTTGGCTCGGCCTCTTCGATCGAGTGCTCCGCGGCAAGGGGGGAATCGAGGTAGAGGAGGATGCGCTCGTGCTGGTGATGGTCCTTATGAGGCTTAGGTGCAGCCTTTTTCATGAGTAGCTGAGTAGCCGCAGGAGAGGTTCGAGTCTCTTTTGCGATCACCGGCTTGGCCGCAGGCTTTGTCTGGTTGACGCTATGGCTCAGGTCGAGAACCTTGGTACCGTCTGCAGCAACAGTTGTCTTGTCCTTGCAAGTAGGAGGAGCAGGGAAGTCAAAGTCAAAAGAAGACTCAGTAATAGTGGCCTCGGAAGGCTTTGACTGATGACCTTTTGGCGCGGCGAGCTTCTCGTTCCGGGCACCCTCGTCCATCTCATTGAGGAAGGTCTCACGCATGATTTGCCTCTTGTGACGGAGAGCAGCGAGAAGCATCTCCTCCTGGCGGGTGACGGCCATGACGCGGTTATGGCCTGCATGACCATCGATAGAAGAGTGAGCGGAGCGGATATAAAAGTCGACAGAGCTCGGGCTCAGAGGAGGCGTCGGCTGGTCGGGGTTGGTTGTTGTTGAGTCGCGAGGGACATACTTCCGCGCAGGAAGAATGTCAATCTCGCCCTCGGGCTCAGTTTCTGAAGGTTCCACCTCCTTCTCTGGCTCCGAGTCTGTTGTAGTTTCTGAAGGCCCATGAGCAGGGTGCATGGTGACAGCCTTGGCCTGCTGCAGGCCATAACCAGGCTTGCTCTGCCATGTCATGGTCGTGTTTGCTGATGAGTTGGATTGCATGCTTGATACGCGGGAGGGTGATTGACCAGCGGTTCCCTCTTGGATGGTGTTTGTAGAGCTTCCAGATAATGAGCTTGATCGAGGACTGACAGCTGGAGGCCGGTGGTGTCCATTCGGGATGGTCAAGTAATTGTTTGTGGTCGCAAAGCTGGTCCGCTTGCTAGATCTGCTCAATCGTCTTGAGCTGTTGTCGGCACTCTCGGATGTCCGAGATGTAGTTGGCCTGTAGTCAATGGATGAGCCTGCGTCAGAGTGTGCATACTCGGGCACGGAGGCAGCGCCCTTGCTCGATGAGTCCAGATACTCATCGTCCTCGGAGTCTGATGAAAGCGAGAGGACGCTCTTCTCCTGAAGATCCGACTCCTGGAAACTTCTATCGGTGCGTTTCGATGCCTTGGACGTGCGCGTGTGCCTACTGGACACGCTGGCAGCGCAATCGGTTGGTGAAGATTGGCCAGGCTTGCTCGCCAGGATGGCCTGGGGCGTCTGGGGTAAATGGCGCTTGGCATATTGTGAGACGATTTGCTCATCATGGTGTGCCGGTGGTGCAGGTGCAGGAGCAGGATGATGTCCTTGCTTGGCGTGGGTAGTTGTTGGCTTGGGTTGAGGTTCCGTCTGCTTCGGCTTCTCCGGGAGTTCCTCCATCTCATGCAGCTCTTCATCCATAACCTGGCGGAACGACATTTGTTCATAGTGCTCATACAGATTAGGCAATCCGTTCAGATGGCCATGCCCTCGACGGTTGCTGTCACCTGTTGCGGGTCGGTTTGGCGTAGGTCGGGTTGTCTCAGTTCGATTCGTCTCCGAATGTAATGACCTCAGACTCTCCTTTGTGGGTCGTTTTGACAATTTCCCTCTTAATGAGGGCGTGCTCAAAGGTGACAGGACGGAAGGTGACCTCACAACTTGGTCGGGCTCAAGAATAGGACCCTGCCAAGTCTGGTTCTCATTCTTCTTGTTCCGAGACCGGCCCATAAGGTGAGACAGGTCCAGCTTAGCGGGCTTCTTCCTTCTTGACTTTGAATTCTCCAGCGCATGGTCCATATCCAGCATCCTCTGCGCCTTTGGTGGTAGACCCTTGGCCATGGCGGAATTTGACGTCTGTTGGGAGATGGACAGAGGCTGCTTGGACTTGTCGTACCACGAGTGAAGGGTGGAAGACGATTGCCGTTTCCTAAGGATGCTCGTCATGTCCGAGACCCCGTCGTCATCGTACTCGTCGGTGGGCGCTCCATTATTCCTGAACTGCCGGGGCACAATCTCCGACTCATCTCCCCATTCACGCGCAGCGCCGCGCTGAGGCCTCGCCGACGATGCATATGTCGGAGCATCGGAAGCATCAGTGGCAGCGACGCTGACCTTGGAGCCAGAAAAGTCTTCCCACTGATGAGGAGCGTCGATATTGAGAGCGGTCGCACCGAGGATCTTTTGGGCCTTGCTCATAGGCGGGGCGGTGACAGTCACCTTTGGCGGCTGCTTCTTGCGGCCGTGGAAAGTGAACTTGGCCATGATTCCTCACGGGTGCCCTCTTATTTTTCCGTCCCCAGGTTGGATCGTCAGGTTCCCCCCGGGGATTCTACTGTCAGCGCAACGTCGACGGTACGGAGAGCAACATGTATGAGCAGTGTCGATGTTGAAGGTGAAGTCGTTGAAGCGGAGGTCTTGACTGGATGGTCAAATGATCGGATCGGTATTCGTCTCAGATGCTTCAATTATCGGTCGTATACAGTCGGTTCGTCTTTGTCCTTCAAATGTCGACTCATAGGCGTGGCATTTCGATATAACCGGAGTAAGTCGAGGATGGGTGTCTGCTATGTAACAGAGTACTCTCACACCTCATCCAACACTCTTCTGTTCCTCAGCAAGAGCGATCGACGACCAGGACCGTGGGATCGGGCAAAGGATTGGAGGGGGAACTCGGGGAACAAGAGGAACGAGCACGTCGAGATAAAAAGGGACGATGATTGTCCAAGCCAAGCCAAGCAAAGGTGGATTGGATGGAAGTCAAGTGGGCTTGCTCTGCTCTGCTTGGGGGAGGGACATGACATGGGCTGGGGTGTGAGCTGCATAGACACTAGACTAGGAGGACAAGGAAGGTACGGAGGGCGTGCGGGCAGGCACAGACATGGATACGTCTATCCCTCAATGGATGGGCTTTTTTTCCCTTCATCCAAAATCAATCCCGGCCGCAATCTGCCAATCCCGCCCGAGCGATCAGGCTAAGCAAAAGAGCTCCCTCTCCACTTGCACGCGAGAGAGGGAGGGCAAATGAGATCTAGCCGAACTGAACGGGTCTGGCCTGGGCAGAGGAGCATCATCCATCGACTGAGGAATGCGTCGACGGAGACCTGCAGCAGCAGCGTTGTTCTGCAAGAAAGCAAGCAGAAAGGGAAACGCAAGTGAGAAACGTCTCGGCAGCGTGCGTGACGATTTGCCGTCGGGAGAAAAAAAGAAGCAAAATATTATGAAAAAAGAAACAAAGAAAAAGTAACTTCTATTTGTTCGGGTCCAGACGATTTGATGGCTTTTGGTGGTGGCGGTAGACGGAACTGGATCATCCACGGCACTCATTGGAGCAAATCACACACACACTCTCACACACACATCGACGGGTCAAGATGAGCAGCATGAACACCACGCGCACGGTAGTCGAGAGCTAAACCACATGCTGTCCATCCCCGCCATCATTTCCATGGCAGTCAAGTCTGGTCCGGGGCCAAGCCAAAGTCAAAAAAGAGTCATGGCTTCTTCCCAGTGCCAAGGGGGCGTGTCCAAGCACGAGACTGACTGGCTCTCTGGTCTGGTCTGGTCAGGTTACCTTTCTAGGCCTGGGCTGGCAAGTCGGTGTAATTTGCTTCGTCGTACGGGCGGTGCCAGGAGGTCTAACCATTCGTGGGATTTGTGTGGTATCGTACCTTGCAGAGAAGCCTTCCATTACTGTTCCATCTCTCCGGGGTCACATCACCGACCTCCAAATCTGACGAGTCTTGAACATGATCTCTCACATACGAGTTGAACCATTCAATTCAGCTATCACTCTCACCTCTTCATTCCTAACATGCTTTCCCATTCTCCCTCTCAATCTTTCTCTTCAGCGCAACAGGGATGCGGTTTAGGCTAGATTGTGTTGATGGTGACGGTGGTGAGCCATGGATGTCCAGTCCAGGGGCCCGGAGACGGCGACAAGACATGGACGACGACGAGCGGGCGACACGACACGGGGTGAATCCAGTGCGGGTCCGGTGGATGCAGGTGCCCCGAGAAGGATGGAGGGAGGACCCCTGCAGTAGAGGATCTGCTCCCCGCCCCCTGGACGCAGGGCGCTGAAGACTGCTGAAGACTTTCCTGTGAGGCTTGCCCGCTGAAGATGGAAGGTCTTGGATGCTCAAGAGGTCTGTGTCGTGCACACACACACACGCACGCAGCAGCATGGAAATGATTTCTTTCAGCTGCCGCCGTGTCCGAGCGTGTGGATGAGGCGGCGATGTGCGAATGGATGTGTGTGCAACAGGGGGAAAGGCTCAGGAACAAGATTGCTCGGCAACTCAAAATCACCGACAGTCAGGGATCGTGGCGGTCAGTCGTTGCTTCTTGCTCAGATCTGGCGACGATCTCTCCCCTTGGTCACGCTGTGTGTCTTCTCGCATCCATCCCCTCTCTCAGAGAAACCCGTCTGCCACCTCTCCCGCCCATGGATTAATGGATCCCAGCTAGATCGCCAATGACAAACCAGGGGGGGTGGAAATGGAATTGCTTCTGCGGCCAGCTTGGCTCTCGAACCGGCTCGACGCCAATTCCAGCGTGGTGGGAAAGGCAGACGCCCAACCGAACCAGCTTTAGTCACCCCCTGTGCTTGACTGACCTGAAGCACAACGGAGAGGCGGTCGGTCGGTGGAAGCGCACGAGAAGCGAGGGTCGGCCACGGGCAGCACGGGGCTGAGTAAGAGTCCCTATGGATCCCATCACACCAAAAAGATGGATGCTGCTACGAGATGGTATGCAGATGACGGACTCTTCGCGCTTGGCTAGTCCGGCCCTACTAGCCAGAGAGAGTCCCTCTCTGGTGGACATTTCGGCTACTGGCGATGTCACGGTGTAATAATGGTATATCCCCCCGGATCTCCATGTCAAGAAGAAGAGCACGAGGTCGGGTCCCTACCGAAGGGGGGTCATGGCATGGCATAGCATGGGCATCAGGGGGGAATGATTGACATGACAAGCTGTCAGTTGAGTTCTTGTCCCTGTCCTGCCCTGCCCTCACGGACACGGCCGCAGATTGATTCCTTGGTGATAACTGATGGTTGATATGGACAAGCAAGACAAGACATGGGAATACGGGAAAACCCCTTCCTCCACGTGCACGACAGGCTCGATGGATGTGTTGGTTTCAGCTACATGTTCCAACCCGTTTCTACAGACCACATGGGTTTTTTTCTCATTCCAGAAGACCAACCTCGCCTCGCCCGTCTATGATCCATATCCAGCGCTGGGGCTCGGCCGAGGTTGCGCGCCGTGCGTTTGGGATGGCGCGGCACGGGACGGAGAGCCTCACTTTTTTCCACGCCGGGCGTTTTGAAGAAGGAGTATGCAAGATTGCAGTTGTATGCTAGGTAGTAAGTACCTTGAAGAAGAGTGATAATCAATAATCAATCTCTTTCAATCTATCCGAAGAAGGTGGTCGGTTTGTGTTTGTTAACTTTGTGTAGATCTCCCACGATGCCACCTCACGGTCCATCTTTGTTGGTTAACCCCCCGGATGCGGATGCGGATGCGGAGATACAAAGACAATTCTCTATCACCAACCCAACTTGCTGGATTCTCTCATCATCCTTGGCGTCAATCATCCGAAGCTCATCGGATCCCTTCTGCAAGTCATAAACCCAACCCAACATCACATCACATACAGCACATCCTCATTTCACCTCATGTCAAATCCCCATGCTTGTCCCACGTTGTCCATTGACTTTAGTACGATCCTCTCCCCTTCCTTGGCTTCGTGTTCTAACCCCTCGCCGCTTAGTAGCCACGCGGCGACGCTATCATCAGCGCCAAACGCTAATAGTACTAGAAATAAGACCGGCGGGCTCTTAGGAAAACCCGCGAACTCGGTTCCGTGAGCCATTCAATTCATCCATCATCATGTTCGTCAACTTCGCTCACCCAAAAGTATGCCCCTGCCTAGAAGTGCGCATGACTCGTCTTCTTCAAAGTGCCTTTTCGCCCACCCCGGCCTCATCGCGGAGATTTCATCTGCGGTGAAGACGGTCCCTCGTCTATCATCATCATCACCACGAACTGCTTCTACCCGCAGCTCTGGGTAATCCTTCGGCTTGGGATTTGTCCGTCGACTATTATGTATCCGTAGTTTTTTCCCCCTCTCTCCCCCATGTCTTGTCTACATATCCACCGTCCGTCATGACGCCTGCAAGGCCAGGGGGTAATAATCCTTGGCTCCTCGTGCGCCGTTCCGTTCGCTTCAGACACAAGAACGCAAACGGCCATGGTTGCCACGCCTCGCTCGCCATGCCATGCTGACCCCGTGCCCGCCGTGCCTGTCAATCAATGTCTGGGTCTCTCGCCTGACGTGATCTGATTCAAAAGGTAACGGTCCCATCCAGCCTTGTAGGCCACTTGCGGTGGCCCTTGCTACTAGCGATTCATGCAAGGCCAGACTATTGAACCAACGGGCAGAGTTAATACCCTCTACTCGACGTCTCGTACGATGGTCGACAGCCAACGAAATTAACGAGCCCGGTGTCACAACCCGTCCACCGCCCGCCTTCCCGTCCATGTCTTTCCTGAGTGCCTGTCGGCAATCGTTAGATTTCAGCCTCCATGTGCGGCGGTTGCAATTGTCTAGGAAAAAGCAAGGAGCCTCCGCGGCCCCGGACTCCGAAGAAGAAGAAGAAGCGCACACAGCACGGCAAACAGCACAAATACAAGTACACGCCCCTGGAGGCCCCCAACGACGTCACCGCAAGACCCTTGATCGCCTGTGTTTGAGAGAGTGGCTTGAAAGGTCAGTTGTATCCGTATCCTTCCTCTCCCTCAGCTGTCGTGGTTTCAGGTAATTATCCGTACCGTAACTGGGCTCATTATTTTGACTCTTCCCCCCCTTTGTGCACATGGATCCGACACATCACAAAATAGTCCTTTTGATAATATCCCGCTGACAGGTTTTTTTTTCTTCGCTCATGCATCTACAGGCTTCCAATGTAACCCTGCCTGCCACCAGAAGCATCTCGCTCAATGTCTCTCAGCCTGCAACTACAAGGTTGAGCTGTTTCTGAAGCTGTAAGGGAGTCTACGTTGGGGATATATTTCGCAGATCGCGAGAACATCTCGACCGACTCTTTTTCATCTCGTCTCTTCCTAGAATGTTGCGCAAACACATGCTAAGGGATGAAATTGATCATCATTCTCTTATCCACAGCGGCTTGTCGATGCAACCAACAGTGACATCTCACATGCATTCACTTTTCTTCTTTGACTGTTCCTTCGCCGACCTCTCCCGCCAATATTCCCAAACGTTTGCTTTTCCTCATGACTCTCGCGTTGGCTCCCTCCGACCCGGCGTGCGTCTCGTCTCGTGATTCTGGGTCGAGCCCGCTTCTTGGCTCGTCTCGCTTGAGGGTCCTTTTGCTACCACGGGTTGATCGGCGCGCGGGGACTGTACCTTGAACGGCTTTGATCCTCCGCAGCTGCGTACCTAGGCAATTGCTCCGTGTCTGGTGTTTGTCCCTAGTCGGGGTATGTTTGATGTTGAGACATGTTATCTGCTCAGCTCTGTGGCTAGCTAGCTAAATACACTGGTAACAAACTAACTCTAACAACGGCTATATTCCTAGCAAGGTCCAGCAATGACGTTCGTGCTCTCGGCGGATCGGCTCGGATAGACGTCGCTATCGCGATACTGTAGATCCTGGATAGGTTTATATTGTTGTGTTACATGGCCTCAGAGGCGACTTGTTTAACGAACCTCGCCAATCAGTGGCAACGTTGCATGCCAACCCAACAAATAAGCGCTACACTATACTAATAAGAGTGTCCGTATTGATATCTTGTGGTTTTATTGCAATCCCTAATCTTGAAATAAGGCTCGCATCGAGATGCTACCGTGATCATCGAGCTCCCGTCTCGGCTACCGATCATCTCTTGGCGGTTATCAAACGCTTGGATATTAATCTCAAGAGAGTGTTTGTGTGTCTCTCTCTCGCTTTTAAATAAACACAATTGCAGACCAAAAATCATGGTAGTGAAACCCAGTCAAGTAGTACCCGCCATATATGAACTTCACCTTGATGCCATCTCCATTTTTGACCCTGAATCCCATGATTCATGTTCCATAAAGCAAAGATAAAAAGAAAGGTGATCATAATCTGCCGCCAAATAAGAGTCAACATTTTCAATAATATCAAGGACGGCGTAGAAGCTCACCAAGTATTTTCCAACAAAGCCCGAGTATATCTCTCCGGTTTCCGGAATAAAGCCAACACCACATCTCGCGGTAGCACTACCTTGACATACTTGTGATTTTAACCAACCCGCCCTCGACTTAATCATAGAAGCCGGAGGCTTCATAGCTTTTGGCTCCCAAGTTCTCAGCGTCACCAGGCGCCCTAATCACCAGTCCATGGATATTCCACCACTCAGTTTGCTGGTGAACTCTTTTGGTCCTTGGTTTTAACATCGTCGACGTACATCCTCTGAACCTCGAACATGACAATCAGGAGCTCTACGATCTCCACCCTCGACCAAAAGCCCTCAGGGTAACTTCCACTGCAGGGCGGTTTGTCACTCGTCGTACTCGCTAAAAGTGATTACACCTCTTACGATCTTGACAGGGTTAACTCTTAAGAGGGATGGAATGGATGGAAGGGATGGCTTTGGGACCTCCCTTTGTTTTGTTACCATCTTCCCTCTCGGTTACTACCTCAGTGCTAGCGCCCGGGATGTCCAAGACCGTAAGAGAAGCTCAGTCATATCCGTTCTCCCGGTTGTTTATTATTGGGTACCTAGAGTTGATCGTTTCTGGTATCTTCACTGAATAAGGCCGGCAGGAAGATCCAAGGTCCATCTGGCCCTTCAAGCTCAGAACGGGAAGATCAATGTTTATAATAATACAGCCGCTATGTGTAAGAGTAAGGGAACATTCACGTTACTCCTAGGCGTCATTGAGCTACTTGAGGATGACACTGGAAAGGTATTAGCGCCAGTAAGGGTTGCAAGAAGTGACGACTTTCGCAAAAACTGATATCTTCTGGCCTTCTCGGTTCTGAATAGATATTGTGCAAGCAAGAGCTTGCGATCGTGCTGTGCTTGTGTCGCATCTGAAGTCGCACGATGCTTGTAAGATGGTGGAGGTGATGGGCTCACCTTGGATCCTAAAGGCAGAAACTTGGAGCCTGCCGAGAAGGCGGCTACTAAGACTCAAGACAGAAAGGCTACTTACTGCCTCTGCTGCTACTCCTAAAATTGATCGTGAAACTGATGACAGTGCTTTGGGTGAGGGCGGCGAGGAAGGCGATGGAGGTAACACTCACTTCTTCTGGTAAACTACGCAAAATGCCCAGATTGAAACTCTGAGTATTGCTAACAGGTCTTTGAGAATGAATACTAGCATCCACTCCTTCAAGGACAGCTCTTCTATCGCGGAGGGAGACAAGATGGCTGTGGATGAGAATGGCGAGGTGGCCAGATGGAGATGACAAGGCAATTATGTCTGAGGACCGTGGCATCGTCCTGGGTAAGGACGGAGTAACCATGAAGGACGGCCAGACCGCTCGAGACGGGTTTGCCCATCGAACTATTTTGCTAAGTGAGAGATGGTTGAAAAAATGGAATCGGAATTACGGGCATCGAGTTAGTAGGTATGAAACCGCAAGGTTTTCGCAACTCGAATTATAGCAATCCCTTACTCTCTATTTGTACTATATATATGACAAGTTATCTTCTATGTCCTTGGGATTCAAGTGTAGAAAAGTATGATCCCGTGCTATAGTCTCTTCTGACCTTCTCAGTCTCAACCAGATCAGGAGTCAAATCAGGAGCACATTACAGAACATTTACATATCACGGAAACATAGTATTTTAAGTAATCTCAGTCAATAACTGATAATCATATTGCATATTGCTAATCCAACTGTACAGCAAGTCTAGGCCTGCAAGTCGCAAAGACCAATTACCAAATACGCTCCCAGCAACGCTTCCAGAAAGGCATAGCAGCCAGCTCGCGGCTGTAGTTCTCCTCGATGCCGCCCTCCTCCCAGTGCTTGCACTCCTCGTCAATCTCCTTCTTTCCGCTGACGAGATCGGCCGTCTCGGCGTTGGCAAACTTGGTCTTCTTGAAGACCTTCCAGAAGACGAACAGAATGACGGCGTAGGCGTGGCAGAAGTAGCTGGTGACGAAACCCTGCGTGCTCCAGGGCTCAAACTTGTCGAAGCCGATGAAGATGAGGGCGACGGTACCCAGGAAGAGGCCGAGGTAGGAGGCCCAGGGGTTCCAGGGGGCAACGTAGTGGAGAGCAGAGTCGTCGAGGCCCTGGGCCTTGCGGGCGCGGTACCATCCGATGAAGACGAGGATCATCATGGTGTAGGTGGCGATGAGACCGGTGGTGGTCAGGTCGACGAACCAGAAGAAGACGGTAACGGAAGATTCGCCGGCGACGAGGAAGGTGATGCAGCTGATGATGCTGACAGTGAGGACGCAGTAGATGGGGACACCGGCCTTGGTGCACTTCATGAGGATCGCAGGGGCCTGGCCATCGCGGGCAAGACCGTAGAGGGTTCGGGACGAGGAGTAGAGGTAAGCGTTACCGCAAGAGAGACCGGAAGTGAGGATCAGGAAGTTGATGAGATCGGGAAGGCCAGTGATGCCGAGGTTCTCAACTGCAGATTTGTTAGTATTGTTCCAGCCATACTTTCAAGATCTTTACTCACTTCCAATGACCCAGGGAGAGGCAGCAGCACCAGCAGCGCTGCTCTCAATGGCACCGAGCAGACGAGAATCCTCAGAGCTGCAGATGACACCGACAGCCAGGACACCAAAGACGTAGAAACCAACAAGTCGGTAGAAAATGAGCTTGGCAACTCGGGGGATGGTTCGTCGAGGGTTCTGGATCTCACCAGACGAGAGGGAGATCATATCGGGGCCGGCAATGGTGAAACCAGCGTAGAGGATAACCTTCCACCAGCCGCAGAAGCGTCCAAGATCGCCCTCGGCGTGGTAGGCCTTCATGGCCTTGCCACCACCCCAGTAACGGAATCCGTAAGCGTCCTTCTTGGGGTTTCCTCCGCACATGGTGATGAGGGTGATGAAGAGGAGACCGAAAAGGAGGAGGACCTTGAGCGAGGCCATGATGAACTCGGCTTCACCGTAGTACCTGGGATCTGGTTAGGACTTCTGGGGTAGCACCAGGCGTAGCAAACACTCACTTGACAGCAACAACGTTAAGAAGGACGCAGACAACCATGGCCATGGCAACCCAAGCAGCAGGGTTAATATCGGGAACCCAGTACTGCATAAGTGTCGCTACAGCACTGTATTCGACACAAACAAGCATGAGACCAGCATAGAAGTAAGTCCATCCCATAGCAAAACCTGCGATTATTAGTCTAATACTTTGGTGATAGCCAATTAGAGACTTACCGAGAGCAGGGTCGACGAAACGGGCAGCAAGTTCAAAGATGGAACCACGGATAGGAAGATAGGCGCACATCTCGGCCACGCACAGGTTGCAAGGCCAGACGAAGCAGACACCCCAGATGAGGTAGCCCAGCAGGACGGAGAGAGGACCGGCCGAGGACAGGACACCACCGATACCGACGAAAAGACCAGTACCGATAGAGCCACCGATGGCCATGAGCTGGACGTGACGGGGAGAGAGACCACGGACGGTTCGACCGTATTGCTCGTCGACGTGGTTTCCATCGAGAAGGATACCAGGAGCAGTGTCAGAGACGTTGGGGGCCTCGCCGCCCTTGGCCTCGGGGTCTGTTGGAATACCCATGATGACTGAGGTTTCAAAGACTGAATATGATACAACTCCTCAAGACTTGTAAGGGTGAGATGGAAGGATCAATGTCTTATGAGGACACCGGCTTGGGGATGAGCAAAACCTTGGATGGGGAGGGGAGATGGGCTTCTTTATGTATGCATGCAGGTTTGAGTGCACATGGTGTGAGAGGAACAAGACTCGATGGATCATCATAACCGGCCCTCGGATTTGGGACCTGGCCTGCGTCAGCGAAACTGAACCAAACCCATCCAAGTACCGGGTCCCTTGAAAAGCTGGGTCGCATATCCGGACTATGGGGGAGGGATCGGTGACTGACTGACATGACCCACGACCATCACCGGGTGGTGCCATGATAAGCCAATTGCGGAGGCGAACCGGGGCCCTGGAGAGAAGGGAGTCTCTGTCAGGGACAAGAAAGAGGTGAGCGACGGCGGCCATGCCCAGGTGAGAGAGAGAGAGAGCAGAATCAGAGCCGGGCCGGTCCCGACAAAGTAGCTCAAGCACCATGCACAAACCTCATGTGGGGGAAAGCGGGACATGACTCGGCTGGTCGGGGATCAGCCCAAGCCTGGGAGGCGCAACCTTAGATACAGGTCGAGCGAGTGTGTTTGGTGGTGGTGTAGGAGGCAAGCTAAGGTTTGGCTGCCGCTAGAAGTGCCAAGACAGGCGAGACCAGGGTGGGTTCTCCAGGATGGATTCTCTCCGTGAAACCAGGATCCTTGTTCTTTTTACTTTGATTATGTACATACGTAGGTTAATGGGGTTTTTGTTGATCTCCCACTTGAACCCGTAAGAGCCAAGTCTGGTTGAATTCGAGTCCAAGGCCGATTGGGAATAGATTCAATATCCTCGACCGGACCGATGATATTTTGTAGCGATCCAGCCTTGCCGGGCGGCAGCTTACTACTCTTCCTTCGTTCATGTCAAAACAGGCCAGAAACGCCACAGCAGCGATATCGATCCATCATACTCTCTCAATGAGAGGCTGCAGCTCTCTTGCTTGCTGCTGCCCATGCTTGAATGACCCTGGCTGGCATCAGCCACCTGACCAATTTTGACCTCCCTGACGTATGGCATCAGCTGTAAGGTTTGTGGAGAAGCAAAGCAAATACATGCCCTTATGAAACCTGAGGCTCTACAACATGTTTTTGTTTTTCCTTCAGTTTATTACAACACCACGTAGTGAATAGCGGGCGCATGTCAAAAGTCTAGTAAAACTGTTCAGTCAACGGATCGCAGATAAACCACCGATATCACAAAAGACGACGATCCCACTGGCTGGCCGTTTCTAACGGAGTGGACCTACCTCTCACTCCCACTCGGCGGTTGCACTCTACCTCAAATCTCCACGACTCCGAGCGCGGTGCGTTACGGTACTCCACTATCCCTGTCGATATCTTCACAATGGTGGGGAGAGACGGGCAGGGCCCAGAGATAGGCACTTTCCCCCGGGGGGGCGGGCGTGGGTCAGTGGGTTGATTTTGCCCTTCTGCCAGTTCGTCTGTCCTGACGAAACCTGGGAAAAAATCCACTCGTAGATACAGATCAGATCAGAAGGCTATCTTGACGCGGGTACATGCTTTGCTGCTGCTGCCTCGAGCGTTGCTGTCAACTGCGACACCTACGAGTTCTAAATGAGGTACCCGCAATTTAGTTAGCCAGAAGGATCATCGCTTCATGAGCCCGTCTGAGAAACTACAGGCGGTCGTGCCCGTCACCACAGCATCACAACACCAGGGGGGGCTGGCTGCAGGGGGGAGAGGGATGGCTTACAGCTCCGTCTCTCCAACAGCCCGCGCAGCTGGCATGCATGGGGAGGGGAGGAAACGAAGATGGGATCCACGGCTCCGAGCCAAGTGTCAGTGGGTTTTTTTCTACAACGGCTCCGAGTTGGTTATTCCCCTTACACGGGCCGAGCGAAACCTTGATCATGTTGATGCCCGAGTCAACTTATTCTCTGACGGCTCCGAGAAAGTTTGCTTGTCTGCCTCTCCCACGGGCTCCGGTATGGCCTCATAAATATCAGCCTCTTGCAAGGCCCCCAGAAAGTCTCACCATCAAAGCTCTCCCATCTCCAACTCATCTCTTCGCATATGCCGGTGGGGAAAGTCGTCAAGGTCTCGAACCGTCTTGGTTCGTCGCTCGCGCCGAGACACACACTCGCCCAGTTCATGCCCGATGTGGAGGCGGGCTTTCGCTACCCGGTCGACAAAAGCAAAGCGCGGCTACAGGTACTTGGCCACGAGGGCGCCAGGAGCAGGACCAGAGAGACAGAGAGAGGAGAGGAGAAGTGCGGGGAAAAGTCACTTCCAGTTAAGCATGGATTTAAGCGTGGCAGTGGCGAGTGGGACTGTTTGTCGGACAGCGACCGATTAAACTGTCATGGCCATTACGTACGTGACGATATCCAGCTGGAGCTCTTTTTTTCAGGACAACACACAGCGCAACACCACACACAATAAAACACAAGGCAGCGCAAATGTCAGGTGTCGTAACATGGCCGATATGAAACCCCCTGCTTAGAAATGGGGAGACAGGGCCGAATGGCAATTCCCCCTCTCCTTATCGCCCCCCTTTCCCCAATCCAACACCCTCCGATACCGCGTTCCACTTGGAGAATTTACGCCCTAGAGAGATAACAAACAGGCACAGAGAGGGAAAGCGCGCTCTCAAACCCAGGTAGCGATAGCCGCCCCCCTCACGAACGATAGGAGAATGTGGACATTGTTACCCCAATTCTGCGCCTTCTCCAAATCGAAGGCCTGTCGTCGCATTCACCTTGGCCTTCACCTTCGGTAGACATTGTATTACGTGAATAGCTTCCTTTTTTTTTTCTTCCCCAGGAAAAGCACGCCCAGATCTCTCCGCAAAAGATCTCCATTCCCTTCTCCAGAAAAACAAGGTAAAATCTCTCCAGTTTATTTCTCCAGACTCCAGATTCTTTCTCCTCATTCAATCAACCCTTTACCTCGGGTCTCGCGGGGCCCCACGAACAAGTCTTGCCATTCCCAGGCGCCAAAACGTAATGGATACTACAAAAGTCGCGCTGTGGACGTGAGGTGAGGTGAGGGGCCGGCGACTCGGGAGGCGAGAAGAGACCAGACGGGCGAGAGACAAATGGAGCCGCTTTGCCAGCACGGGGACTGGTTGTGGTGGATAACCGGGGTAACGGCTGAGTTGAGGGCCCATTCTTTTTTTTCTTTCAATTTTTCAACACGCTTTCAAAGACCTGAATCGCAGTCAATATTCAAGGTGACCATCTCGGGTTCTCTGGAATTACCGGTCACCGGCATTTGCGCCCTGGTGAGCCAAATCGAACCAACCCACCGCTAACTCTACGCCACACGCATGTACGGAAGCTCTCATCAACCGCTGTGAATGGACGAGAACGTCTTCTAGAAAGGGAGACCAAGACCCCCCCCGGCAGAAAGTGACCTGCATCCGAAGGACCAAGCTAGCGTGTGGGTGGGGGGAGGGAAAAGGTTGATGTCACCCTTGTCAAGATAGAGTCAAGGGCCCAGAGTTTGACCATCCCGCTAGCTCGTCTCTATGGTCGTATCTTACCGCTGCCTACCACCGTCCTGGCTTCGGCAGTGCCTGAAAATAAAGTCGGCCTGTCCTTCCTATTCCTCTCGTCGACCGGCCCGGTCCTGTACCTGGGTTCCCATCATATCACAAACATGTTCCTCAGACCGATCCACACCCCCGGATATCAATTCCATCTTGGCATTTTTCTGCGCGCCAAGAACAATAATGAGGATTGCTTCAGGGAACCGCTGCTGACCAACTCGGAGCCGTCAAATCCTCGTGTAATTAACCCTCCCCCAGGTCCCACGTCTGCCGTTGCCAAGACCTCTATCCTCAACGGTAGCCAACGAGATTCAGTCCAGTCTCGTTGTCCCCGAATGCCATTAGACACGGTCGTACGGAAGTGGCACGGGTCATTCAGGGTCTTTGAAGTTTGTATGAGCTGACTTGATGCGATTCTTGGCTGGGCTGTGTTTTCGGTTCATGCTTCGGGTACCGACTTTGTTATTGATACTCACTACCTATTGATTCATCCCTCGGTAGGGAGTTAATGACAAGTATGATCCAACATCAACGCCCAATAACATTGCAACAAAACAGAGCTTCGCTCATCATTTCAGACTAGAGTCGTAATTCAGTCCCCATGCGCAACTCCAAAGAATGTGCAAAATCACCCACGCCACGTAATGTCACCTTTGCTCCCCGCAATACCACCCGTCGAGATCCCACCCCTTTTTTCGATTTACCACGATGCCACGCGGCGATGCGTATGATTCCCATCCTGGACAAACGGTGTGCCATCGGACTGCCACACCTCTTCCAGTTCCAAGCTCCCGGGTTCCCGGGATCTAATCCATTCCACCTCAATTAAGCTCAGGTGCAGATGCAGATATCGGTCCAGACGCCGACCAGCCCTTAGCCGCCCTAGAGATATCGCGTCTTAAGCCATTCCTCATCTCGTAGTCCTAGGTTCAGCCCGTTCTGTGTCCACCATCGTCGAACCGGGCTCTGGTCTCCAATGCTGTCCTCAAGTGCCTCTTCAATGTTGCACGTTCGGAACTCGACCTGCTGCCTACGTCCCTCCATCCCTTGGAGCTCTCCGCGAGCAAACTTGCGCCACCATTCTAGCACCGCTAGGTGTTGATATATGGTAGGAGGTACTAGCACCTCGGCGTCGTAGACGAGCTTGTCGTCTCCTTTGAGTCGTCTCCACGTCTCCAAAACGTCCACCTGTCCCCAGCGGCTAGCCATCTTGGCGACGCTATCACCATGCGCCGCGGGGATACCCGACGCGTCCCACCACCGTAGGACATCAGCTTGACCATATTGTGTCGCCCATAAGAGTGACCGGCCCGGTCGTAAAACGACCTTGTCGTCTTGCGCCGCGGCATCGCGCCACCATTCGAGCACAAGGAGATGTCCACTTCCGCTAGCTTGCTCCAGAGCTGACTCTGTATATCGCATCGACAGTCCGGATCGCCGCCACCACCAGTCCAGCACACGAACATGTCCGTTCTTAGAGGCGCCGTCCACGGCTTCCGCGTCATAGATATGCCGTTCTCTAAACCATCTGCTCTGTTTCCAATAGTCCAACACATCGGTGCGAGGATAGTAGGCCGAGGCCTTGGTCGGCAGCGTCGTTCCGTCAAACGCCTTGAAGAGATCCGGTCGGTTGGCCTCCATATACGCCAGCACGTCGATAAGCCCAAACTTGATGACAAGTTTGATAACCAGCGCCGAGATGTCGTGGAATTCCGGCGGAGATTGCGATATCTTTTTACATATCGCTGCCGAGTTGCATGTTAGGACGGTCCACTCGAGCTCGTGCTCATAGACCTTCAAGGGGTCGGCCGGGTCCTTCGGTCGGCTCGTCCATGTCGGAGGCATCGGAAGGTTCGTGTACATGCCCAAGGCCTTTGCCAGTTCCCAATCTCCCGCGTAGTCGAGGATAATAGTCCATATCTCCGGCGGTAACTTTGACTGAACTTTCACGTCCACATCAGCCACCATGGCCATACCTGTCGCAATCTCGACGTCTCGCCCCAATCCTAGCAAGTCTGCTTGGTTTTTGATGATGCCCAGCACCTCGTTGAAGCCGTTCCAGTTCGGTACTCGCTTCGGGTTCGGTGTTCCTTCGTAATGCCACAATATTGGGGCTACCACACGTATCCAGTTCCATTTCCGATGTATCTTGTTAAGATGCTTCTTCGTCATCGGGTTCGACCACATGTGGGTGCTCATGCCGGGCACCAATACGATATTCTTTTGCGTATCCCATCCTCGAAGTACTTCGCCGAGGAACGTATCTGTAACGCCTGCCAGCATCTTGGCGATACTGTCCGCATCTAGCGGCACGCAGACCATCAGATCTGCCCATTCCACAAGTTCAAAAGCCTGTTGTCGATAAAATTCGACGTCGTCCGCCCGGTCGCCCATTCCCAGCGCTAAACTCCGGTTCTGCATAACGATGATTGTTTGTGTCAACCGCGGTACCACATCGTCGACAATGGCGCGGGCTTCGATCTGAGGGTTCTTGGAAAGTCGCACGACGAGCGCCTGCGCCCAGGACGTATCGCGGGGTCCAGTCGCAGCGACAAGCAGACGGAGCTTTCGGTTGCGAGCCATGTCGTGAAGAGATGATGGGGGCGCGGGGCTCAGCCGTGGCGAGAGCAAGCGCGGCGAAAAGGAATGATGTGCCATGCTGGATGATGGCCCTGATCCCACATGGTTTGAACCTGAACCATGCGCAAGGCGAGGCGGGCAAGCGGTGAGGTGACTCGGAGGAGGAGGACTTTGACGGGGCATCAAATCGCTGGTTCGAAATTCGGATCGTAGTAGTTGGCCGTCAGATGTTGCGATGATGGCTTTGATGTCTGGTTGGCAAATCGAGGTCGTCAGTTGAGCCTTGTTGGTTGGGCAGATGATGTTCAGGTGGCGGCGAATTGGACTACCGAAGCTGATCCATTTTTCCTCGATATCCCGGCGAGTTTCCGGTGCAAGCCGGAATGGAGGGGCAATGTGCGGAAGAGAGGAATGGTACCAGAAAGCTGGGAAAATGAATAAAAATAAAACAAGAATAATGATAAAAGGGAATATTTGGATGGAGGTCCCTCAAATGTTTTCGATATTAGATCTTAGGCCAGTCAGTTTACTTTTTTCACTTCCCCAGATCTCATCAAATAAGCCAAGATGACGTCGCCATGATTAGAAAGACAGGCATGGCTTGAAGCCGACAGAAGCAGATGCAACGCAATTGAAAGATCTAGAATCCAATCAAAATCATCATGATGACCTCTACCATTCTTACTTGCCCCAGATTAAGTTACGGCTCTGTCCGGAAGCTAGTTAATCCAAAGAAACAAGTTGATCCGGATTTGCCAGTTCAGGTGACTTGACTGACGAGAGGCGATGGCGATAGCGCGTTGCTCCACAAACTAAAACCCGTGATGGAAAAGTTTGATCTCTTTGTTGACATCCCTACATCCAATCCATCCAATCCATGTTAGTCATACATTATATCCTCGGCTTCATCCTACTCAAAATCCCTGCTTTTTACGGAATTCTCTCTGGGCGTTGATCGTCAGCCTGAATCACATACCGACTCCCTGTCAACCCGTGCAGCCCAAGCCAGCCAGCCATCCCATCCATCCAGCCATTCATCCTCCTCAGCTCCCCGCGCATATTTATCGCCGCCAAAAAATCTTCAGCCCCGCTTCTTTTTCTTCCTCTCTTCGACAATGTTGGACCAAATGGCGAACGAAATCAAGCTCATCTCGGGCAGCTCCCACCCGGATCTCAGTGCCAAGGTCGCCAGTCGGTAGGTTCTTTGAGATGGCAGGCTCTCCAATTGTCTGGCGCTGGCTCTGTCTGGCGCGGCGGTGAGCAATGGGTATGGGCATATTTGCTGATCCAGCTTCAGACTCGGCATTGAGATCGCCAACACCATGAGCCTCAACTACTCCAACCAGGAGACCAGTGTTTCCATCGGAGAGTCTGTCCGTGACGAGGACGTCTTCATCCTCCAGTCCACCGCCCCTGGAGATGTCAACAATGGCTTGATGGAGCTCCTCATCATGATTCACGCCTGTCGCACAGCTTCGGCCCGGCGGATCACCGCTGTTGTTGTCAACTTTCCCTATGCTCGGCAGGATAAGAAGGACAAGTCTCGTGCTCCCATCAGCGCGAAACTCATCGCAAATATGCTCCAGGTCTCAGGATGCGTGCGTCGATACTGGCCCTTTTCTTTGACCTTCACTAATAGTCTTAGAATCATGTGATTACTATGGATCTTCACGCCTCTCAGATCCAGGGCTTCTTCAACGTCCCTGTGGACAACCTCTACGCGGAGCCCTCAGTCCTTCGATGGATCAGCCAGAACCTTGACGTTGAGAACTGCGTCATTGTTTCGCCCGATGCCGGTGGTGCCAAGCGTGCCACCTCGATTGCTGACCGTCTGAACACCGGCTTTGCTCTCATCCACAAGGAGCGCCCTCGTCCCAACGTTGTTGGACGCATGGTGCTCGTGGGTGACGTTCAGGACAAGGTTGCCATTCTCGTCGATGACATGGCCGACACCTGTGGAACTGTAAGTCATCTGACGACATGAGATACAGCATATCTAATTCGTCACAGCTTGCCAAGGCTGCCGAGACGGTGAACCAGCATGGTGCCCGTGAGGTTTATGCCATTGTTACCCATGGTATTCTTAGTGGTAATGCCATTGAGACCATTAACAAGTCATGCCTCTCTGGTCTTGTTGTGACCAACAGTGAGTAACCCAACATCTTGACCGGACAAACAGATGCTAACTTTACCAGCCGTCCCTCGTGAGTAATCAATTTGTCTCTACAGAGGCTTTTCCCCTAACATTAAATAGTTGGCGATAAGATCGAGCGCTGCCCTAAGCTCAAGGTCATTGACGTTTCCGGCACCCTGGCTGAGGTATGTTTCCTGTTCACTTTTGCTTACCCTGCTAACAAATCAGGCCATCCGGAGAACTCACAACGGCGAATCTGTGTCGTACCTGTTCAACAACGTTCCCGTTTAAAAATTTAGTGCTAGAACCAGCGCAATGCTTGGATAATGGAGTTGGTATGTTTGGACGCCTCAATAAGCCGCATGTGTACTAATACGGTGAAGCGGCGTAACTAGAGCTGAGGCTTGGGCCAATTGGCGAATCTCGGTCGTTTGGTAGAATAAACCAGAAAGAGCCATAGAAAATGAATTAAGGATGTTTTTCATGGGATATATGCATGGTTAATCCAAGTTCACCCTATACCTACCTGGTTCATGGTTACACGATAGATCAAAATCATGACCTTTCTTGACGAATATGTTACTCTAGGGTGGCTGGTGAAGCGGGATGAATGATTGCTATTCCATCTTACTCCCAATTCTATCGGATTAGGCCTGGATAGATAACTGATGGCTCTTTAAGACGATTCTCATAAATTTCCCTATACCATGTTCCTAGGTATCATTTAATGGTTCAACTCCCGTACATATGCCTGTCCTTCCTACCATCTTCGGAGAACTGGCGTCACCCGCCCCACGTGAGGCGGGCGGTGAGCGATTCTGCCGCCTCATCTACAAGGGACACATCACTGCCTACGACAACAATTCAACAGCATCGCAACAAGATTAACGTCGTGCAGCGGCAGAATTTCATCTCAAGCTGCATGGACTTGAGAAAAAGCCACATGCTCCGTGTTGAGCCGAAAATTTGCCCGAGGCCAAGATGACGACGCAACTCCTAGCTACGGAGCTGGCGAATCTCATTCAGGAGAGCAAGAGGAAACACAATGACTTGCGACAAGTAAGCCGCTACAGCCAGTGTACGGTTCCGAATTCTAATTTCGTTGCAGGCCGCAGAGAAATCCCTTGAAGAGTTGAGAAATTTGAGAAACCCTTCGGAACAGACGGCTCCTGAAGGTCTGACCCTCACCATGTTAATCCGACGCCATCTAACCCTGTTCAGAGCTATCCCAAAAGGTCAACTTTGTCAACCCATTCATCATCGCATGCGGAACCAAGAATGCCAAGTTCACCGCCATCGCCATTGTCTGTCTGCAGCGCCTCATCGTTGCCCAGGCTCTTCCTCGGTCCAAACTGAACCAGGTGCTTGAGGCTTTGATGCAGGCTACTTCGGCTGGCTTGGATGTGCAGCTCAAAATCTTGCAGGCGCTGCCTTCTCTGGTTCAGAATTATGCCTCGGACCTTAAGGGGAATTTGTTGGTGACGGCTCTTAACATTTGCTTCACCCTCCAGAGTAGCAAGAATGCTATCGTGAACCACACTTCAGCGGCAACGCTTCAACAACTGGTTGTATCAGTGTTTGACAAGGTTGTTGCCGAGGATAGTAAGTTTTATAGATCTTTGCAAGGATTCATCTAACTTTAGTAGAAAAAGCCGGTGATGTTCCAACAGGCGACCCGGAACAATCTGAGACTCGTCCTGCAGCACTTGACGCTTATCGGGTATGTGTATAGGCCGCTTTTTGACCAAGTTCTGACCAACAGATCTTTAATGATCTATGTCTCATGACAGAAAACCAACGTCCAGAATTCATCCGAGTCACAGGACTCCCGCAGACATTCGGCCTGGAGCTCATCGAGTCTGTCATTACGAATCATGCAACCGTTTTTAGCAACCATCCCGAGCAGGCTCAGATCCTGCGGGTCAGGGTTATGCCTCTTATCATGAGCGCTCTGAAGGGAAAGCCAAACTTTGCAACCACTGTACGACTCGTTCGTATTCTCTATACGATGATACGCAGACACATCAGTATCTTGCCATCGGAATGTGGCGAGTCGCTGATGATTCTGACCCAACTGCTCGACCAAGATGACTCCATTTGGAAGAGAGCTTTGTGTATGGAGGTCTTTCGAGGAATATTTGCCGAGCATGCCCTTCTTCGACGCATATTTGCCATGTTTGATGCCAAAGAAGGAGAAAAGGATGTGCTCAAGCCTTTGATAGCTACGTTCGTACGACTGAGTACCGAGAAGCCTGCTGTTATTGGGCTTGGACACCAATCGACACTACCGGTCGCCAATTTGAACCCGAATTCCTCCTCCGATCAAACCATCATCGAGGCGAGTGGCATGCTTATGGCTGGTCCCGTTGGATCCGAGACTACAACCACTGGTATCAGCACGCAGTGGAGCTCTGTTCGCGTTCCATGCATTGACCAACTCGACAAGACGGAGGCTCCGACTATCCCAGAGTCATACGTCTACAGCTTGGTTCTGGCCTGTATCTCATCTGTTTCTGATGGGCTTGCAAAGTTTATCCTTCCTCTCACAGTCCCAAGTAAGACTCAGAGCCAGAAGAAGACCTCGAAGCAGGAGACTGGCCGTGATTCTCCTGCACCAGAGGACAATTCGGCAAAGGGGAGGCTAGAGAGATCGGCGTCTTTTAAGAGAAACCCAGTCCCTCTAAACCCCCTATCATTGGAGGAGCATCCGCTGTTTTCTGAGGTCAAGATTTGTGCCACCATCGTCGAAGAGTGCTGGCCTGCAATTCTTGCAACTTGCTCTACTTTCCTGTATGCTGCGCTCGACTCTGAGTACTACCATGGCTTGGTACGCGCCTTTCAGCGCTTTGCTCACGTCGCTGGCCTTCTGCAACTACCTACTCCTCGAGATGCTTTCCTTACGACTCTGGGGAAAGCAGCCGTGCCGCCTAACGTTCTCACAGCCTGCGTCAATGCCGGCCAAGCTCGCCCCCAGACCCCAAGCACACCTACAGACACATCGAGTCTATTTAGCAATGCTCGAGGGTTGTTGAGCGTCGACAGCCTAACTCCTGCTACACCTACTTCAGAGAAGCGGCATGCATCTTTCGACGCCTCTGTAGCGTCGCTCAACACTCGCAACTTGCTTTGTCTGCGGGCACTCCTAAACCTGGGTATTGCACTAGGCCCAACTCTGGGAGGAGCATGGAGCATCATCCTTGAGACGCTTCAGCAGGCCGACTTTGTCCTATTCGTGAGCGGGAAGACTCCAGGCAGGACCCCAACTATGAGTCGGGGACCCGATCAAGGGGGTGACAGCGAGGCTGCTACCCTCATGGCCAACTTTGGATCAGAGGTTCGTGCTGTCGAGACAGCTGCGTCGAGACTAATTGAGAGTACTATCGATTTCCCCAATGAATCGTTTCTAGAGGTGGTAGCAGCCATCTGCAAACTATTGACGCAGAGGCCTGTCGAACCACCTGAAGCCAAGCAACCTCAGGCTGATGGACAACTCAGGACTCCGACTTCGCAGCCTCGGCGATTTTCGGGGCAGTTGAGCTCTGGTTCGACGCAAGAGGACCAATTTGCACTTGCTAAGCTTGGGGAAATTGCCACTATCAACATCGAAAGACTACTGGAATACAGTCCAGAAGAGTCAGGCTGGGATGTCTTGACTGAGGAGCTCTTCGAGACACTAACCTCTGTCACCACGAATTCATCTGTTCGAACCAGGGCATCAGATATTCTGGTGAAACTGGTTCTGGAGGCTGCTAGTGTCACGTCCTCGTTCCCTGAAGATATCCGTGGCGACATCCAACTCAGATTTTTCGAGGCTCTGCGGAAATCGCTGGCGCCCCTGCTCAAAGGAGACCGAGAGGTTTCCGTTGCTAGCCACTCAACTGATATCGACATCCACAAGATCATTCTGGAAGGCCTCAAGAGCATCATTGAAGGTTCTGGAGAGAGCCTCGTCAAGGGATGGGACATTGCTTTCGAAATCATTGGAACCATCTTCATATCGAAACAGTTCGACCCTGCCGACCGCCGTGGCTCACTGGCCAACCCGATTCTGCTTGATACCCGATCAGCAAAGCTCATTCGATCTTCTTTCAACTCGCTTCAACTCATTTGCTCCGACTTTTTGGCGTCGTTGCCAAACTCTTGCTTCTTGATCTTGGTTGATACCCTCTACAAATTCTGCTCCCAGGACGATGATCTCAACATTGCCTTGACTGTAAGTTTATGCCATCGGGTTTTGACCAAGCTAACACTCTATAGACGGTCACATTCTTCTGGGTCCTGTCCGATTTCCTTTCGGCAAAGAACGAGTCTCTCGACATCACAGCGGAAATGATGCAGGGAACAGAGGTTTCTGATCTCGAGAGCATGGCTGCCGATCACGACCACAAGAACTCTGACGCAGCATTGTGGATGCTCCTCCTACTTCGCCTGACAACAGTCACTACAGACGACAGACTTGAGCTGCGCAACAGCGCGATCCAGACTTTGCTCCGAATATTTGATGCTTATGGTGATCGACTCAGCCCCGAGTCATGGTCAATTTGCGTCAAGTCGGTCATTTTTAAGCTCTTTTCGTCAATTGAACAAGAGATATCTGCCTCGCAATCGGATGAAGCGGACGAGAGTGACCGGACCGAGTGGACCGAGACAGCAGTTGTGGTTCTCAACGGTATTTCGAGTCTTCTGGCCAATTACCTCGACATTCTTACCGTTCATCCTTCGTTTAATCACCTCTGGCGAGAACTTCTCACCCACTTCACGACACTCCTCGACTTTCAAGTCTTGGATATCAATACTGCAACCTTCAAGGCGTTGGCCCACGTCTTGTCCCAGACAAGCAATGACGGTAAGTCGGTGTTCAACAAGACCACCGTCGACTTTGCGTGGGATCTATGGGCGAGAGGAGTTCCGACTTCGAAGCCAGCCAAGGGCAAGACTGAGGATAACCAGAACTGCCTTATTGCCTACGTTTCTGCTTTGACAGAGATTTATCGATTGATCCAAGATGACCTTACTGTAGAAAGAGTTGCAAGAATATTGAGTCTTCTGCGAGCGACTTTGGACGAGGCTTCTGTTGGTAGCTACGTCCAGGATGTCGAGTACGTGACACCTTTGCAGGCACATATCGTCGAAGCGATTCAGACGATCCGGACGGACATTGATGGAGTCCCATCAGCCATGATCGCTCAGGTTGCAGACTTTGTTGTCTTGCCGTTCCAAGCCACTTCGTCCAAACCAGGCCCTAAGCGCACTTACATTGCGCTCTCAAAGGCAAGCATGAAGACCCTGGAGAACCTCATCCTCAACCACTCCGCGGATCCCGACATCTATCGCAGTGGGGCGTTTTACGAGGCTCTGAAGGCTTTGTGCAGACCGATTGCACTCAAGTATGGCTTCTCAACCATCACCAAATCTACTCAGCCGTGGAGGCTGGCTACCTCTACAGCCCTTGTCATTCTGGAGGCCACCCTATCTCAGATCATAACCCTTGACATCCAGCGAGGAGTGGTGCAAGACATCTGGACCACGATCGTCGCTGTCGCTGACGGAATCTTGAGTGCAGATTGCAAGAGCGCTGCTTCTGGAACCGACTTTGCGGCTGATGAGACTTTCGACATTGCTTCTTTCCACAAGCTACGAGAACTCATCATTCCAGCACTTGGTGCTGAAGCTGTTTCTGAAAGAGCTCGCAAGTCTTATGCCGAGAGTCTTTTCAGAACATCCATTATTCACGCTCCTTCACCAGCTGAGGAGTCAATCATCAATGGCAGCCATGAGAAGGGCCTGGGAGCACTGTACACTTCCCGCGCAGGCCGAACAGTATCGATCCCGCCGACAAAACGCACAAGCATGGCGTATGTTGCCTGTGACGAGCTGTTTGCATTGATATCCGCCAGGGAAGAGCCCGCAATCGTCATTCAGCCGCCGACACCAAGGTCCCCAGACGTGAAACACCAGAGGTTTGCCGAGTCACCAGTTAAACTCCATGGCCGGATCGCTAGCACAGCCGCTCCATTCCTGATCCTACGATGCGCGTTGACGCTCAGGGCGTACATTGCCGATCAACCTCTTCGAGGCAAGATGCCTCAGCCATTGAGCCAGCGAAAGGAGCTGTTGTGGATTCTAAGGAAGTTGGTGGACATGAAGAGTGAGAGTGGAGCTATCCCTGAGTTGAGTGGCGTGGAGAGTGAAGGAAGAAAACATCTGCTGAGGTTATATCCTCTTATTGTGCGAGCATCGGGTGTAACTGGAGATGAGAAAGTAGGGAGGTTGCTGAGAGAAGGGCTGGAGGTTGTCGGGGATGAACTTGGAGTCTAGACGACACGAGTATAATATGAAGATATAGAAGGCGTTAGAAGCAATTGATCTAGCAATATTTCAATGATTATCTCCAAACTATTCGACTTATTCGCATTCTGCATACTACCTAATGCTTCAGCGATAGAGTTGCTAGGGTACTGTAGGTAGGTATTTGTTGGAGGGGCAGACCCCACCAATAACGCGGGGCTCGAAATTCGCCGTGAAAATTAAACATCCATCCTACAATCAAGCCAACGTCATGGGAAAATCATCCAAGGACAAGCGAGACGCCTACTACAGGCTCGCCAAGGAGCAGGGATGGCGTGCGAGAAGCGCCTTCAAGCTGCTCCAGCTGGATGAGGGTGAGTCAGTCGGCGTCTGAAAGAGGCTCTGCTAACAGGCGCAGAATTCGACCTCTTCTCCAATGTCACCAGAGTCGTCGACCTGTGCGCCGCGCCGGGAAGTTGGTCACAGGTTCTCTCGCGAGTATTGATCAAGGGGGAAAAGTTTGGACGGGCAGCATGGCAGGATAAGGAGGCGAAATTCCGACAGCAGATGTTGGGTATTCTGCCCATGGACGACGAGGCCAACAGCACCGAGCAGGAGGGAGAGAAGCAGGAGGAGGCTCTTACGCCACGAGACGATGTCAAGATTGTGTCAATCGACCTTCAGCCTATCTCGCCGCTCGCGGGCATCACGACTCTGCGCGCCGACATTACACATCCGGCGACAGTGCCTCTGCTGCTCTCAGCCCTTGATCCCTCTTACGATGCAAAGACGGTGGGAACCCAGGCATCACACCCTGTTGATCTGGTTCTGAGTGATGGCGCACCTGACGTTACAGGTCTTCACGATCTTGACATCTATGTCCAGTCACAACTACTCTTTGCTGCGCTCAACCTGGCGCTCTGTGTTCTGAAGCCTGGAGGCAAGTTTGTGGCTAAGATCTTCCGCGGGAGAAACGTCGACGTACTCTACGCTCAGCTCAAGATCTTTTTTGAAAAGGTTATTGTGGCCAAGCCACGTAGTAGCCGTGCCAGCAGCGTCGAAGCCTTTATTGTCTGTATCAACTTTCAGCCACCGCCCGGATTCAGAGCCAGTCTCGAGGAACCCCTCGGCGTCGGTGGACGACTGGAGGAGATGCTCAAGGAGCAGACCAAGGACGTCGAGATGCAGGACGTGACGAGCGCGGATGAGGGGATCGTGGAGATGCAGGTCTACGATGAAACGCTCGAGGACACTGAGAGAAGCAGCCGATGGATCGCACCGTTCATTGCTTGTGGAGATCTATCCGCCTTTGACTCCGATGCCTCTTACCAGCTCCCTGAGGACTATGTCTCTCTAGATCCGGTCCAGCCGCCCATTGCCCCCCCTTACAAGCGCGCCATCGAGATGCGAGCCGCCATGTCTGGGTCACAGCGATAGCCCCCCCTCGAAACAAGAGAACGTAAAAAATCTCGAACAACCCAAGATAATTTGCACCGCTTAGCTATAAACCATAAAAAAGAGAGAGACAAGAGTCATCAATGCTTGGGGGTGGGCTTCTCTGCCGGACCGGGCATCTCCAGCATCACTAGGCCGGCCGAGGGGCCCTTTTCGAAATCCATGGCGCCGAGCTCCCTCCGGTAGAGTCTTGCGGCGGCTTGGTCGTGGGTCATGAGGAGGAGGCCACGCATGTCTTTCCAGTCGTTGATGAGTTCCTTTAGGGCACGCATCAACCACGAGGCCAGTCCCCGACGTTGAAACTCGTCGACGACAAAGACATCTGTGAGGTAGGCAAGGGTGACGTAGTCTGTCACCACGCGGGCGAAGCCGACCATCTTGTGTCGAGAACCATCCTTGGGACGAGCGATGCCGTTTTCTATCGAGTCAGCATGCGAACAAGAGACGAGTGGACAACTTACTCTTCATATCTTCAGCAGTCTGTGGTGTCCAGTAGACTGCCAAGGTCAGGCAGTTGTTCAGGACCTTTTGGAGTTGGCCATGGGGTAGAGGGCTGCTCCACCAGTTGTCATCGAGAGACTGGTTGAAAGTCTGGGGACACAAATAGGACTTGTCATTTGTGAGGAAGAAGTTGTCTCGATACCAGAACCGGGGAACACCCTCAGCCTGGACAAACGAGTCTCGGGAACCCATCTTGGAACTATTGGTATTGTGATCGATGGGGAGGTTTTGATGGATCGTGATGATGGATCTGGACAGTTGTTGCTTCCACAAGGATGGCTGTCAGGTTTCCTCCCTCTCTCTCAAGGACGGAGACGATGATGTAGGGCAGGGTGAGAGCCAAGGGTGTACGGCTAGTGGCGGGCTTGCCTCGTGGGAGGGGCGTGTGATGGATGTTCGAGTTTTAGTCAATCCTGTTTTCTGGAAGAGACGGTTGGTCGACGAGGCGGGTCAGGTGAGACGGGAAGAGAATCCAAGGTTTGCGGGGAAGACAAAGGGAGGTCTTTGTGGAATGAAGCTGTCGTGGAGGGGGACAGACGAGGAGTTGACAATGAACAGTTTTCTGAATCGAATCGAAGATGAACGGATATTCAAGTATCTAAAGTAATCAAGACGAACCCAGCTATTTGTAATTGTTCAATACAAATTCCCCTGTCGTTAAATGCGGCTCCTTCAACCCACGATAAAAACTCCCCCATGTGTCCCGTATCTCGATCTTGTCATTTCGCCTTACCCAGGCCACGATCCGGCTCACAGCCTATCAGGACCAACGCCCTATTGCTGGTCGTGGTGGAACCAGGTCTCTCTCGGTCGGGATCTGTTGCCCGAAAAGTCGGAGTCAAGAATCTGGGGAGTGTGTGCATCCAATTGGAAGGGATGGTTTTCCATATCGGCGGTGGCGGCGCTATCTACGCCCGTGACGGGAAGGAGTGTTTTACAACGTGACATGACGGAATGAACGGAATGGATAGCTTCGGTATAGAAGGGTAATTACGTTTTGATACGGGTTAGTGAACCCAAGTCCAAGTACAAGTATTACATATCCCAAAAATATCCCCTCCAACCAAACCCTGTTCGACAAAATTGCTACTACTTGTCAGAGTTACAGCAGTCCAGCGTACATGGCACCGGCCATAAGACAAGAGCCGAGGAAGGCGCCGGCCGTGGGCATGACGGCGCCACCGGTGGAAACCGTCGACGCCGGGGTGGCGGCCGCATCCGATTCGGACTCGGAGCCGGGGGTGGTGGCACCGGAGCCGGCAGCAGGAGTTCCCTGAGTAGTGACGGTGGTGATGGTCTTGGAAGCGTCCTTGGCGGTAGTTGTGGTTTGCTCGACAGCAGTTGTCTCCTCAGCGGTGGTATCCTCAGCAGTTGAAGCCTCTTCAGCAGTAGTAGTCTCCTCGTCCTCAGCAGTTGTCTCTTCCTCCTCAGACACTTCACTAGTCTCGGAACCAGCGTTTCCAGTAGAAGAAGGAGCCTCAGTAATAGTAGCAGTAGCCTCCTCAGTCTCAGACTCAGCGGCTCCAGTCTCGGAGGCTACCTCCTCGCCGAGGGTCTTGGGGTTGATGAAGCGAGGCGAGTAAGTCTCGGTGCCCTCGTACGAGCCGCAGCCGGGGACGGTTGTCTTGGGGGGAGCCCGACCGCCGCCGCAGTCGAGGAACTCGCAGACCTCGCCAGTGTCGGGGACGTAGTAGATCTTGGAGACGTAGGGGGAGTTGCCTTGGAAGAGGATCGAGTCGTACGAGGTGCAGCCCGACAGGTCGGTTTTGGCGATGGCGGGGACAGCGGCGAGGAGAGCCGCGACGAGGATCTTGGAGGCCATTTTGAATATTAAAGATTGTATACGTTCAACGTTAGAGAGTGGCAGACAAAAAGTCTCTGGATGATTAACGAGTGAATGAATGTTCTTGATCGCGTCTCATTTTTTCTTTTCTGGGGAGGGCCAGCCTTTTTGATCATCACCAACGAGCCAAGCCGGAGTTTCAGGGCGATATTCCCGGCGTTAATCAAGTAGTACGCCCCGCTGTAGGATCGGAGCTTGGGGCATTTTCAGGGCCTGATGCGTCGCCTAATTCGCTGCACCGTCCCCCTGGATCGTTTGACCACAGGGCTGCGAGGGCCATGTAATTTTACGTTCCCCTGTTCGGTCACTTCTGGATCGGGGATCGCTTGCAGGTGAGTATTCGCAGATTTTTTTTTTTTTTTTTTTAGAGATGATGTCGGTTCCTGCTTATGTCGAGTTGGGCATGAAAGGGGTAGATGAGGCTATTTCGTTGCTACTTATTTATAAGATGACGAAGACTGTTGGCATGTTGTATATTGGTCTAAACATGTTCATTGTCTTTGACCAGTTTCTGAACTTGCTACTCACCATCTCGAGTAATAATCAACAAGATATTGATAAGCATTCCATTGCAAAAACTACTCCTGTACCGGAGTTATTCAGACTGGGGTAGCTTCCTTCTACAACTCATCCATGGCATCACCAAACAACCCCCGAGTTTCAGGCGAGAATCTGACAGTTAGCATTCGTAAGCTCTCGCCATGGGTGACTTGAACCCTTCAACTGACGCACAGCCTGATCCCTTGTTGATATCCCAAGGGCCAGATGGGATCAGGCGTTTAATGCAGCTGCAACAAGCCAATAGCATCATTTCTCTACTCTACCCAATACGCGAGGCAGATGCATATACTCTGGAACTGGCCAATCACCACAACTAATGATGGAAGCCTGAAAATGGCCTCCGCTGCCTGAGTTCAACCTGAATTAAGATAGTTACACGAGAGCCTCATTGGGGGCCATGTTAGGTGGGCTGCAGCTTCACCGAGGAAGATCAACCGGGCATCCAATCATGGTCCTCGGCGAGTGACTCTCTCGACCTCGAATGTACCTCACTCTGCAGGTATAAACCAGCCATCAACAATGACACCCTTCCATCGAATTCATCGCCAATTATATAAATCTAACCCGCTCTTCCATCTACACTCCCTTACACATCGCTTCTCATCCTCCACAATGCCCCCAAGCACAGACATAGAAGCCTTCCACGAAGTCCTCCGCTCCAGCAAGCGCATCCTAGCACTCTGCGGCGCCGGCCTCTCAGCCTCGTCCGGTCTTCCCACGTTTCGCGGTGCAGGCGGTCTCTGGCGAAACTACGATGCCACTACTCTTGCCACGCCGACCGCCTTTGGTCAAGATCCTGGCCTTGTCTGGATGTTTTATGGATATAGGCGTCACATGGCTTTGAATGTCAAGCCGAATCCTGCTCATTATGCTTTGGCTGCTTTGGCGGAGAGGAATAAGGACTTTTTGTGTTTGACGCAGAATGTTGATAGTGAGTTTTTAGTTATTGCTATAGAGAAGAGGTACTGACACTTTCAAGACCTTTCCCCGAGGGCAAACCATCCCCCAGAACAGCTCCGCACACTCCACGGCTCCCTCTTCGACATCAAGTGTTCTAACGGTCGATGTGATTGGATCCAGCATGGCAATTATGATGATCCCTTCTTCCCGGCCCTCGCACCGGCCTCAGAGGACCCAGAACCCGGAAAGCCTTCTCCCCTGCTGGACCCTTTCCATCCTCTGGAGCCTATCCCGAAGGACCAGATCCCCAAGTGTCCCAAGTGTGGGAAGGGGTTCCAGAGACCTGGCGTGGTGTGGTTCAACGAGGGTTTGGATAGGGACATGCTGGAGGGTATTGACAACTGGCTCGACCAAGGCAAAGTAGTGAGTTTTCCTTTGGATACAGTCTGAATATACACACTAACAGAAACAGGACCTGATGCTTGTCATCGGTACATCAGCCAAGGTATGGCCAGCAGCAGGCTACATCGACCAAGCTCGAGAAAAAGGCGCACGAGTAGCCGTCATAAACATGGAGGCCGCAAGCGACGGAGGAAAGGATTCCGACAAGGACTTTTTCTTTGGACAGGACGCAGCTGAGTGCTTGCCCTTATTGTTTGAGCCTGTGATCGGGAAGCTCGAGATGGGCAACTAGTGACTGGATTGGTTTAAATGTAGCCCAAGAGGGAGTATGTGGTTTCACAAGGAATCGGTTCAGGCCATTCAAAGGTGAGAGGTGGTGGGAATCAGAGGTTACACTGCTTTGGGTGGTGACATGTGCATTTGCTGTAGTACAAGGAATAACTCTCACATCCGCACAAACAACTAGCACTTTTCACAAATGCGAAAAGACTAAAAATGAAGAAAAATGAAGAGTTATCGCTTTTGTATCAACTATTATAGCTGTAGTTGGTTGTCGTGCTCTTAGATGACTATTAGGTTCAGTGTGTGGGTTCACATGATGTCTCCAACTGTGCGCCTAGCATATCCCTCTCAACCTTCCACAAACACAAACATCAACAATACCGGGAGTCGCATCCCACAACAATCATTCCAACATCATCTGTATAATCTACACCAGACGTCAAAGTATTTCACATTCATCGGGAATCTTGTCTTCATTTTCTACAGCGCCATTGTCCGCGTCAGGCTCACACCGAGTGCTATCGGCGTATGAAGTCAACTCTTCCATCTGGACTCTTCTCTTCTCTTCCACTATCTACACACATCAACCACCCCCAACCGTCATCATGCAGGGCTTCAACATGGGCCGCTACGTCCCCCCAGACGTCGAAGGAACAACCAGCGGAAACCGCCTCCACGGAAAACGTCCACCCAGCTACCGCGCCAGCGGCCAAACCGTGCGCTTCGAGATGCCCTTCCCAATCTGGTGCACAACCTGTCCAAAACCCACCATAATCGGCCAAGGCGTGCGCTTCAACGCCGCAAAGTCCAGAGTTGGAAGCTACTTTTCAACACCGATATGGAGTTTCCGTTTTCGTCATGCAGACTGCGGCGGTGAGATTGAGATGAGGACAGATCCCAAGAACACGGCTTATGTCGTTGTTGAGGGCGGAAAAAAGAGGGATACGGGTGAGGATGAACCGCGTGAGGGGGATGCCGTCATCTTGACCGACCAAGAAAGAGAAGCTCTAAGGAAAAATGCCTTTGCTAGTTTGGAGAAAACTATCGAGGATAGGGAGCAGTTGAAGCTTGCTACGGAGAGGATCGATGACCTTGCCGAGGTATCTTCGAAGCACTGGAAAGATCCATACACGCAGAATCAGAGGCTTAGGAAGGCTTTTCGTCAAGAGCGCAAGGAGCGTGAGCGGACTGCTGCGGCGACGGAGAACTTACAGGACCGGATGAGTCTTGGGATTGACATTGTACCAGCCACAGAAGAGGACGCTCGGCGCGCAGCCCTGGTTGATTTTGGACCCGCGGATGAGAATGGACGAGACCGCGCCCTTTCTAAACCCCTATTCAAGATCGATAAAACTCCAGCAAAGAGTAGCGGCAAGCTCAAGACTGAAAAGGAGGCAACGAAGCGCAAAGAGACGCTGGTATCAGAACTTCTGGGGAACACCAGAGCATCTACAGACCCCTTCCTGCTCAACAATCGAAGTGAACCAAAAGGGACTTCAAGACTCCCGGGACTCAAAAGGAAAAGACCCCAAGAGCCAGAGGCACCATCCAAGGCACAGGCACAAGAAGCAACAACAGGGCTGGTGGATTATGATTCAGATTAACTTGATGTCACATTGGATTTACGCATGTCCTGTTTTTCTAGTATGATACCCGGGCTTTGACCCATGTTATAGATACGAAACTCAAATATTCAGCGGCTCTGTTGCGACATTTCATCCTTGGGCAGTGTCGGCCAGCCTATTCCAAGCGGTTCTTCTTCTCACCACACAAGTCCTGCGCCGACCTACCCAATCCTACGAAACAATTCCCGTCAGCCCGATCGAGGCAATGCCCGCGGGCTTCTGCAACTCCGTCCGATGATAGCTCCCTGCCGTTCCCTGTCCCCCCATGACGCCATATTTCAAACGAAACGAAACGCTCGCCCAAGTCAATGCCACGATTGGCCTTCTATACGTCGTCCATCTGGCCCGCGGGCTCGTCGTCGTCGTCTCCGAAGCTCGCCACCGAGGACATGTCGTCGTCGTCTTCGCTCTCGGCTCCCGCGTCGTCGGCCGCATCCTTGGTGGCATATTTCTGCACGTATTCTGTTGCTGTGAGCCGAGGTCTGCGGAACAAAGTCATGCTTCGCACCTTTCACTTTTGCGTCATAGCTCTTAGGCTCTCTAATCAACAACGCTGCGGCTTCGCCATTCAGAGGATCGGTCGGGTTCGGGTATCGTAGAAGCTGGGGGAGGAACACCTCGAAAATGTTGATCATATCGAACATCGGGGACCAGGTCTGGTTGATGACGTCGAGGCACACGGAGCCGGAGCTAAACTGTTAGAAGAATCTCGTCTGGATGGCAGGTCACGTACAGCTCGTCGATGTTTGGGTGGAAAATACGGTTCACAAATCCAATGCTAGGGGACTTGTATGGGTAGGTATCCGGGAGTTCAACATGAACCTTCCACAAGCCACCCTCGAACGGAGCTGCCTAATGTCAGCAAAACTTCGACACAAGTTTGGCGTACTGACTCTCGGCGGGACCCTTGAACCTAACAAAGAATTCTTGCCTGGAGGATCGTCAGGAGATGAAGCGGTAGTAGGGCGGGGAGGGCATACACTGCTTCCTGTTAGCAAAGTCGACAAACAGCCTAATGCTGCTCACTGTTGTCATTGACCAGAGTGACTTCATAGTCGCTCATGAGCCTGTTTCTGTCAGCATGTAGCCTCGGCAGAGATTCGTGCCTCGTACATCCTGCAAGCCTGTTAGCGCCGTGACACTGACACTATCCAGAGGTTGTAGCGCACTTCATGACCTAAGATTGCGACACTGGTTAGCGAGGACATTGCAGTCGCACCAGAGGAGAATCCCACTCACATCGGTCTCGATCCTGCGGCGTGGGCTACTCATGATGGGCTGGGTAGACGTCGGCGCGCGAATGTGGGGTTATGAGGGTATCCAAAGCAGCTCCGGGACCGGCGTGCGGGTAGGGGGGATACTCGGTAGAATAGAGGGCGAGGGAAGACGGGAAGAACGCGAGAGTCGGATAGTCTAATCGCAGGGTCGAGGAAAGTACGGTTCGAAAGAGGGCGCAGATAGACAGAATGTGTTGCAGAAGAAATAGCAGAGCAAAGAAAAAGAGGTGGAAAATGAAGTGACGGGATGGGAGAAGCAAGTCAAGGCAAGTCACGAGGATATGATGTGGACGACCGTGATAAGCCGCAGCGCAGACGGCAGGTGCCGCCAACGAATACAGCGGGGCAAGGCAAGGTAAAAAGGTAATCGATAAGCGCAAGTTATCCGGAATCAGGATAGCTGCGACAAAGCACGCCACGGGCACGACGCGGGTCAGTTTTTCATTGGTTTATTGCAGCCATTGGATGATGGGATGTGTCGCTCTCCCCTTTCCATGAAACAGCATTTATTGAAACAGCATGAGACAAAAAAGACCATGGTGAATCATGGTCGTTTGGTTATGCAGGTCGACATGGGTCTTGGACGTTACTCAAAGAGTCTGTCTATCCCAGACTGCGTGTGTGACGGTAACTGAAGCAAAGAAAGGTTGAACGAGAAAAACAAAGACACACTGTGACAAACTGCATGGTTCAAGGTTCTTTCAGCGTTTGATGATGCAGTTTGTTGACCCAAAAAGGTTCTCTTGACTAACCTTGTATGTTTGACATTAGCTTTGACTCTGAGTTTACATGCATGAAACTCAGACAGCATCCAACAAGCAGACATACCTAGACAGCAGACAGTAGCCTACCTACTTATCCAAACCCCATCACGAGCTCCTCGGTACTCCCCTCAATCTCGCCCTACGCCCCTACGGCCGAACTGCCTCGGCTTGCCACAACAAGGCACAGCAGGCAAAACATAATCCCCAGGCACCAGAAATGCCTTCACCAATGGACTACACCGCCCAAGTTGACTAATTCTCCCACCACCCCCCACCAAATTTCCCTCCTCGCGCCTCAACCAAAACCGGCTCCCTCGGCCGTTCGGCCCTCCCTTGGGTGGTGCTTAGTCTCCCATTGGAAGCTTACCCAGACGAACCACACTGGAGAGCCGTGGGGCGCAGGGGTTGTGAAAAACACCAACGGGTCCCGGACAGAGAGATACTCAAATATACAACGTAGGGTTCATCATGGTCAATGTTGAATAAAAAGCCGACACGCCCCCGTTTTTGAATTAATTCGCAATTCTACAATTACGTAGATCTTTGCAGTCACCTCATCTGATTTCACATATTTTTTTCCGCTTTAAAAAGGGTCCCTCTTGGCACTTTGAGGTGTATACTCTTGCTTCAATATTTGCCAGTACAGACTGTCACACTCAAACCATACATCCCTCACCCCATCCAAGACATCTGCCCACTCCTACCCACTCTCATCACAACTCCCTTTCTATTCAATGTCCTCAGTCATCAACCCCATCTCGAGGCGTGCCTCTTCCCTCCTGCCCCGGCTCCGATCCCGGCCGGCATGGACCCTCGGCCCCCGGCCCGTCGCCATCGGAGGTGCCGTGCAGATCCGGTCCAGCTCTCACTCCCCCATGGGATCACCCCCGACCATCCAGCGGAAAAAGGTCACGCTTGGAACCCTGCGCTCACTGCACCGCAAGGGTGAGCCCATCACCGTCATGACTGCCCATGACTTTCCCAGCGCCCATGTCGCTGACCATGCCGGTATGGATATGGTTCTTGTTGGTGATAGTCTTGCCATGGTTGCTCTCGGTATGGAAGATACCAGTGAGGTTGTCCTGGAAGAGATGCTTCTGCACTGTCGGTCTGTCGCGAGGGCAACCAAGTCGGCCTTTACAGTAAGAACCCTTCCTCTCCGTCAAGTCCAATGCTAACCCAACAGGTCGGTGATCTGCCAATGGGCACATATGAGATTGGACCCGAGCAGGCTCTTGCTACCGCCATTCGCTTCATCAAGCAAGGCCGTGTTCAAGGTGTCAAGCTTGAGGGCGGTAAGGAGATGGCCCCTACCATCAAGAAGATCACCACTGCTGGCATCCCAGTTCTCGGTCACATTGGCTTGACGCCCCAAAGGCAGAACGCTCTTGGTGGCTTCCGTGTCCAGGGCAAGACCAGCACCGGTGCTATGAGCATTCTGGAGGACGCACTCGCCATTCAGGAGGCTGGCTGTTTTGCCATGGTTGTCGAGGCTGTTCCTGCAGAGGTGGCCGCCCTCATTACCGAGAAGTTGTCCATTCCCACCATCGGCATTGGTGCTGGCAACGGTTGCTCCGGCCAGGTTCTGGTTCAAGTCGATATGACTGGAAACTTCCCCCCTGGAAGATTCCTGCCCAAGTTCGTCAAGAAGTATGGTGATGTTTGGGGCGAGAGCATGCGGGCTATCGAGGCGTACCGGGATGAAGTCAAGACACGACAATATCCCGGTCCTGAGCACACATATCCCATCTCAGCAGAGGAACTTGATAACTTTACCAAGGCGGTCAAGGATCTGTGAGCGAAATATTGATACCCATGGAGGCTGCATTTGATAGCGTTTGACGTTCGGTGCATCGATATAGTTAGAGTTGCATATCCGGAGTTTTGGGTAGACAATGTCCCGCTTTCGAGCATTGGTAGATAGAAGATACCAGCAATAGCATCATCCAAAAGCAGGAGTTAGCGAGTAGACGACGACCAACTGGCCGTGAGCGTTCTTGAAGCACTATGATTGTCAGCAACGCCTTGGCGTTATTTCATCCACTTACCTGGTGCAGGTTGCCCACTACTTCATCCAACGATGGCGCAAATGCGCTATTCACGTACAAAAAGACACTGTCGGTATCCTTGCATCTCAGCTTTTTCCTGAGATATCTCACAACCTCCTCAAACCGTCTTGTCGCGCTGATCTTGCATACGTCTTGCGCCAAAGACGGCGCCGACCCCACGGGCTTAAACCGCACTACCACCTTGTCCGTCTTGAAGCTTCCTGCACTGGCCAGTGCCGCGCTCGCATCTCGTGGTAGATCGGCCAGAACAATTGACGCGGACATGGTCAGAGGTAGATCTGGTGATGCGGCGCCGCTGGCGGTGTCGTTGTCGGCAAGCGGCATGGGAGAAGCAGTTTGCGGAGAAGGTGAGGATGAAGGGTCTTGTGATGGATAATCGGACATCTTTAGAATTTGGGGCCGTTGATAGAACGGGATTATGTTGAAAAGAGATGGTTGCTGGATGTTGGTGAGTGAGGTGGTTGAAAGTGAAGGTGTACTAAAGCAGTGACTGGATGCGACTGCCTGGCTGCATGCTGCATGACACAGTGCATATTTGCGCACACTGTGCTACATAGCTAACATGCATTCATCCATCAGCCCAGCGTTCTTCCATCCACGGGCATTCATCATCATTCATATTATCACTCATGACCTTCGTTATCGAAATTATCAAGTCAGTATATTACAAAGCCTAGCTTGATCATCATTAATCATGAGGTGAGATGTCTATCTTGTACTCTTACACGCGTCTAGAACTTCTCATTAAGCTCGGCACAGAGTCTCTCATATTGCTCCTCTGTTCGTGGCGCCGCTCGTGAACTCTCGATACCTTCCATCACCATGTCCATCAGGTCGCTCTTCAAGCTCTCATATACCATGCTCACCCAGCTACCGATCGTCTTCTTGTCCTCTGTTGGGAGTCCCTTCTGAGCGTTGTATAGAGGGTCGTCATCAATGCCGCAGTGAGTAGGGACTCCCAGCCTTGACCTAACCCAGGTGTACAACGGAGCAGTACCGTCGCCCAGTTTGGTGGCCACATCAGCAGGACGTATCGCCATGTTGGGGTAGAAGATGGATGAGGCAGTTGCAACAACTGACTTGTGGAACTGTGCCCTAAACACAGCAAGACAAGACAAAGGGCAGTTAAGCTCCTCGGTCATTAGGAACTGAGTAACAGGAGCCATGGTGGCGTCGACAGTAGGTATAATACGATCCTTCCAAGAGCCAGCATTCCGGTCGTACCAAGTTGACTCAACAGTTGGGAAAACTGCTTCGGCAAGTTTCTCAACTGCGGACTCATCCAGCCCAAAGGCATAGAAAGGTCCATCCTCTGATGTGTCCGAAAGCACCTTTCGAATGGCGTCCAAGAAAAGTCGGTGACTCGCTCGAAGATCGACAGCTTGGCAAGAGACATAAATATGACAAGCACACATGTGCGCAACGAGATCGGCAGCCTCCATCGTACGTCGGGCTGAAAGCAGGGCAAGCGAGTTGATACCCTGGTTATGCATCTCAGCCGACATGATATGTGATGACACAGGATGAGCGAGAGCAGCCAGCTCAGACATGTAAGCAGCCATATTAACATCGATGCCCTTCATGGTAAAGTTTTCCTTGTCGCTGGCGTTGAGGTTGGCCTCGAGTCCATTGTTGGTTGAGGGGCTGATGATTTCGCTGACTTGGGAGAAGAGCATTCGCCCAATCATCTGCAGAGCGAGTCGTGTCTTGTCCATGGCAGACGTAACGACAACAGCCTGGAAATTGCCTCCAGAGTACACCTCTCCCACGACTTGACCGTCCTTCTCTGACGCATCAACCAAGGGGTTGTCCGATGTAGAGTTGAGTTCAACAGAAATCTGTCGCTGGGCAAGGAGAAGGTCCTCCAGGTAAGGCCCAATCCATTGAGGGCTCGTTCGTGTCGAATATCGATCTTGCCAGAGTCCCTCTCCGGTTCTCTTTCGGTTCTCCAGCCCAACCACAAACTCTGAGCCGCGCAGGAAACTTCTAATGTTGGCAGCCGCCTCAATCTGGCCGGGGTGTGGTCGCACAGCATGGATAAAAGGGGTTGCCCACTCAACGTTGCCACCCATGCTTTCAGACGCGAACGCTGTCAACAACTGGGCTAGCACAGCAAGCTGCTGTGCGTCGTGGAGAACTAGACTGGCGACCGAGACAGAAGGAGCTGTGCCGTTGATGAGACCCAATGCCTCCTTGGGACCGAGTCCGCTTGGCGAGAGGCCGCTATTTTGAAGAGCTTCAGAAGACGGCATCACCTTGGCCGACTTGCCCTGGCCAACCTGGACGAAAACATCTGGGTTGCCTGTGACTGCTCCTGCGATGTAGGACATGGGCATGAGATCTCCAGATGCCGAGATGGTGCCTCGGAGGGGAACCATGGGGGTAATCTCATAGTGAAGCAGACTGACCAGCTTCTCCAACACTTCCAGTCGAACAGAGCTCTGACCTCGCATGTTCTGGTTCGCCCGTGCCAGAATAGCTCCTCTCACCCACTCAGGGGGCATGACATGAGAAGGGTCCCTCTCAGAATTGCTGCCCGGGTTCTTGTCGAAGATGGTGATGATGGCACTTTGGGTGTGCTGGAGAACACCAATTTGGTTCTCAAGCCAGTCATCGGTGCGAACGTCTGCACTTCCGCCAAAGCCGGTGTTGACTCCGTAGACGACATATTCGTGAGATAGATACTCTGCAAGAGCATCAACGCTCAGGGCGATGCGGCGGGCGAGCCTCTCATCGGTGCTAATCTCAGGCTTGATCCCGTAGCGGGCGACAGCTATGAGGGAGGCAATGTCGAGGTTGTCACCGTCGAGAATGACCTTGTCCTTGCCATCCTTGAGGCTCTGGAGACGTCTCCAGATATCCAAGGTGGACTCTGCGTGGTTCGAGGCCTTGAGGTGTGTCATGACGGGCGAGATACAGATACAGAATACTAGCACTTGCAGCTCGAGGACCGTTGAAATTGAGTGGAGATGTCGACCTCTTCTTCCCCAGACTTTTTGTAGTCGAACGGAGGATCCGGGTGAGACAGGGCGGGTAGCTTACACCGCTTCGGACGTCGGTCAATTGCAACCGTTGAGAAGATGTTTCAGCTCAATTAACCTGCCACGGGAGGGTTCAGCCAAGATTGTTCGTAAGGAATGAGTGTGTGTGTGTGTATGTGCCGTGATCGGAGAATGAGTGGACAGGATGGGAAAGTGCCAACCTCAAAGTTTTCTCCCCCTCTGGAACATAGGGCTGCGGGAGGAAAGATCCAACGAATGAATGAAGAGCTTTTGTCGAGTATCCGACTCACAAGGGAGGGACCCGAATGCAAGGGGTAAAAAGGTTAAAAATTCGGATGATAGAAAAAGGGAAAATGGGATGGCAATTTCACCGGTGAGAAAGGAGCAAAAAATCGACAAAGTGGCTGCCACACGCGAAACATCTCCAGTACGTATAGTTCCGTAGCGTCAACGGCCAAACCCCAACTACTGCAACGCCAGAAACGCCACAACAACACGTTAGGAACATGATCTGGAGGTACTGTCTGTACTTGTACAAGTCTCTTCACAATGTCCGCTCATGTCTAACATGCAGATACATATACATGTCCTAACCGCATATCTACATTAGACCAGCCGGTCGTAGTCGTGTGTTCATCGCTGTGTTCCACGCGAATATCTTCCTCCCTTCAGCCCTCCCCCCCAGCCATCCCATCCTATCCTCCCCTCCCTCCCTTCCCCGTCAAATGCCATGCATCTCAAGCCATCACCCTAGCCATGCTTCTCGAAAATGGACCGCGACAAAACGCCCCGTTTGTGGATGATAAGCCCAAGAAAAACCAAGAAAATGCGTCGAGTAGACCATCAAGAAAGTGCATAAACCATGCCGCTCTGCGCCGTTCGTTGCGTGCACTTCATGTAGAAGAGAAGAGAAAAAAAAAGTACCAAGATTAGACATCTCAACCCTGAGGACCGCCGGAAATGCCACCATTAAGCGCTGATAACCAAGCCACGAGGTATCTTTGTTGCTACTGTTGTTTGTTGTTCGTTTTTTTGTTTTGTACTGCGAGGGAATCTGCTTCGAGCTGAAAATGGACGTCATGAGTATCGTTGGGTGCATTCGTGGGCCACAGAGGCCATGGTAGGGATGCGAGAAGTTGAGGTTGGTCGTATTAGTGAAAGCCGTATTACCATCCCTCTTCCTCGTCGGATCCTGGAGAAAACTTGGGCATTCGCTTGAGTTGTGACAGGAGAGAATCAAGCTCAATCCAGTTGTCGTCATTTTCGGCAAACTTGCGGTGCTTGCGAGACAGAATGTGCTGCTCAAGTTAGCTTGTGGTTGTCGTGACAGAATACTCAAACTTACCTCGTCAAAGTCGCGGAACTTGTCCTGGCAGTTTTCACAGTATCCAGGCTTAAGATCCCGCTTGCTCTTGAGGGACTGCTGCGTTTTCCGCTCCGTCTTTTGCTCCTCTTCCTGAACATCAGCTGGTCGCGACGTGTGTCGACCCATTGTTGTCGATCTGCTAGATGCGACATCCATTGACACCTCGGCAAGACGACGCGAGCTCACGTCGTGTGACGCGGGAGCCGCCTTTTGTAACACCTTTCGCTGCAGGCCATGGACCTCTTTACTCGTTCCAGCCTTGGCTCCGTTCACACCGGATGTTGATGATACCATCTGAGATCGGATAGCGGAAGTGATGTTGGAGGGCTGAACACCTGATGCCACGGGCTCTCCAGCAAAAAGCCTGCCTGTGCCAGCACGGCCTGTAAAGGCATTCTGTCGGATGTCTGCGGGCTTTGACATGATCGCCTTGGGGTTGAACAACTCGGTTGGCGTCACAGCCCGGGCCCTGTTCTGAGCGTCCTCCATCTCTGTAAGTGTCCGCTTTCCTGTCACTGGCTTGGGCACTGGAATCTGCGGGGGTCGCAGAATAGGAACCGATTCCTCTCGCTTGACAGCCCGTGCCTTTTCTTGTTGTCGACGGTGGTCCTTCTCTGGGACATCGTGATCCTCCACAAAGGGACATCGGCCGTTGCCAACACTTCGGAACTGTGGCCACTCTCCATCGGCCTTGTTAGCCACCTTGGGGTACTCGCGGACCATGACGGGCTTGTGCTTCTCATCCATATCCCAAATATAAATATGAGGGCCCTTGAAATAGCAAAGCTCTCGGTGAACTGCCGTGGGATCACGGTCTGAAGGACCATTCAGACGCTCGTGGTGCAACAGCTGGAGCAGGTTAGGCTCCCTCGAGTTGCTGTAGTGGCCTCGTGTGCTCGTAGACCTTGAGCTATACGTGCTACCAGTCTCTCCCTCGAGTAGAACTGACAGCATGTTCTGAAACTTGTCCAGCGACCAGATCTTCTTTCCCATCTCACGGGCCTTGTACAAAACGTCATTGTTCCTGGCACCCTTGGAACGCTTCGTGGGGTCATCCAAGTGCTGTGACCGTGAAGGTGCGTTCCGAAACTCAAAGAGCAGCTTTCGCCTGGCTTCTGTGTTGCGGTCCAATAACGACGGGTTGATAGTCTGAGGCTGCTCCTCCGGCTCGTGATCGTCATGTCGATGCTCAGGCTCAGCCTCTGTCCTTTCAGGTGGGATCGATCGGGTAGTAACAACATGCGTGACGGCGATGGAGAAGAAGGGTTCTTGGCGCTAAAGAGAGTTAGATAGGTCCGTGCAAAATGATAGGTGACTTACAGCTCCAAGATAGGTAACTCGCTTTGTTAGTCTAGCACGAATATCATCCGGGATGCTTTCAAAGTAAAAGACCATCTTAGGGAACTTGGCACGGTGGTGCTTCTTCCATGCTTCCTTCTCGGTATCGATATCCCTCGATGACACAGCTCTTGAAGCTCTCTCCTTGACAGGGGGACGCGAGACGCCTCGCTGGACGAGGACGGTACGTGATGCCCGAGTTGGAGAGCGTGCAGACCGTTGCATGCCATACTCGAGGGCCTGCTTCTTCATGGGCGGAGGCTGTCCATAAGCCTCTTCACGCTGCACAGTAGCATGGGACCGCCTCGACTTGGCATATCCAGCCAATGCCGAAGCTCCCCGGAGGGGTGAATTGGCGACATTGGGGTTGTTTGTCAACGGGCCCCGTCTCGAGGACATGGCCGAGATGGGAGCAGGCGTTGGCGATACAGATATAGTTGCCATAAAAACTCGTCAACCTGCTCTGGAGATGAGGCGCCAGAGCAGAAGCGATGGGTAGGGAAAAGCTCCTGTTCAAGCGTCGAGGCTGAAGAATTTAGAGGTATTGTTGATTATTTCGGTGTGCTGTGTGGTCTTGGTTGTGGTCGTGGTGAGGGGCTGGGACAGCACGCGACGCGGAGGTCAGACACGTCAAACGAGGACAAAAATGTGGCGAGGAAGCGGGCGGGAATGGACGTTATCGATGCATCAGAGGACCAGGCTGCAGTGCAAAAGACAAAGAGACAAACAAACAACAGAGTAGACAAGTCAAAGACGAGCGAAAAGCCAGAGATGCCGGGGCAAATGGTTGTGTTATTCGGACCTTTTGGCCGGGCTGGTTTTGCCTCGAGAGAAAGACAGGTGAGGGACCCCGACCAGGTTTGATGACTGAGCAGAAGTGAGCGAGAAAGCGTGCGCCGCGGGTCGTGTTGTTGGAGACTCGCGCTTGGCACAACAGCGCTATGCCCGTCCTGGGCTTTGGTGCGGCCTCGCACGGCTGCTAAACGCGGCCTAGCAGGGCCCTGCCTGGGGCCTCCCGGGGCCTTGACCCCCCAGCGGAAGGCCTTCTGTGGCCTCCAAGGGCTTGCTGCGAGGCGCCGGGCCTCCACTGTCAAAAACACGCACGGCCCCTAGTCCCAGGCGGCCACCCAGCAACCAAAGCCCGCGAAGCCAGAAACGGGAAATTGGGAGAGACGAGACCAAACAACAATTTCAGCCTCGTCCCGGAGACGGGGATTTTTCGCGAGACAGAGAATAAACAATGGACTCTCTTTGCTTGAGACATGTACGATTTGATGATTTTTCGAATGGGAATTCGGCAGAGGAATGAATGAATGCGTCGGGAATGACCCAATTGCTTTTAACTCTGATGACGAAAACGTGGATGGACCCTTGTGTATGTACTGTAGGTTGTAATAACTGGAGGCGTTGAAACATCTTTAGCCTCACTCGTCAACTTTTCCTGCATCCCGTCTGCACCTCACCATCCAGCCTCGGTCCAGACTGGTCACCAACATTGGTCATTGACGTCAATTGCACGGCCAATTGCTGGTAAGGGTTAAATTCCTAGTCTCCTGCTAATGCTAATCCTCCTATAGTCGTCAATATGAAGCTCGTTCAAGCTCCATTCCGGAGCCTCGATTTGCCCCTCCGAGTCGCCTCCAAACAAACAATATCAACAACATCCGTACTCCGTCAGAATCATGTCTCTTCCCTCATCCGCCAGCCCATCATCCGCCGTACCTATGCTTCCGTCTCCGCCGCCGAACTTCGTTTCGGACAACCCGTTCACGAAACCCATCCTCACATCCTAAAACCGGGCGAGCTCACGCCCGGCATCACGGCTCAAGAGTATGCCGACCGCCGAGCTGCCCTCGCCCATGCCATGACGGATGGGAGCGTGGCCGTCCTCCATGCTGCATCCCTCCAGTATAAATCGGGCGCCGTCTTCCATCCCTACCGGCAAGAGTCCAACTTTTTATATCTCACCGGTTGGCTCGAGGGCGACGCAATTGCCGTCATTCAAAAGACCGGTCCCGAGTATGGCGACTACAGTTTCAGTCTCTTTGTTAAGCCAAAGAACCCTCGAGAAGAGCAATGGAATGGCTACCGCAATGGCGTCGAAGCTGCCCGAGATGTCTTTAATGCCGACGAGGCTCATTCCATAGATATGGCAGAGACCCTCCTCCCCAAGATATTCGAGTCTGCAAAGCTTGTCTACGCCGACTTTCAACCTCCAAAGGGCAGCATCGCCGCGACAGCCCAATGGCTATGGAGATTCTTCTCCGGCAGAGAGTCTCGTCCAGCACGGACACCTCTATTCTCCGTCATGAACAAGCTGCGAGTCATCAAGAGTCCGGCCGAGATCGCCAACATGCGTCTTGCAGGTCAGATCTCGGGCCGTGTTATTACAGATGCCATGCGCAGGCCTTGGAAACGAGAAAAGGATTTGCACTTATTCCTTGACTACGAGTTTGCCATGAAAGGTTGCGATGGCCCAGCATACATTCCCGTGATAGCTGGAGGCGAGAGGGCAAACTGCATCCATTACACCGTTAACAACAGCACATTCCGTGAAGATGAGTTCATTCTCATCGACGCCGGCGGTGAGTATGGCACGTACATCACCGACATATCCCGCACATGGCCTGCATCTGGTCGCTTCACCCCCGCTCAACGCGACCTGTACGAGGCCGTCCTCAAGGTCCAGCGTACCAGCGTCTCGCTCTGCCGTGAGAGCGCACGCGTCTCTCTCGAAGACATTCACAACATTACGGCCCGCGGCCTCGTTGATCAGCTGCGTAGTATCGGCTTTGATGTTTCCATGAGCAACATTGACCAGCTCTTCCCCCACCACGTCGGTCACTACATCGGCCTCGACGTGCACGACTGCCCTGGCTACAGCCGGCGAGAGACCCTCCGGCAGGGTCACTGCGTAACCATCGAACCAGGTGTTTATGTACCCAACGATGGCCGGTGGCCGGCTGCCTTTAGAGGCATGGGCGTGCGGATCGAGGACAGCGTATGTGTAGATGATGATTCGCCCTACATCCTGTCCACAGAGGCGGTGAAGGAAGTGGCCGACATTGAAGCATTGCGATAACACTCAACTGTACACTAGCTATAGACGATAGACCAGCATACTCCATAAGTGTACAATACCAATGTGACCATGACGGCTGTTGCGCCCACGACCCACTCGAATTTTGTTGCTATGCCTACCTTTGTTATCGGCTAGATACAGCAACAATACCGCGTTCAGTTCATTGCCGGGGATCATGGATCAAGCCACAACCCGATGCATGTGAAATTAGATGCATGCAGTGGTCTGTCCTCAGGCTGTTTTGTCTGGTAAGCGATGGTTAGGGTAGTACTCACCTGGTCGACCTGGCCTGGTCGTTTAACTCGGCCTCGGTTTCGTTTCTCAAAAACAAATCACAACAAACAAGCCCATGCCATGCATATGCCATGCCATGACATGCATTCGTCCATCTGAAGCCATGGCACTCACCTCCAAAGGCCATGTAATCCAGATGCCATGCAGCCGTTCACGTATGCAAGCGCACGCGACAGTCGGGTTGACGCAGAAAACAGGATGAGCAGTGTAGTGTGTACAGCACGATTCATCTCTGGGGTATATTTATACACAGTCCCAAGCACACTTGGAAAAAAAACAATGTCTATTTCAGCAGAATCCTCTCGGGTCGAAGAGCGTCCGGCTGTGGTTGGGCATCAGGAATGGCTGTCTAGCCGAGGCACTGAGAAGCTGCTCAAATGCCTGTAGACGCCGTGCCAGCTCTTGGTGCTCCTTCATGATGGCCTTGTTGCGCCGTTCTAAGTATTGGATATATTCGGTTGCCTTTGTCAAGACGGTGCCCTGCGGAACGTCAGTCGTCGAGCTGTGTAGAGTAGAGTGCATTACCACTGACCTTGCTCACTTTGGGCGCTCGTTGTGAATTTCCCTCGCCCTCGTCGATTCCATCTTCCGGTATCGACTGGAGGGCGGGTACAGCGTTGCGGAGTTCGGCGATCTTGTCTTTCAGATTCGTTCGATACTTTCGTTCGATGTCGTTATGGGCTGTCCGATCGCCAGATTTCATCTTATCTTTGCCCTTGTCAGTTGTATCTGTATTGGAGCGATGCAGTTGCGGTCTGGAGGAACTGAGAGCAGTACCCGTCTCACTTGATGCCTCCGTCTTAATGTCCTGGTTTCGGGATGGAGCCTTTGTGCTATCGGCAGGCGTTGGCGTCTGCTTCTGGCTCTGTTCCCCGGGCGTTCCCAGGATAGAGTCGATGCTTGCGTTGAACTCGGGCGGAAGACCTGAGCCCAACCCAGCTCCGAATCCAAGACCAAATCCACTGGGAGGCATAAAGCTGGCCGGTGTCCGACCAGTATTCATGGCGATGGCGAGAAGTCGCCGTTGCTCGTCATTGCTCAGAACCTGGTTGCCAACTCCGGGCATCGTCTGCCCATATCCTGCCGTGCTCATGCCCCCAGGACTTTCTCCCACACCAAAGTTCGGCTCCATCCGCAGCCCGGGCTCGGGTTTCTCCCAGCTGAGGGGCGTAGAGTAGAGACCCTCCCTTGGTGGGACCTCTGGTGGCGGCATCGTCTCAATCTTGGACAAGTGCTCCTCCAGACTCATAGAGTCAAAGCCTTCTTCATCATCGGACAGTGCATTATCTAGAGCGTTGTCATCAAAATAGTCGTTCCCCTTAAACGGGGGGGCGGTCGCGTAGATGCCAGTTCCGAGACCTGGCATCGTGGAGCTTGATCCAAATCCCGGGCTTGTCGAATCATCAGCCTCCTGATTCATCATTAACGACTTGAAACATACCGGGTAGTGCTGGTGTTGTTCATCATATCATATCGCTTAGAAAAGTCAATCTCATAACTTCCTGTCCTCTCGGCCTCATCATCATCAAACTGGATCCAGTAATCGAGTGACTCGAGGGCCGACTCTGTATCGACCTTGGTGCGCTTTCTATCGTGCGCATCCCTTTTCCTTGGGTGAGTCCGTGGGTGACCCCTGGTAGGTAAGGCGGTCTTATGTTGGGTGTAGGGTGATGGCACGGGGGCTTGTGTGAATGTGATGTCGGAAGGGGCAGACGATTGGTGGTCGTAAGAGGAAACCGGTCCCCCTTGAGGACCAGATGTCCTGTCGAGCATGTCGCCTTCTAGAGGTCTCCATGGCGAGGGTTCTTGCTGTTGCTGCTGTTGCTGAGAGATGGCGCCAGTCGAAGACTCGGCGTTTTGGTCCACGGGGTTAAGTGTCTGGTTGTTGGGCACCGAGAAAAAGCTGAGGAGATTGGGATCCATTGCTAACACGGCATCCCGGCCTGGTGGCCTTGATCGTCGAGGACGTGGGATCTCGTGTCAGCCACCCAGGCAAGTTTAGGCCGGCTCAATTCGCGGCGACGGTGTCGAATAGGGCGTGAGGTCGGGTCGATGCTGTTCACGACAGCCAAGTCATTCGAGGGGTTCGAAGTGATCGCAAGGTCGTCGCGACGGTGTCGAGGGGTGCCGAGGACGTTGGTGCGTCAACGGCACAGAGGCGGAGCGATCCAGGTGGTGGTCGTGGTGATAGCCTCGCAAAAGCAATGAGACGATGCAAAGATTTCTCAAGTCTGACGGCGACGGGTGAGAGTGACGCCGAAAATGCAGTTTAGAGATAGGAAACCGGGGACGGGACGATACACGATGGCGTGGTGGGGTGTCGTCGAGATTGAAGCCAGATCCAAGAGCTTAACTTGACCGACGGGACACGAGTCTGGAGCGGAGAGGAGGGCGAGCGAGCGGGAGAGATGAGATGGATGGATGCGACGACGGAGATGGGTCGACAGAGGCAGCGATGGCCAGGGCGGACGTGCCAGGGCGGAGGATTGTTGGTGGGATTCGTTGTAGATTTGATGAGGAGGTCGAGCTTTGACTCGGACCTGGTGGATGCTCGTGCTGCGGTGCGGGCTCTAGCCACAGTTACCAGTAACGGAGGCGGTAGTATCGTAGAAGTGAAAGTCGGGCGCAACGGCGAGCAGGTTGCTAGACGTTGGACGAGGGAGTGAAGGGTTTTACGGGGAGAGAGGCATCAGTCGACAGGACGAGCGGACGGATGCGGCTCCCAATTCGTTGGTTCGAGAGCCCAGGCCCAGGCTGCGCGGGGACGGGGAACTGGGAGTCAATCCTGAGACTGCTTGGGATTGGGACAGGACACGACAGGATAGTCAAGGAAAACCCGGGTTTGCCGTCTTGTGTGTCGTCGTATTCGCCGCAGTCGAATTTTTCCCTCTGCGGCTGATGCTTGGGGGGGGCGATTGATGGATTTCCCTCTCGATTGAGTCGTTGCTTTTGGGCACCGGGTATGTGACCTGTGAGTGCTGAGGCACGCTGGCGACAATGCCGACCAGACACAGAGACGCCTCTTTTTTTTTTTCTTCACCTGGTTCTGCAGGCGAGAAGCGAGACGCAGCGCACAAGGGACGGGGGCCTCTCCCACTGCCGGTGGACGTCGTGATGGATGTTTGTCGGCCGCAATGGCGTGACTTTTACCTCGACGAGGCCCGTCTTTTGCGGTTCCAGCTCAAGGGGCCCTGGAGACCCCGGGAGCGCTGGGCCGCTGGCGTAGCAGAAAATGTCCACTCGCTGGCCGACATCGTATGATGGGCAAGGCTGAGGAGGGGAATTGTACGATGGCCAAGCCCCGCGTCCATTGGCTGACTCGCGCCGACCCGGCGCCGCTCCTGTCATTGGCCCGAGAGGCTTGCTGGTGGCTGTCATTCGCTGTTGTTTAAATGTTTGGAGAATGTCAGACGTCCAAGGTTTGCTTCTATTCGTCTGGACGTGCTGACCTGCACCAGGGATCCCTGCTCAGCGTCAAAGCCCGCGCATCACGTGCCCCTGACCGGCTCTCCTTTCTCCTCTAGCGGCCCCTGTCATTCACCTCGTCAGCCAATCTCTCCACTTCAAACCGTCGCTGGTAACAGTGCTGCAATGTCTTGGCAACGGTTTTACTGCGACACAAATGTTCAGCCTCGTGCTAGTGACTCTAGCCCAGGCTTCTAGGCTCAGCTGCCAGGCTCTAGCCCGTCGAGACCACTCAAGCTTGGCTTATGGTGGGGTCCTCGAAGCCTCTGAGGCTGCTGTTGGTTGGCTGGCTCCCCCTCATGCCCTCCCTCATGGAACCTTTCCCGCTGTCTTCCCTGCTGTTCAGCTGTTTTTGTTTCTCCTCGCTGCCTTTCCTCTTTGGGAATATGGGATGCGCCGCACAGGACTCTCATGCACAAGCACAGCACAAGCCAATTGCCCGTGCAACGAACTGCATCCGTGCCTTGCCTTTGGTCAATAGCGTACAAAGGGAGTGTCTCTTCTAGTGAAGGGTCGTTGGGTTGATCTACTGTCATTACCCTGCACTGCACGGGTAATGAGACGGGTATTGAAGCTGGTGACCGACGCAAACACTGCTATATCTGGTGTTGAATAGCTATTGACAGACAGTCTAAGTTCCTATTCAGCTCCCAGTTTTCTCATGCCTCGAGGTGCTTTGACATGTCGTCGAACGTGTATATCTAGGGCTCCCTCACCTGCAGGATGAGGAGCAAGTTCAGCAACTCAGCCCAAGTACAGAAACCCACCAGACAACATCCTCCATTACAAGATGGTTGGCATCGTTCAACTCATCGCAGCGGTTGCTGCTGTTGCCGGGGTTGCATCTGCTGCCACACCAATCGAGTTATCACATCCTCACTGTGATCAGTTCGTTTTTGGGCAGACCTGCCAGGAGTTCACCAGCACTTTTGGGCTCAGTCAACAGGCATTCCTGAACATGAACCCGAGTATCAACTCGGCCAGCTGCAACCAGCTCCCCGCGTCATGGTACTGCGTCAGGACAAGAGCTCCCGGAGCACCCATCAGCACGCCCACACCAACGAGTGGAAGCTTCTTTAACAACTGCGCCAAGTTCGCTATGGGCTTTCCAAACCCGGGGACATGCGGGAATATCGCCGCTGCCTTTGGACTGTCTTTTTCAGAGTGGACAACCCGGAACCCAGACACCCATTTCGGCCTCCATTGGCGATGCGAGCTCCTAAGAGACGTGTATTGGTGCGTGGAACTAATTCAAGACACTCCTCCGCCTCCCATCACCAGCACCACGACCACCAAGCCTAAGACGACCACGACGAAGCGCAAGACGACCTCGACTAGGCGTCCCAGGCTCCACAAGGATTAGGCTGGATAAAGATACGGAGTAGCTTCAAGGATGGTAGCTGTGGCCACAGCATTACAAAGGTAAAAAAAACAAAGGGCATATTTTCTTCTGTCATTCTTTCATAGACCTTGCGTCTACCTTTCATAACTAGTCACTCCCCCTTGTGGTGGCATTTATCTCGTCAATTTAAACATTCAGCCCTGAACGCCGTAATTCATCATATCCTCGTGACAATTTACCCTTGCTTTCCCTCACCTAGCAACCCATGGCTTTGGGAGATTCTCCTTTCGTATACAGTCTGGACAGTTTTCCATGACGTAGAGAATATCGTGTTTATGCGACGGGCCTTTACACCCGTTGAGAGCACGGTGACACCATCGGATGTTGAAGAAGCCGATATGTCCACACGCAAACTGTCGGTCTACCTGCACGCACATACTGTCTATATCTGGCGCGTCTAGATTCGAGTCTGTAGTTGTACTTGTTGAAAATTCTGTATGACTATTACGAGGTAAGAAGTCGGTTTGGCCTTTGATGGTGCTTTTGTACCTGGGGAATACTGGACAGTCACCAACGGCACCGCTCCGTGATGAGCCATCCGTTTGGCGGATTCAGTGAATTTGCACGACACGGGGGCTGTCTAATAACAGCACACACACGGCCGGCTCGTTAATTGCTGAAGTGAGCTGCGTGTCAAGCGACGATCGCGGAGTATGCAGTAGAGCCTCAAAGGAAAGGCGGGACGTTGAAACGGTCAACGGTCGGTGAAAGCGCGCCAAAAAGGAAAAAAGGAAAAACAAGAGGGAAACGACGAATCAACGGTCGCGAAGAAAAGAAGCGCCAACCAGTGACCGGTACCCAGATCCGATGCAACCTCGGGGATACAGGACAAGGTTCTGCCAGTCAAGGGCCCGAGGCCTTGGATGAAAAGGCTTCAGGGAGTATTGCCTTGGATGGCACGCAGCATGACGTTGGTTCTGCGCACGGCTGCAGTTCACCGCGGCTTAGATTAAGCAATAGCTTGATTTATTTTGCACCCCACGAGGGCAGTCTATTTTTTTTTCTTCTTCTCAAGAACGATTCTGAATGTCGTCACAGTCTCGCTTTGTCGGTGGGGACCGCCGCATGTAAAAACCGTACGATCGGGCTTTGTTGACCCTCCCGATCTCGACCGGGGGACGGGACCGCGGAGGTGTACGGGCAGTTGGGAATTGACTCGGATGATTTATGGACTCTTTTGACCAATCGGCGAGGGTAGCTCCTATAACCCAATCGTGGAAATTAACTGCTTGATAATATCGGCGATCTCCAAGGAAGGACGGTGTAAGCCGGCGACTGCTTGAACGTGATCCGGGTGATTTTGGAAGATGCTACTGAATGTCTTTTCCATGTCTGTGGAATTCCCACCCGGGAAATATGAGCCTAGTAGGACGGTTATTTGCTTGATATTGTTCTAATACTGGCCTTGAATAGCCAGCATAATGCGTCAAGGAGCAAGTAAATTGTGCAAAACTCACTTACCCTGATGCCCTGTATCACCATATTGGGCGTATTTACTAGATTTCTTTGCTATCTTCCATACATTGAAGGCTACTCGAACCACCACTGTAGAACAAGTGATGCTATAACATGCAAACCTGGCAGTGTCTGTCTGCTTGTGGCACTGTGATGATGACCAGCCTTCTTTGTGTTGGTTTAGAGTACAAGCAGTCTCAATAAATCCCCTGACTAGACCCGAGGATCTTAGCCATATAGCTCATACATTGTATGATGGTGATTTATTTAGTTACCCCTTTTGATAATTTGAATGGTGATTAAGTCATTCAACGCGGCCTACTTGGTCAGTGTCATCTTATCAAAAGGATCAACGGGACGATTTTCGATCTTGAGAATTGTAGCTATCCTGGATTGGATGGATGTGAATTAACCCGATAAGGATAAAATTAGGCCATTATATAACCGTATCGGAGTGGGTGAGGTGCAGTAGGGTGTTGACAGTGCCGAAGCGTGCAAGATGGGCGTTCCAGGCCTCAAGACGAAAGGCATTTCTGCCACAACCTTTGTCTATCCGGACTTGAATTGTTTCACCCACGATCTTTTGATTTCCATTATCTCGCTTAAAGATCGGGCAAATGCTTGAAGCCCTGATTTCGTTCGTGGGGAAGCTTTTTTCCTGCCGCCTGTTTGGGGAACAGCCGCATTTCGTGCCTTCCGCACACGCATCTGCACTCTACCTCACCTCCCACCTCCACCAAACACTCATTTGCATCTTTTCTCTTCCACCAACCGCAAGCATCAGACCGCCTTTGATTTTCAACCAAACTTCACTGGCCTGCCAGTGACAACATTACGCCACTGCTGGGCGCCCCCTTTCTCCTAGGTTGACTTTCAGCATGTTGCTCCGGATGAGCAGCGCCTTTCTTTGGGCAATCCCCCTTCTTGCTTCCTTCACACAAGATGCATATGCGTTTTCATGGAGGACTCAGAGGCATACTGGTGGTAAGTCGCGTTCCCCTTTCGAGTTTGAAGCTGACCATGATAGGCGATGGCATCTCCATTCAGCACCCGCAAGGCAGTGCCGGTAGACCACTTCAACGCCAACCTGAAAAGCTTTCCGCCGCGTACACTACTGCTCTTGAAGAGCTGCAAGAACTAGAGTCCGAGCCTCTTTGCCATCGGATTGCCGCACGTTTGCTAGTCAACAACTGTCACCTCCTCGACGGTCAGGATGAAGCCACCATTCACATCGACAGTGGAAGAGCAGCCCGAGATTTCGTCGACTCTTATGCAGCGAGCCTTGCTATCTGCGATTTGGAACGGGGTAGCTTCATGATTCCTTCAACGTGCTCTAAATTTCGAGAGTCGACTCTTGCATCCCTGCCTGTCCCAGCGGTCCCTCAACTTCACGTTTCGACGATTGAGATTGATGACTGCCTCGAGGGGTTGGCCCAGTCGGACTCTGCTTGGAATACCTGGGTAAGCTATCGACACAAAGCGTTGCGGTTTTGCGAGGCTGCTAGAGCAGATCATGACAAAGGTTAGTTGTCCCGTGAAAGGAGAAGACGACGCTCACCAAACTCCAGCCGAGAACCTCCACCTCTACCAGCGAATCACCAAGATCCTCCAGACAATGACGAACAAGATTGAAACCGAGATAGAAGAACGCTTACTGTCTCTCAATCACGCATTCCTCGCTGCGAGCGATTCAGTCGAGAACCTTGGCCCTCAAGTTCAGCGCCTGCATTCGGAACTAGAACTCGCCAGTGATGTTCTCCGAGAGCAATTGAGCCAAGCTGCACATGTAAGACATCAATCAACCCTCTCTCCCCAGCTAACATGATCAGGAATCGGTAGATACGGTTAGAAGTGGACTCGAAGACGCCAGAAGCCTGCATCAGCTCATCGCAATGCTGATCCGCACAACCAAGGAGAGCGCTGCTGACATTGCTTCCTCTCACGAAACCGCACTCGAAGTTGCCACCCATAAGGCAAGCAGTGAAGTTGAAGTTTTTGTGACTGCACTCACTGCAGCAATGGCATCGTCTGTTTCTCTCCAGGACCAGATGGTAAGTGCCCCTGACGTTGTCGATTGCACGCTAACACAGTCAAGGCAGCGACAGAATTGCGGACGACAGTGATTCTTGAGAAGCAGGCGGATATTGAAGCAGTGAGTTTACTCAAACAGCGTATGACTTTGCTGACTGGTTCAGGGGATGGGAAAACTTGAAGAACTCGCCGGAAATTTGCTCGTCAAGTACGACGCTCACGATTCACGCCTAGAGCAAGCACAGCTAAAGACCGGTCAAGTTTTGGAGATGCTTGATGCAACTGCCGCATCCGCTGCTGGCTTCCAAAGTTATGTGTTCGGCGGTTTTGGATTTTCTGGGTTCTGGCCTCACATCGTTTTCCCGGCGCTGTCACTCACTATGGGATCTTATGGCCTCCAGCCTTCACTTTGGAGAAACATTTGGCTGGTTGGCGCTGGTAAGTAAACAGTCCAATGGCATAGTCGTGTCTAACCGCACCAGGCGAACTCGCAGGACTTGTCGTGTCAAATGTTGGCTCGTATGCAACTCTTTTGCCGTCGCTCAACTCTCTGAGCTCGACATCCAACGGGACAATTTACCCTTAAGAATGATGACCAACGAATGATATGACCGCGACATGACCTATCAACAGTTATACTGGGCTCGGGTCGTTTGGCGCCGCGGGATAAGAGCGGTTATGATTTAATGACGGGACGGTGTTGGCTTTCGGACGGACATTACTGGGATTGGCCATGGAAGGTGATTCATGGGTATATTGCAACGGGATACCAATGGGATATGGGAAGGCGCATTTTCAACTACAATTAACGATTCAAGGAGCTGATGGATATCACCATAACTAGCTTCGCTATCAATTTTATGAACACCATCCAGAACCATACATTTTGATAAACACCTGAAAGACCTCTTGGTCTGGGTATCCACACCCAAGTCCATGCACGCACCATACTCCTGAGTTTGAACAATCCATGACCCTACGTTGAAAGCAGCCACTGTATAAGACCCTATTCCTTCGAGTGACCTTGATCCGCCTGGGCGTTAAGGAACGCTTTCCTCAGCTCAAACCTTTGAAAAGTGTGCTTTTTAATGAGACGATTATGTGCCTTTTGAGCACGTTGCTGCTGTAGCTCCTCGCTAGTGTTGGTAGGAGACTTGGTGAAATCCACCATCGACACAAACGCCAAGTCAGCGTCATCACGATCCGTCCAGATGCCTTCGTGGCGAGAAGGTACCCCGCGGCCAGCCTGGAGAGACTCCATGACCTGCAGTGCCAGTTTTCCAGGAGTGAGCGTCGTCCGCTTCAGGGCTTCCACAACAATGTCTCGCGGAAATCCGCGGTTCTCATAGTATGTTGTGCACTTCTGAATCTCTCGACGGTTAGAACTAGTGGAATCTGGTTGGCTGGTTCCCGGAGATGGGTTAGGTCTCGAGACGGTTTCGGTTCTCGGAGGGGCGGTAGTTGTTTGTCTTGATGTGGCGGCGTGTGAGGATGTGAAAGATGTGGGTAGGGAACGTCGGGGGGCTGCCTGGGCCGTTGATTTCGGCTTTGTTGCTGAAATGGCCTCAATAGACCTTCTGAGAACACCATTCCTCGAACTGCTTTCGCGACTCGGCCTTGGCGATTCTGCTCGTGATGCTTGTCGGCTACCAGATGCCCTCTGCTCGCGGGGCCGTTTGAGAGAAAAGGGGATTGGTGTAGGATCCAGTTCTTCACGCCGGTGTTCCTGAGCGGCGACAAGCGATTGACGCCGGGGCTCTGTTATGGGTGATTGACCTGTGCCAAGGTCTTGAGATTCTGCTTGCAAAGGGGGGAGAGGTGGAAGATGCTGCGAGGCTTCGCTTTCATCGACATAGCCCCGCCACTGAGAGCTCTTGCGGGCACTCGGCGAGTGCTCGACAGCAGGCAGCTCAACGTCCAGGTCCGCGTCTGGGGTTGACGGTATAACCATGTCCTTGTCGTAACGCGGCCTCTTCGTCCCATGACCAGCTGAGAGCTGCCGCTGGCTAGCAGAACGCTTCCTTCCAAGAACAACAGGAGGCGAAGAAGGCACATAGCTCGCAGGCCACTGAGAGCTAGCCTGCTCGGGCACATCTTGCTCAAAGAGGTCTTCGTAGGGACCTTCAGCCTCTGGCTCCACGCTATTTCCATTTTCACCCTCGAAAGTCATCATTGCCGCGACAAAGTCGGCCAGCTCCTCTTCATACCATGCCACCAGCTGGATCACCGTCTCATCATCTTCTCCATCAAATCCTAGTATTTCAGCAATGCGGGGCCAGTTATGTGTCTGGCTATTTACCTCGCAGGCACTGACCGCCATTGCCAGGTCGAACAACTCGATGGTCGTTCCGTCAATGTTTAGGCGGCGCTTGACGCTGGCGCCAGAAGTGTCAATGTAGTCGTCGAGATCCCGGTAAAACAACTGCCTTTTAGGATGGTCTTGTGGAAGAGTAAAAGTCTCCTGCGTTCGGCTCTGTGACCTCTCTGGTGCGTTCTCGGGGGCTGTGTTAGGCTGTGACACAGGCCGTTCAATGCTGTGCGGTTCAGATTCTCCAAGGGGTTGCGCTTCAGATCGTCTAGCGACCTGAGGTTCAGCGGGCACCCGAGCAGCCTGCGGTTCAGGTTCTTGGGCAGTTTGCTCCCTTTCAGTAGCACCGCGCGGTGATGATGATGGCGCAGGCGGAGCCGCTGGCTCACTCACATCGGCCTCTGGCGCCTCAGCTGCTAACCTCTCCAGTGCTACCATTCCACGTGGTTGAAGCCTCTTGACATAGCGGTCGCGCCATGATTGCCAGGTATGTCGAGGATTCTACATCTATTAGCCTCATTCATCGACCAAAGTCGGGTACTTACAATCGCCTCGTATTCCTGGTAAATGGCATTTCCTTGTTGCTGCTGAGATCTTCGAGAGAGCACCCATTTGGCGAGGTTTGCATCATCATCCTTGGTGAAAGGGGTACGCGTGGTCTTGGCACCATGCTTTGCGCCAACTGGTCTTGGGAGATCTGGATCAGGTCCGATGCGATATTTGTCCTTGATCTGGATAATACCATGCTTGACCGAATCCTCAATAAATTTCCACGAATATGACCCTGGGGGCGCATCTAGCCTCTTGTGGTCCGCTATTAGCATGTCCGCCTGCTTTTCTAAAGGTACCACGAAGCCTCCATTTTGCTAAATTGTTAGCGGTTGCGCGACTCAGTATCAAGTGACGTACCTTGATATTGTCAATCCAGGTAGATCTCAAGGGCACCCGCTGGGCCACCCAGAACTTGACATCTTTGAAAATATGCCCCCCTTGGGAGCCGTTAATGCCGTTGTATGTTGTCCCCATGGTGAGGTCGGCTCGTTCGCGTTGCCATAAACCGTTGCATACGCGTTGCTGAATTCAGATGCGCCAAGACGTTAGGCGCGGTAAGGCTGAGTTGAAAAATTCATCTGAAAAAGAATTCTGCCCATCACATCGAATGCATCGAATGGCCAATCACATCTTTCGTACCGCCTGCGGTTTTGATGTTCTTTGTTGGGAATCAAGTTTCAAGACACGGGAGACGCGTGTGATGAGGCTCGCGGGGTCACGTGGAGCTGGCACATTCATTTACCCGTGCATTACGTCTTCTTACAAGCATACCCTCATCACCGGTCAGTCCGGCTGCCTCTTTGTTGGTTGGTCTTTGTTCAAACTGTTCTACATATATACGAGTGTTGGACTTGATTCACGGTGCTCATCAACCTTTTCATTTTGTTTCTTATATTCTTTTGTTTGTGCATTATGAGACTCTGACCAACCTGCAGCCTGATGCCAAGCGCTTAGCTGGCACTTTTGGTCTTTCCAGTTTGATCTTTGCGTTTTCATCTTACTGTTGTCAATATAGCAACCATGGGTTCGTTCAAAACCATCGTGCTGTTGATTCTTTTCATCTCTTTCATGGTCTTTGTGGCCTTTTTTGGAAGATTGCCTGCTCTAAGGTTGGTGTTGGAGGTACCTCGTATATTCTGTGACTGACGGTTATAGGCGAACTCCAATCGCCTTTCTATACAAGGTTATATGGGTTCACATTCCCAATGGCGTTCTGGGTTTGGATAATATCCTCACTGGGGGGAGGATATCGAAATATTTATCACGATTTGGTAACTATATGGTCTACGAAAGGCACTGGACTGTTGTGGTAAGTCTTGTGATGCTTGTATGGATGGAGCATGATAACTAATAGGTACTTGTAGGTCTTCTTCTTGCTCATCATGGGTATTGGCGAGTACATGTTCCTTCCTGAGGTTTGGTCCAAGATTGGAACTTTTTCCAAGTTTACTGTCGCCATCACCGTCTTGCTGCCTTACACGTTTCTCTATCTTGCGTGCGCTGCCGACCCTGGCTACATCACACCTGAGAACCATGAGTACTACCTCTCTCTCTACCCCTATGACCATACTCTTTTCCATCCTGGGCACGTCTGCCGTACCTGCAAGCTTCTCAAGCCTGCTAGGTCCAAGCACTGCAACCTCTGCAAGCGTTGCGTAGCCAAAGCTGATCACCACTGCGTCTTTATCAACTCATGTGTCGGCTATGGGAACCAGCATTACTTTGTGCTCTTGCTCGCCTCCACTGCCCTTTTGTGTACATACGGCGGTCTTCTTGGGTTATCGATCATCACAGCGAGAATACCTAGATGGAGTCCTACCTGGTCTTTGTGGAAGCCCAAAAGCATGGACTGGACAGAGTACGTGGCTGCTTGGGGATGGGCCATCCAAGACAATGTCAATATGGGCGGCACATCCCTCCTCGCTATCCTCACGGCCCCTCTCGTCTGGGGACTTCTTCTCTACACGCTCTACCTTATTTGGAGCGGCACCACCACAAACGAGACACTCAAGTGGTCAGAGTGGAAGGAGGACATGCAGGACGGATATGCGTTCCGCCGCTCCATGCCAGCCAACCGACGAAAGAATGAACGGGTCGAGCCTCGGTATACTCGCTGGCCCGTCGAGACGGAGCAGATCCTCATCACTACGCAAGACGGGCGACCTCCGAAAGACGACGCCCCGATTCCTGGGGAAGGACCTTGGGAGAGAGTGTGGGGTCTCGGCCATGTCGAGAATCTCTACGATATGGGATTCTGGGACAACTTGGTTGACGTGTTTGTGGCTGACTATGCATTTGGTCAGAGTTCTGACGACCTCAAAGTCGAGAGGCGTCGCCGGCGATAACGGTCATAAGATATATTATATAATGTTCTACATTTAGGTCTTGGATCTAACTTTGCTCAACATGTTCATCCTCCTTCATCCTTCTCTGCATAATCCTTGTTGGCTGTTGGTCCTTGGCTATTTTCTGCACGCCAAGGATCCTACGCGCGCGGCTGTGCAAAAGGCTCTCATCATCTGATTCGTTTCAGTTAAATAAGTTGAAGGCTGTAAAAATAATAAATAACGCTTCTTAGTCGTGGATCGAGTCCACTCTTCGAGTGTCACTGTCAGTTTTGAACGAGGCCGGTCATGTGATGTCGCGATGCCTCAACGCAGTTTCCTCCAACGGCTCCAGACCGTCGGCATTCTTTCTCTCTCCGCTCTCTTCATCGGCGGCATCGTCTTGATCCTCGTTGGAATCAACGCCGTTGCCGATATAAAAAAGGATGGAGAAATCGGATACTCACGACCTGCGGGTCAGGTTCGCTTCAGCATCGGTTACGACTTGAGCATGCAAGTCTGGATCGCCATCCTTGGTGTCGCCTTTGGGTTGCTCTCCTTTGGATTCGGCGAGACATATATTCATTTCTTTGACTCATGGTGCAGTCGGCAATCTCAGAAAGGCACTGGACTCGACTATGCGCGATATCTCAACTCACAGCCACGAGCACCCGTCCGATACGGCCTCAGAGGATTCCCACATTTTCTCACACTACGATATCTTCTCATGATCATGGGAATATTTGCCTCCATCGCCTATAAATTCGTCATTGTCAGCCCGGATGTCTTCATGTACGAGAACCTTGACAAGGAAACCGTCCAGTTCAAGAAACCTCGTCTGTCTATGGAGGGGGGCAATGCAGACGAAACGTTGGACAACGACCTCAATCCCTGGATTAGTGACTTTCCGCGAGGTGCAGGGATAAATCGAGCGTTTTTACATCAATATGAGACTTATTTGAAACCACCCCAAAACATCATCATGACTGGACGGGCGTCCTGCTCCAACTCGAAATCCGGTTACATATTTTACCCCGACGACAGTGGATATCTCTTGACACGGGAGATGGTTATGGTGGCCAAGATGACGGAAGAAGAGGGTGACTTTTTCATCACACAAAACACCAGCGGCTGGCAACGGATCGAGACATCAACAGAGGAGTTGTTTGATCCACCACAAAGAGCCATTCTGGAATACAAAGTGATCGAGCCGGGGAATCTTCAGGTCCAGTGGGCGCGAAGGAACCATTCCTCTGACACTTTCCGCGAACCCGTGGTGCAACGTGTAACGTACAAGATGTACTACGCCGTCGCCCAGGTCGACAGATATGTCAGGGGAACAGACTGTTCTCGTCTCACGAGCGTGGAGAGTCCCAATTTCCGCATCTTATCCGCGAGTAACGACAGCATTGTGGAAACACTATCAAAGACGAGTTCCGTTAGCAAGGAGAATATTGAAAAGTCACTCGACCCAGAGGGTATCCTGCCGTATTACAGCGCCTGGATAGAGGCCCTAGTGAACAGCCCGGATACATCACTGGTCAAAAGCGTCAGTGGTATCGTGCGAGGCGTCATGTCATCGTATCAGTCCTTGCGACCACGACATTGGCATATCGAAACGGGCGAGGAACCGTTTGGGTCAGAGGATACAACTGAGATGGCCAAAGAGAACCCGCATGCCAAGTATCCCTTCTACGTTGGATGGCGTGCACAGAAGAACACGGGATGCTACGTCTTTGCCGCGGCCATATTTATCATACTCGGCCTGTTTGCTGTCCTGACTGCAGCATTCCGCTTATGGCTAGGACCACCAACTCTTACATCCTGGATGGGACAGCATGTATACCTGGCTCAGACCAATGCAATGAATCTATCAGACAAGTCAGCCAGCTTAGCCACTGGGCACCAGGTTGCTGATCCTGGTATCGGAAAACTCAGGTTATCGACAAAAGGCGAGCAGGCAGAAACAGATGCCATACTACAGCTCAACGTGCTGGCGAGTTAATGAAACACTCAGACAGACAGGACAAGAAGATGAAGCCACGACGGCACAGGTAGATATGCATTAATTCATTCACGTCGCTCATGATATCGTAACCACACGCTTCTAGGTCTCTTGCGTAGACCACCCAAGACGACGTTTTGCCCTCCGCCGCCACAGTAGCGACTATATACCCCCGTCACTACCCTCATCTAGAGAGCGCGCGCATTCAATCTACCGCCCATGACCGGACTCCACACTCCATTCCCGTTATTTACAAAATGGTGCCGAATCTTGATGGTTAGCTTGGGAACTTCACGCCGGATCAGAGACTTACCCAAAAGTCTGCTTAATGCTCTTGACATAGTACTCGAGCCAGTTACGCTTGGTCACGTCCTCCTGGCCGATGGGCACTCCCTCCCAGGTAACACGCATGACGGTGACGTGGTCAACGTCGTTCTGGTCAAACTCAATGTGCAGCTTCGAGTGGTGACCGGAGGGCCACTGGTTGAGACGCCAGCTCTGGGTGATCTTCTTGGGGGACTCGAGTTCGAGGTATTCTCCAGACACGTTGCCGTCAAACAGCTCAAACTTTCCGCCGACCTTGGCACCCTCAAAGACCTTGGGAGGAGATCGAGTAAAGGCAGCAATTCGTGCGGGGTCGACAAAGGTCTGGTACAGCTCCTCGGCCGTGGTACGGAACTCTTCGTTATCGGTCACGGTCGTCGTGTTCACGGTGCCGCTGGTCTTTACAGCCTCGGGGGCCGCAGCGGGCTTAGAGGTGGTGGAGGTCTGGGGGTGGACTTTTGGGGTCGAGAAACCGCTCGAGGGGTTGGAGCCTGGGGCATGCTGGATATCCTTGCCGTGCTCGGCGATGAGGGCGCCGGCAAGCTTCTGGAACTCCTGTCGCAGCTGGGGCACAATCTTGGAGCGGACGAGGTCCTTCACGGGCTGCTTCTCCTTGGAGTCGGCAAAGATGTCTACGTCAAACTACGATGGGCTTAGCGGCTTTATTCTACGGACCACGGAAGACGTAGGAGCAGGGGAGGTTACGTACCACGTACTCGTCTTCTTCCGTGTCATGGGCGACCTCGGGCACAGTAATGGTGCCAGAGACATCGTCCTCACCGGGAGCAGAGCCTGATGGTCAGTGATTTGTAGGTCATCAACATGCACATGCCTTACCAGAGTATTGCAGGACCAGCTTGACGTCAAAGATGGTAATCACCTTGCCTTTACGCTGGCTGACATCGACGTCTCCGTCCATGCTCTGCACCTTGTCCACCTTGGCCTTGACGTCGCCATCCTCGGCCTCGACCTTGGACAGGTTCTCGTTAAACCAGTCCTTGGCCCACGCCGACACGTCCTTGTTGACCCAATGCCAGTTGTTAGGGTTGTGCAGAACCATTGTGAAGTCGTCGAGCGCGTTACTACTATGAAATCTTTTTCGGTTAGCTCGGAACAGAATGAGGTCGAGCAAGCAAGAGAGGAGAATCGCAAAGATCAGAAATGGTCTTGGACCACAGCATGTTGGTCATCAATGAAAGGGAGTACAAGTCGCTCTATGACTGGTGCCAGCTGGTATCTCATCATGAGATGCGAGAGAGAGAAAAGAGAAAATGTCTGCTATACTTACAATTTGGTAGGATATGATTCGTGTAGATGATGAAGGAGGAAGAAGAATGGAAGTCAGGAAGAGAAGTCGAGGGGAGGTGAAGAGTTGAAGGTTAAGAAATACTCGGCGGAGAACCCTCTAGAATTTTGCTTGAGCCTTGTGCCCCCACCTTAGCTTGAGTGGGGCTCATTTCCGCGAACCAGCCTCGTTCAGCCTCGACAGTGCAATTCGACTTTTCCGTCTTGAATCGACACGATCGGAGAGGAGAGTGATGAAGAATTGAGTCGATAGTGGTGACGAGAAGTCGTCAATTGCCAAGCTCGTATAAGTCTGGCCTCATTGAGGCCCATTGCGGGTTATCAGATGGTTCACAAGTCAAGGATATTGCTTCGAGAAGATACAGTTGCTGCTTCAAGTACGGCGGGCACGTCGTGATGGGGTCAGTTGCCGAGATGATGCAGATGTATGTGGGAAATGAAGGATGGATCTTGAATAATCTGTCTACCGCCTTTCATGTCAGGGCTACGTGCCGCGGACGCGCAGTTGGTTGGCCACATGGTGCATCTAGAGGAGACGCGACAAGCGCCCTAGAGGCAGTCATTTCTAGCTTGATCTTGAAGTCATGATGCATGGTTCATCATGTCCATGCTAGAGAGGCCAGATATGGTGGCCAGGAGGTGTGAAGACCTTGTCAAGTCATCCATATCAGGTATCTACCTACCCAAGCTTCCAGGTACTCACCACCTCGGAGCACGCGGATAATCGGAAACAATGCGGCGGTCAGCTGCCTCATTCAAGACAATAACAATGCACAAGCCGTTGATCTGCCGCTTTGACCGTTTCGAACCGCCCAGGGCTTGCTGCGGGATGCATCATCGGCTCGGTAGCCATTGCATGCCATGGCGAGTCATGGACGCCATGATGGAGTTGTATTGAAAAGACCATCAACCACCCTGGAGCTGAGTATCAGAATTGAGGCTGTTGACCGTCTTTCCACACCCACAGCTCTCGCCTTGGCTCCGAGGTAATGGATATCACCTCAACAGACGCCGGGTTCGGGATCACCTTGCTGGGGACTGCCAGATCGTATTCATTCCCACTGTTAGAGCACTATCTAAAACTCTACAATAATAATACAAGATTAGGTTAACCCTTTATCTCGATTTTAGTGAGAATAGGGAGAGACTTATCATAATTGGCCTAAATCCCTGCGCAGTACCTAATGGCAGTCCCCGCGCAAGCAAGGAGATACACTAGACATCAGCCCATCAACTCAAGCCCTGCATGTCCTTGTCCATGTCCATGCAAATCGGGGCACCAAGGGCGAACCGCTTCGTCTTGGTCATGGGTCTGGATAAGAGACGTGACAGGCAGAGAGGGACGCCATTAAGCGCCCACACCCACACTCGCCCGCATAGTCAACCGGTCCGACCAATCGAGGCCCCGGGGAAATTCTATGAATAGAACAGCCATGGACCTGCGTCTGCCCAATCGATCCTGGGTCCTCTCTTCAGCGGGGTGAGATTCTCGACAGACAGAAGACTCTCGGTGCCGTGAATTGTACTCTGTACGTGGCACGCTCAAGAAGAGTCCTTGCAGCCTGGAAGTTAGTTACAGGAAAGAAGCCGACCTTGGCTGTAGCAGATGTTCCGGGTATACCATGTTGTAGGGATGATAGTGTCTTGGTACAATTTCATGCGCAACGGTCAGGATGCAGTGAGAATGTCCGCCGCACTTACAACACCGCTGCGTAGTTATCCAGCTCGTATCCCGCCTCAATACTTGACTCAAAGAGCCAGTCTCCTGTAGATCTTCTTGTCCACTTGATCCTCCATCAGTCATCACTCGGTTGGATTCAGTCCATGCCCTTTGTCCCGCTCGGTGACATCCCACCCCAGCTCTCCGTTTCGGTCCCGTTCTCAGCAGCAAGCCAACAGACCCCAGCAGCACGAGGGAGGGATTCGGCAATAACCATACTACGGAGCCCAGCACTTATGCATTTCCCTTGCAAGTCTTGGCTCCTCTAACGCCAAAGGGAGGTGTTGCCATCGAACGTCCACACACACACTTGTCTCGCAGGCAGGCACCTCAGGCCTTGCTTGCCGCAGCGCAGGGGTCGAGTTACAGTAGCGGCCATCCATCGCAGAGCCCCTCCTCCCAAAAAGTTCCCAACCTCTCTCTTCTTACATCCATCTCTTTCAATCACACCTTGGTTTAGTTTCAGTTGTCGAATGCAGCAGAGGACGCGCCATCGTCCTCACCACGGCCCGGTAGATGGATTGGTGAAAGATCTGTTGAATTGACCCCAAACCACCCAGCCGTTGGTTCAGCTCTGCAGGTCGATCAAGCCAAGTCAAACCACAACTTGTTCCTTGTCACCGGCTCTGAATCGATCTCTCGACTGCCGACTTTGTCGCTTCTCTCACCTGAGCATCGACTCACTTGCACGCGCCCGGGCTCACCAACCGCCACCCCGCGGATCCAGCACCCCACGCAAGCAAGCCAGCCAGCAAAAGCACTGCGCTGATACGCAGTTGTCGCTGTCGCTGCCAGGGTCTGGACGATCGAGTAAAACCATAGTCGCCTGCTCTCCCAGCCTTCATCATGACTTCTCGAGATCCGGCGCGACTCCGTCAGGGCCTTCATCCCTTGACCACCACACTTGGTGTCTTCAACGCCTCTCTACATTCGCCCATATCTGCAGTGTCCATGAGCTCCAGTCACCTTCAGTCTGCCCAGACGCCCGGCAGTAGTACCATTCAGCCTTACAACCCTCAAGAATGGGTCCCTTCACAAGCTGCCGTCGCCGAGCGTCCAGTTCAATTTGCGGGTGAAGCTCAAGGCAAGTTTGTTGCTCTACTACCCATCATGTCTAACACCATCTAGTTGGACCACTTCCTCCCCCACCATATAGTCCCCCAAGGAGCCAGCAACAGCAGCAGCGTCCGATGAGTGTATATGATTCCACCCCTGCTTCGACACCGCCGCCGAGGCTCAACACCGCAATGCATCGACCTTCTCCCGAGCCCCAAATAGCCAACCCATCGTTTCCCCCTCCTCCAGGTGGGCGTGGTAACTCGCGCGAACGCCGTTTCGGTATACCCACATTGGCACGGCGGAGAGATGTCGAGCAAGCATCTAGTCCTCCTCAACCACACATGGCTCATAATCACCGACAGAGCATGATAATACAACCTTCCTTCAATCAGCAAAATCCCGAGGCAGCGGCTGGATTTCCCCACGGTCCACCGGCTGCTCGAAGGGCTGTTTCAGCTGGTGCTATTGAGACGCCGACGTCGGCTCGTTCACGTTCGGCCTCCCAGACAAGATGGGAACCAGGCATGCCTCTCCCGCCACCCCCTCCTGGACCTCCTCCAGCATCTGGGAGGTCGCAAAGTGTCCAGAGCATGGATAGAAATGTTGTTCCTATTATATCCCCTCCGACAAGGCGCCGACCCCCAGCGGGAGTGACAAACCTCGGTCCTGTCCCCCCGACACCAGCAGATTGGGTTGATAGCGACCAGCCAGGTGCGGCAGCCCGGGGACGCTCGCCCGCCTTGACTGTGAACACATCGGTGAACCCCAATCCGCAACTAGAATCTGTGGCGTCCTCGTCGAGTCTCACTAGTTTGAACCGGCAAAAAGCAGTGCGCCACGACAAGACGATCCTGCAGAGACGAAACGAAAGTCGAACCCGACATGGAACTAGGGGTTCTGTTGATGAGCGGATTCGACCAGAATCTATGGCGGATATTTTGGTACCTAGCTCGAGTGATCTTGCCCGGTCGACACTCAGCAAGTCAACACCTTTGACCGATGCATTTGGGCAAGATTCTCGAGATTCAACACCCAGGGCTCTGGGGTCGGGAAAGCTACCTCAAGTAGAAGCAGAAACTCCCCCGTTCTCCCCCAACGCTGCTAAGCAAGCGCAGTATGCCAGCTCGAAAGCGGTTGCGCCCAAGGCTCTTCCTACTCCGCCCCCTCGATCTGGATCTGCTGCGTCGGTTTCGAGAGTGCGGGAATCGTCCCGGCCTCCATCAGCTGGTCGTGCGGTTCCAAAGCACCTAGCTGTAACGCAGACTGCCGACCAGTTTGCGACTGACACAATTGAGCGTTTCCGAGAATTCGCAGCCAGGGAGTCTAGAGCCGCCACGGATGCAGACAGAGTGCGTCTTTTCGCAGACTTCATTGTCAATGAGTCGAGGATTCGACGGGAGCGATATTCGAATGCCATCGGTGCTATGGGCTCGGAGATTTTTGATCTGACAAGAGACTTATTCCGACCTATGGCGACGGAAAGACGAACGTCAGGTACTTCGCATGATGGGTTGACGCCTGGATTTTCTGAGCCCACACGCTCTCGTCGAGGATCTGCTAGCTCTGCTTTCCAGGGGGAGAGCTCTCAGTCGGCCCCTGGCTCAGCCAATGTGCCCGTATCTCCGAATGGGACCAACCCGCCTAACGTCAATTGGGCCACAAACTACATGCCTTCACTATCCCCGATTCTCAGCATGAGCGTGAGCGAGAACTATGAGAACGGCAGCTCTCGAGGACGACCCCCGAGCCGTTGGTGGGAGACAGACTCTCAAGGTAACCCGTCTCACCTCGAACGATCCAAGCGAGAATCCAAGTACATGGGTGTGACAAAGACACAATGGATCGAGGAGGATCAACCCCCAGCGGTCTACGAAGACCAAGGCTCGTCTTCTGAGTACCCCCCTGAGAAGACGGGTTGGCATGATCAGTCAGAGCCCAGCTTAACTCCACAGCCCAGTGCCTTTTCCACATCGACATCTAACCTGGGCTCGAGTCCGTGTTCAACGGTCAACCGAGAGCACCTAGACGTTTCCCGCCTTGTCACGATGCCACCCCCTTATCCGAGACACCACCCGGCCGTCAACAACAATCATCCTGAACTGACCGCGACTCGAACTGCCGTGCGAGCATTGAGCGAGCTGAATGAGGTGACCAAGACGAAGGAAAAATTCGAGACTGAGAGTACCCAACGTCGTGAACAGTTTGCTCAGGCGGCATCTGAGCGTCGCCAGGCTCTGAGAACCAACCTACAGAATGAGATCAACTCTGGGAGTCTGAGCTACTCGGACGCAGCTGTCATTGAGTCGGATACACAGACAAGTGAGATTTCCAAGAAGAAGGAACTCGAAAAGTCGGAATACGAGCAATTTCAAAACCAGGTGGTGCTACCCCTGAACGAGTTGCTGATGGGGCGCATCTCGCGTGCTACAGAGTTGTTTGACGATCTGGCTCGTCACTTGATTGACAACGGACAAATCGATGCCGACATGCCACAAGAGGAGGGCGATGATAGACCGGAGCTGCTGGAGAAGTTAACTCTGCTCAAATGGATCTTTGAGGCACGCGAAGGCCTCCACCGAGCCATCTACGATCTGCTTTCCGATCGCAACAGCCGATACTGCGGTGTCGTACTGACCCCTTACCGACTCTCGGGAAATACCGAGAAGCTCAAGTCAGCAGAGGCCTTTTTCGCCGAGGATGCGGCCAAGCGCGAGTATGCGTATGCTCATGAGGTTCTGGAAAGAACACGAGATTTCCGAGGTGTTGTTGAACAGGCCGTGGAACGTGGTGTCGCACTGCAGCTGTCAGCATTCTGGGACATTGCACCTCCACTGTGTGAGCTGCTGGACAACATCCCGGTGGATTTGGAAGGCTTCAATATCCAGATCCCAGCTGCCGAGTTTGAAGAGAACCCATCGTATCTCGATCATCCTATGCAGTACCTGTTCAGTCTGATACTCCATGCTGAGAAGAGCACGTATCAGTTTATCGAATCGCACACCAATCTGTTGTGCCTGCTGCACGAGGTCAAGGAAGCGGTGGTACATGCCAAGGGCAAGGTGCTAGAGACTCAGACCCAGGATGAGAACGGAAACCCAATTCCAAAGGCGGATCGTGACGCGCGCGCACAGCACATGCGACAGTCAGAAGAACGACGGCTTACCGAGGACCTGAAGGAGAAGGTCCGAGTGGTACAGGACCAGTGGAGGAGTGCACTGGGAGAGAATATCACCCTCGTCAAGGAGCGGCTAGGAGAGTGGCTGCTGCAGATGGGTGGATGGGACGAGTCGCTTGAAGATGGAGGCGTGGGAGGAGGTTAGAAGTGAAGATGAGAAAGATGTTGATACCCCTATGGCCAAAGGCTGGCATTGAGCATTGGATTCTATTTTGTATATAATTGTTGATCTGATGGCATGGAATGAGATATGATGATGATGTCGGTTCGTGATTGGGTATTCTCCTTCCACTCTTTCCATTCGTACATTGTTCCATACACTTGATCGTACATGGGCTCGGTGCCCGTCTTCCAGTTCATGATTCTTGGGGTTGGAGGTTGTGTTTCGGCTCAAGTCCATATATGTAGCATTTCCAATCGACCATTTATCCCAATTGTGTGCGTATATCGATAAATTCTCAATTCGTTTTCGCAATTACTTCTTGTTGGCGTACTCAATAGGCAGATCCATGCCAACCCTCCGGGCGGACAATCGCACACGCTCCTCCTCATCCATGCCCATGCCGGGGTTATATCTCTCCAGGAGAGTGGCGTATTGTCGCTGCGAGCGAAGGTAGGCTACAGCCTGAGCAGCAACATGAGCTCTAGCCTCCTGCGACGTCGGCGACGAAGTAGCAAAAGTGTCGCGGAGACGGGTGTGCAGCGAGGAACGGGGAGAGGCGAGGATCGGTCGGGGAGGGAGCTCTCGGAGGATGGACCGGTAGAGGGAGCGGAGGTTGCTGGGTGAGGTGGCCATTGTAGCGGCTTTTGATGTGTTGGTCGGCAATTGTGGATGGAGATGTCGGAGAATTGATGGTGTTGAGTGAGGCTGGGATGGAGTTTGATGCTTGAAATGTTGGCCAATCGGGTGGCTCCGTGGGTGAGGGATGCAGAAATTGTTAGTGCAATGAAATGCCCCTCATCGATATCGGAGGATGGCGGGGTATTATTTGAAGTCGTCAAGAGATGGCTCTATTAGTTAAATAATGAATTATTAGTGTCATGATACCGTATACCCAATAATTCTAGGATCATCATGTAGTGCTGGTACTAAATCAGCTGTATTTTCAATAAACATGCCACATGCGATTGCGCAATCCATAACACATCCCGAAACACGCTCCCACGTCACCTCAACTCCATCCCACTTTGACCCTCGCACATCCACATCCACATCCACATCCCATCCATCCACATCCCGCTGACCTACCTACCTACCTCTCGAAAGCCAACCAGCCGACGGCCCGCCCGACGACCCGCTAAGACGCCATCCCTCCCATCCCACGTTTTCCTTGTTGCGAATGTACAGGGTCTCGAACTCTTTAAGACTCTTCCTCTCCCTCCTGGTCGTCATCCTGGCCATCTTACTCTCGCCCTCCATCCTCCCCCGCCTCCGTCTCCTCTCCTCGCACCTCTCCTACAGACCCTTTACTACAATGTCTGCCCCCGCGTACGCTTCCGAGCTCCAGATTGCTCAGCTGGCCGTCCAGCGGGCTACCATCCTCACCAAGCGAGTCTTTCACGAAAAGGCAAAGGGCACCGTCGACAAGAACGACAAGTCTCCTGTTACTATTGGCGACTTTGGTGCTCAGGCTCTCATCATCGCTGCCCTCCGTCACAACTTTCCTGATGACGCCATCGTTGCTGAGGAGGAGGCTGCTCAGCTCCGTGAGGATGCCAACTTGAAGCAGACTATCTGGGATCTCGTCAAGGATACAAAGCTCGATGATGAAGAGGCAGAGGCCAAGCTCGGAGGCCCTATTAAGGAAGTTGACGACATGCTTGAGCTCATCGACCGAGGAAACAGCAAGGGAGGTGCTTCTGGTCGCATCTGGGCCATTGACCCCATTGACGGCACCAAGGGTTTCCTCCGTGGTGGTCAGTACGCTGTTTGCCTGGGACTCATGGTCGACGGCGACGTCAAGGTTGGCGTCCTTGGCTGCCCTAACCTTCCTGTTGACGACTCTGCTCGTCTGACCAGCGACATTGGCTCCAATGCCACCGACGAGGGTCGCGGTGTTGTCTTCTCTGCCGTCCAGGGCCACGGCGCAAACAGCCGCCCTCTTACCGCTGGTGCTCTTGCTCCCGAAAAGTCCATCTCCATGCGAAGCCTCGATGACCTCTCCAAGGCCACCTTCTGCGAGAGTGTCGAGGCTGGTCACTCAGCGCACGACGACCAGGCTCTCATCTCTCAGAAGCTTGGCATCACTGAGCCCAGCGTCCGCATGGATAGCCAGGCCAAGTACGGCTCCATCGCCCGCGGTGCTGGTGACATTTACCTCCGTCTGCCCGTCAAGGCGACCTACCAAGAAAAGATCTGGGACCACGCTGCTGGCGACCTCATCGTCCGCGAGGCTGGTGGCCAAGTGACAGACATTCACGGCAAGCGTCTCGACTTTGGCGTCGGACGGACTCTGGCCAACAACAAGGGTGTCATTGCCGCCCCTGTTGCTGTGCACGACAAGGTTCTCCAAGTAGTCCAGGAGGTTCTAAGCGCAAAGAAATGAACAATGAGCGAGAAAAAAGTAGTTTTTGTATATGCCTTAAGATAGTACACGTTGTACACGAGACTAGAATACACACGCCAGCTGCGTCCCAACCAGCCACCAAAAAAAGGTCGGCGAAAACCCTCTATTTGATCTTCTTTTGCTTCAGCTTGATGGTCTGGTCGTTGATGAAGACGCCCTTGCCCTTGTACGGCTCCGGGGGCCTCCACTTGCGCACCCGCCCAGCAAACGACATGAGAACCTCGCGATCGATGCCCTCAATGAGGATACGCGTGGGTGCTGGTGTAGTCACCGTGACGCCCTTGGGGATACCCTCCTCGACTGGGTGCGTGAAGCCTAGCTTGAGGCACAGGAACCGCTGTCCTGGGAACTCCTCCTTGGCTCCGCGCTCCTCGACTGATGCTCGGTAACCGACACCTACGAGACGGAGAATAGCCGTGTGGCCTTCCGAGACGCCCATGATGTAGTTCTTGAGGTATGCCCATGATGTGCCTGCGCTGTTAGCCGTGCTCGTCTGAGGGGTTGAATATACATACCCCACATCTCCTTCTGCTGCTTCACATCCGAGTCTTGAACACCGAGCGAAACCATACGGTTGTCAGTATCCTGATCAAGAGTCACAAAGTCAGGGACCTCGAGGTTCAGCTCTCCTACACCCAGTCAGCAATCCTCGCCTCCAATCCCTCTAAAGCAAACGCACCCAACGGTCCCTTGACACTGATAGTCTTCTTAAACACCCGCTTGTACGTCGTCAAGTCCTTGCGCGCAAACGGCTCTCCAACCGTCAGCTCCACGCCGGGGGGGATCGAGAGAGGTGTCCGGCCGAGCTTGGAGGGTCGTTTCGAGGTTGTCGAGAAGAGGGCGGCGGTCGCCCGAGGCACCATCCTGGGGGTCGTGGCCTGCCATGCCGGTACGAGAAACCCGGGGAGAGTGACGGGGTTGGAGGCAATGGCATGGCCCAATTGCCTCCCCCGGCTGGGAGCAAACATGGCAGCCATTGGTGTCGTAATGGCTGTCGTGTACTGCGATGCGGTTGTATGAACAAGGTGACCTGCAATGGGCTCAACTTTTTCGCTTAGTCATCTAATCACGTGTCGGTAGATATCAACTTCAATGGGTCACCTCCAGCATCAAGAGCAATAATATCAGTCACATTAGGCAATTGGAGGTTGATCATAAAATGATTGGTACAATGGTACTCTGAATTTATCGACCAGTACTTTGGTACTGCCATTGAGGATATCTTAACCCCTGAATTACAACACTACACCGAAAAGAAGTGCACGCCGGCTATGTCATTGGATCAGTCGGACTGTTTTACTCCTCGCCCTCAGGAAGCTCCTCCTCGTACTCCTCCTCCTCCTCATCAATACCAGCATCCTGGTACTGCTGGTATTCGGAGACGAGATCGTTCATGTTAGACTCAGCCTCAGTGAACTCCATTTCGTCCATACCCTCACCAGTGTACCAGTGAAGGAAAGCCTTGCGTCGGAACATGGCAGTGAACTGCTCTCCGATACGCTTGAAGAGCTCTTGGATCGAAGTCGAGTTTCCGATAAAGGTGGAGGACATGGTAAGACCACGAGGGGGGATGGCGCAGAGAGCAGTCTGGATGTTGTTGGGGATCCACTCGACGAAGTAGGACGAGTTCTTGTTCTGGACGTTGCGCATCTGGTCCTCGACCTCCTTCATGGCGACACGGCCACGGCTGGGAAATATTAGTAATTGTTCAACAAATGTCAGACCAAAACTTACAAGATAGCAGAGCAGGTCAGGTAACGACCGTTGCGGAAGTCAGAAGCAGCCATCATGTTCTTGGGGTCGAACATCTGCTGGGTAAGCTCGGGAACGCTGACAGCGCGGAAAGAGTGGGCGCCGCGGCTGGTCAGGGGAGCGAAGCCGACCATAAAGAAGTGCAGACGGGGGAAAGGAACCATATTGACGGCGAGCTTTCGGAGGTCAGAGTTCAGCTGACCGGGGAATCGAAGGCAGGTGGTGACGCCCGACATGACGGCGGAGACGAGGTAGTTGAGATCGCCGTACGAGGGGTTAGACAGCTTAAGGGTGCGCATGCAAATGTCGTAGAGAGCCTCGTTGTCAATGCAGAAGGTCTCATCGGAGTTCTCGACCAGCTGGTGAACCGAGAGGGTGGCGTTGTAAGGCTCGACGACGGTATCCGAGACCTTGGGAGAGGGAACGACGGAGAAGGTGGCCATCATTCTGTCTGGGAACTCCTCGCGAATCTTGGAGATGAGCAGAGTACCCATACCGGCACCGGTACCACCACCCAGAGAGTGGGTGATCTGGAAGCCCTGAAGGCAGTCGCAGCCCTCAGCCTCGCGGCGAACGACGTCGAGGACCTGATCGACGAGCTCGGCACCCTCAGTGTAGTGACCCTTGGCCCAGTTGTTGCCAGCACCGGACTGACCGAAGACGAAGTTGTCGGGACGGAAGAGCTGACCGAAGGGACCAGCACGGACGGCATCCATGGTGCCGGGCTCAAGATCGACGAGGACGGCGCGAGGGACGTACTTGTTACCAGAGGCCTACAGATGTCAGCTAGATTTGGCATAGGTGCCAGGCAACATACCTCATTGAAGTAGACGCTCATGCGCTCGAGCTGGAGCTCCGAGGTGCCGTTGTAGACACCATTGCTGTCGAGGCCATGCTCGCCAGAGATGGTCTGCCAGAAAGCAGCACCGATTTGGTTACCCTGCGAATTATGAGCATCCCGCCAGCAAAAGAGGCGACGCGATACTTACGCACTGACCGGTCTGAAGGTGAACCTGTTTTGGAGATACTCGTTAGTTGGTGATCATGATGAAGCTGCAGCTACCGGCCCGTTGCTCGATCTGCCGCCTGGCGGGGTAGAATCAGGGGCACCAAGCTCGACGCGGTAACACCAGCAGGACTGCGGGGAGGACTCACAATCTCACGCATATTGACTGATGTGGTGGGACGTGGTTGGAGGAGTAGGGAAGAAGATGGGCCAAAGACGTCGAGAGCTGAAGGAGCCTTAGCTTCGAGATGGGGGGAAAGGAAGTGGGTTGAGAGAGGTAGGACGTGGTGTAGTTTATGGGGAATGTTGACTTTTGGAGCGAGGGAGGGCGGGAGTAGAAATTGTTCACCGCCACGGTTCCAGGGGGTAAACAGGGGCACGGCGGTTCTTTCCAGGCGATTGGACCACTGAGGCTTCTTTGTTGACCTGGCCCTTGGTCCGTGCGCGCGTCAAACTGGCAAGGCGCGCTGCCAAGTGGTCATGAGGAGATTCAATACAATGCGGGTTGAAGATGGAATTGTACTTGTATACAGCGGACAAATACATCTATATATAAATGCGTACCTATATTCAATTCAAGTCGGGATTTGATGTACTACAACAGATCTACGGCTTGCAGATTCAACGGTCAACCGACAGCCTCATATCGGCACCAGCCACATGGACCGACAGCCCGGGGAGTTGATGCCCCACTCTCGGGAGACTTGCAATACCGGACCACCGTTGACACCGGCCGATCAGCATTTAAGATTTCGATGTTATTAGCAACACGATGATGGATATTGAGAAGCTGCTAAGAGTAGAATACGGTATCATCACTTAGTTGACCCTCACAGATTCAACATTCACATCACAGTTCATGGCCCATAGGCCAGCCAAAGTTGAGCATGAACAACATCCATTTCATACTCTAACCAACATAGCATCCATCTTAATGCTGCTTGACAACTCCCGCCGCATTGGCCTGTGCAGAAATCCTCTTCTTGTACTGCTGCACATCTCCGGGGAATTTCTCAACCGTACCTCCATCGCACACCCACAACGACGTGCATACAGTCTGCAGCATCGTCACGTCGTGCGACACCATCAGAACACCACCCTGGAACTCGTTGAGCGCCTCCGCCAGAGCATCCATGGCTTCGATATCAAGATGGTTAGAAGGCTCGTCCAGCACCAGGATGTGGGGGTTCGTCAGAGCCAGGCAAGCAAACGCCACACGCGACTTTTGACCTCCAGATAGCAGAGCCATCTTTTGCAGACCAGTTGTGCCAGTGATACCAAAGGCACCCAGTCGTCGTCGGTACTCTTCGTCTGTTCGTCCAGGATAGTTCTTGGCCATGAAGCCGACGGCGCTGTCGTTAAGGTCGAGGGCATCGACGTGGTGCTGAGCAAAGAATCCAATTCGGAGACGGGGGTGTTGCGAGATCAGACCAGACGAAGGGTCAAGCTTGCCGATGAGGAGCTTGAGGATCGTAGTCTTACCAGCACCGTTGGGACCAACGATACCAATTCGAGAGTCCAGCTGCACATCCAGGTCCACATGTCGTAGGAGGATGTTGTCCTTGTTGTAGCCAAAGGTAACGTCCGACATTTGCACGATAGGGGGCGACAGCTTCTCCACTTCGGGAAACGTAAACTTGACATTGTACTCGGCCTCCGGGGGTTCGAGGACAGGCATCTTCTCGAGCTTCTTGATACGTGACTGAGCTTCTGATGACTTGGCTGCGTTGTAACGGAACTTGTCGATAAAGGCCTGAAGATGGGCTCTCTGGGCCATTTGGTTCTCGTACTCTCGCTTGGCCACCTTCTTTCGTTCTTCGCGAGTAGCGTAGAAGGAGTCGAAGTTGGCTCCGCGGTAGTAGTCGAGTCGCTGCGAGTGTTGGTGGATGATGTCGGTGGCAACCTCGTTGAGGAATGCTCTGTCGTGAGAGACGACGAGGACGGTGCTGGGGTAGGTCTGGAGGTAATCTGACAAGAATGCGATCGAAGGGACATCCAACATGTTGGACGGTTCGTCCAGAAGCAGAAGGTCGGGCTCGCAGAAAAGGGCTCGGGCAAGGGCCAGACGCATTCTCCAACCACCAGAAAACGTCTTGGTGGCAAATTGTTGTCGTTCGGCTGAGAAACCAAGACCAGCGAGGATACTAGCAGCTCGTGACTCGGCCTTGTCTGATTCCATCTCGGCCAGCTTGGCTTGAATGTCACCGAGCTTGGTATCCTGTGTCTCCTTATCGTGGTCAAGTCTGGCCGCGTCCGCGGAGGTATCGGCCAGGGAGGCTCGTTGTTCTTCCAACTCTGCGAGTCGTACCAAGATTTGCTACTGTTGTCAGCGACGTCACCTATGGGTGTGTCAAAATACTTACATCTTGCTCCTTGAGGAGAACCTTGCGCCAGACATCTGCATCCAGAACGGCCTGGATAGCCGGGGTATCGTCTCCAGTAATCTAACCTGTTAGCAGCCTCCCAGTCCAGATAGCGTAGAACCTTACCTCTTGCTCGACGTGCAGAATAGAGATGTGTGTCGGAATGGCAACCTCACGTCTCGACAGAGCTCGGAGAAGCGTAGATTTACCAACACCGTTGTGACCAACCAAACCATATCGGTGACCATAGGCAAGCGTGAGTGTCGTGTCCGTAAGAATACGGTTTCCGCCAATAGACACATCGATGTTGTCGAGCTTGACATCCTTTGTCTTGTTTGCGGAGCTGGAGCCCAGTTGGAGAGGGTTGACGGCCATGTAGAACTCTTCGTAGGACTGAGTAGAGTCGGGTTGCTCAAGTAGCCTGGACGCCTCGTACTCGACAGTCTTGAATGTCTTCTTTTGTTGCTTGGCGGCGATCTTGCGCTCGGCCTTTTCAAGCTTCTTTCGGTCGACCTTGGACTCGACCTTTCTGGCGTTTGCTGACTCGAGATCCACGCCACCAGTGGCCACAGCAAGAGTCGAAGACATGTTTCGCTGCTGGCTCACCTGAATGGTCTGGTCGAGACGCTTGACAGTCGAGGGGCCTCGCCTCTGACCGCCATTGGCCTCGGTATACTTGTCAACCCATTTCTCGACCAGCTGCTTGATCTTCTCCTCCAGCTCAGCATTCACCTGGCCCGATGCAGAAAGGAGAAGCTCGGTGATGGCGATGGCAGCCTCGTTCAAGGGAGATACGCCAGAAGATTCCTCCTCTTCTGAGTAGGCAGTCGAAGCGTGGGTGAGATATCCCACAGAATACTCCGACACCACCGGGTCGATATTGGGCAGCACGGCTCTGATATCAGCCTCCATGGTCGTTGCTGAAGAAATAACAATTCGGCAGTTGATACCCGAAACTCTAGTTTGATTCAATATGCAGCAGCTGTTGCGTCACTGCTGTCAAGTTTCGTATCTCGTTCGACAGTAAAGCTGCCCCGCCAAAGACTTGAGGTGTCGTTGAAATTTGTGGTGACATCGGAGCACGGAGGTTTAATGCCCGATGGTGGTGTAGGGTAAGCCTTCCAACTTGCATGTTCACGGCGAGAATTGATGCTTCATTCAGCAACACCCCAAGATTGAATGATTGGCATTGATCTATTTCTGGATCATCCAAGACAAGTCCTAGTACTTACGCGTCGGATGCTACCATCAATTACTCGTCCCTTGCTTGCATCCCTACCCTATCACCCTCACATATTGATCCCTCGCTTCAGTTGGACAATCAGACATCAGCATCTGCAGTTTCTCCACAGCCTTCAATCTCCTCCTGCAGTAGTCAAGTCCGTCATGACAGCCTCATTGATTCTCGCTGGGCGCTGCCGGCTTGCGGGTCAGCAATGGCCAGACATTCAGATCAGAGGAGATGGAGGGGATACGATACGAGCCAACTGGCGGTGAGGAGCCTCCCCTCCAGCTCCAACCCGGGATAATGCTGTCGAGCTGTTTGGTGGGAACCAGAACCTGAACCTGATCCCGTTCCCAGCCAAATTAACGGGCATGCATATATCACCCGATTCCGTCTCTCGTGACATCTAGGTCGTCAATAGCGCCCGATTCTGGTATGCGAGCTGAAGGCCAAGGTGCTGGCTGCTCAAGTTCGCATCGCAGTCTTGTCCGACTCTGCACCACGTTGGACCCGGTACTCGAGTCGACAATGACAGGGTCACCCTGGGAGCATGCAGGAGCCTTTCGGATCGCTTATCAAAAATCATGTTGGTTATTGAGCCATTGGACAACGGCTCAGCAATGACGAGATGCCACGAATTCCAATCTACGCCGCATTCAGCAGCTCTTCAGCTGGAATCTCTTGCGCCAATCGCACCCCGGAAAACTCTAAAATAGTCCGCCGAGAGTGTGCGATGTGTGTGTTATGGATGATCGCGACACGCGACGCGTCAACCTCGGTTTCGGTCGACGGATGTTTTTGTTGTTACCATTGTAGCCATTGGCTGGCAATGCAAACCATCTTGTGCCAACCGAGCTATCATGTTGCTTGCGCACAGGTTCTGCACAACATTGCATTGGAGATCCGCTCGATATCCATCTGCATTACGGGAGATCGATGCAAGGACTTTCTGCACGCCATTACGTACTGTATAATGTACAATACATTACATGCCGAGAAGAATAACTCTCCTTCTTTCTTCCTTTGTTATGTTTTTGCTGGGAGATTGCGGCTCTTGAGGCTCCATCAAGATTTTGGTTCCGCATTCTCCCCCCACCACACACAACACCAAGGGGCCGAGACCACGGACGTTTTTGTCTCACTTGGTGAAGCACGACTGCCCTGGTCTGCCATCCATCATTTGGACGCCGGCACTCGTGGCCGCCCGAGCTACACACGGCGCCATCGCAAGCGATGGTCGATTTAACGTCATGTCCATCTGAGCTCGGCGCTGCCTCCACTTGGTGTGGGATAGCTCCAAACCACCGAACGAAGCGTGGACCGAGAACGGAGAAGCCCATGTCAATATGGAGCTCTTTTTGCTGGTTAGATCTTCGCTTTGAATTTCATGTGGACCTTTCGAGGACCGGTCGCTTGAATAAATGCCTGAACAGCTGATATTGATTGATATATCAGATTTCGAGATGGATGATCACTATCATAATACAACTATTATACTCAGCTCCCTCGACTACCTATTCAAATGGATCCAATGTCTCATCCCAACCCAAATACCCAACTCCAACTTACCAGGATGTCAATTGCAAACTCGCTCGACAGGCCCCAGCCCGCAGCAATAGTCCGTCTCCGGATCTGGGCCTGCATGTTCCAGGCCCGTGGACAGATGCGCGCCTCGTTCGTCATGCGCCTCTGTGCTCGCATCGTCGGTAGCCGCATGAGACAGTGAACGGGATAACAAGAAGAAACCACAGACATGCCACCAACACACGTCGTCGATCGTGACGAGTCGGATTTTTTGCGGGGAAGCACACATTCCTCGATGCCTCGACAGAATGCCATGAGCCTCAAAATAGGACCCTAGCCAGCCACCGCGGAGAGGGATTTTGTTTGCCGATCGGCCTGGTGGTCAAACCCGGCTCTGTGGAATCGACAAGCATCCCATGGCACTTGGGTTTAGGGCCATCACAAGACAATCAACTCAGGCATTGCGTCAGCCTGGATCGTGAGCACTAGAAGTGAGCTAGCCATGAGCACTTGGCACGTCTATCGGTACTGCTAGCCGCCGTTGAGGAGGTCTTGTGGAAATTGGACTGGTTGGCATCAACATGATTGTTCAACTGAGAGCCGAGCTTGCTTACGATGCTCACTCGGTGCATGGCCAGATCAAGACATGCTCGGTGGGTTTCGGATGACTCCAGTGGCAAGATTACTGGTTCGCATACTGGGGCTGAATTGTTTTTTCGTCTCCTTCTCCCTGGGATAGATAGATACATCTGCGTCTACGATGCATCAGACTCTGCATGGACCAAGGGATGACCCAGCACAGACGTCCCATGGGATGGAGAAGAAGGATTTATCATGGCTGCCTTGTTTCAGGTACGAGTTGTATTTTCAACGACATGTTTGGCTTCCGCAGGTACATACATGTACTGTACCGTTGGAAACCAGTTCGTGAGCGCTAACTAGGCTTCGAGCATCAACAGAGTTTGTGAGCCAGCCTTATCTTGGCCTCGACCTGACTCTACTGCAACCGGGATGTGGGTTCCCTGTTCTCCCGTCCCAGTCGGCGGGCCTCTGCTTCAACACGAGGAGGATCGCCTGTGGCTGGCTTATGGACTTGGTGTGCGCTGCAAATTTCCATCTGGAACATCTGAATGGTGCCCGCCTTGAAAGGGCAAATGCTCGAGATGCCTCGCCCCACTGGGATGCGCAAGCGCCTCGTCGGATCTTGATCGAAAGCTCGTCGAAAACATTCCGATACCCATGACTCTCGGGCTCGGGGAGGGGTTTGGGTTGCCAATGGACGTTTCATGGAACCCCTCAGTAATGTGAGCAGGGGCGGGAGACTGCTTTTGCCTTGCTTTTCCTTGCCTTGCGTTGCTTCGCCCCAGTTAGACTAGGGCATCTCGTGTTGATGATGTTGTTGTTATTGTTTACTGGACCGGACGGCAATGAAACAGGCAGATGGGGGGCCTCAACAACTGACAGCGTCCAATGCCATTGTCTGCGAGACGAGCCAGCATTGAGCATCTGCAAGGGCGCTGCGACACGTGCGCCCCGTTCTGGAAATGAAAGAGACGTCTCGTCTCACTCAAGGCAATAAACTCTGCCGCAGTAATACGTCGTAGTGGTATAGGCTGGGGTGGACCAAGCACCAGGAGCAAATATCAAGCCAAGCCGATTGTCTCTGAAAGGGGACTTTTTTTTCAACAAAACCTGGCAGAGCCTACCGCAAACTTGAACGACGTCGTAAAACACGAACCTCTTCGGGACGTGGCAGGTTCGTCAACATACAACCTTGCCTCTCTCCTCTTGGGTCGGGCCGTGACCCCCGAAGCAGCTACCAAAGATTATTATTCAAAGACATGACGGGCTGGGTCTGTTGATGTCTCTAGACTTAGATGCAATGATGGCACATGATGCAATCATGAAGCTTTTCAAAACAATACAACACCTCTCTCTCGGACCCTGCCCTGCGCCACTCGCTTGAGCTTGGGTCCCTGAGGTTGCCATTGGAACTCTCAGCGTCGTGGCCGGTAGCACATGATATCTGCATCTGCTCTCCCAGGCTGACAGTTGAGGAGGACAAGCAGGACATGGAGGACAAGAGAGGCGACTTGCTTCTCCTCATCTTTGTTCACTCACTCATGCTCGCGCCGGAATTCCAGTCCTATCGTTGTTGTTGGCCGGTTCCCCGGCGGCCATTTTCCTCAGCGGAGCGGGGCGCGCCATGGGACCGTCATGCATGAAGAACCAAGGAGGAAGTGTGGAGTAGGACCAAGCAAGCTGAAGCACGGGTATCCAGAGGTAGGTAGGCAAGTATCTTGTTGGTGTGTTGACGTTCGGGTTCGTTTGCTCATGAGGGAGTCGGACGGATGGCCGAGTGCAGAAACGGGATGGTACTGTAGACGAACTCTTACCAGGCACGCGAACCCTCCCTCCCGGCGTACATGTACAGTTCAGGCTGGCCCATCGAGATGGTGTTGGACAGACAGATCTCAGGGCGGTGCAGTGCAATTCAGATGCAAGATGTAAAGTCAATGGGAGCACAACCCCCCTTTTTAGCAGCCGTATAAAAGCCCTTGCTTACTCTGCAGCTCGCGAATTGATACCTGATGAAGACAGGTTTATTCTGACTTGTAGATTCATAATGGTCAAGTCTCTGTTGATAAACAGGTCACTTCTTGGCCTCCGGAACGGGCCCGTTGTGCGACCGCGGCGTGCATGTACACGTTGTATGATGCAGATGGAGATTTGGACCATGATTGCATCCCATGACACCCAACAAGCTCTGATGGCGAGATCACCCAGGGCGGCATACCTGTGACAACATGTTGGTGATGCAGACGGCACGGGCAGTTCGAGGCAAACTCGCCCGCGTTGGGCAAGCAACCGACAGGGTCTCCGTTATTATGTTTCTCGGTCTCTGAGCCTACGGTAGGGATCTCTTGCTTGCGTTCTGGATAGCCCGTCCCCCGGAGGGACTCCATCCCGTTGTGACCCCCGTCGTCGTCACCTCCGGGGGCCGGGGGAACAGGACGAAATGGGAGAGAAGGGCAAGGAGCCTGCCCTGGCATGATCTCCTCTGATCTCGGTCGTCGAATGAGCAGGCTAGGCTCTGCTCACCTCAAACAGACAAGGCAGAAGGTAACCATGCGACTTTTCTGCTGCAGAAATGCCGCTGTAAGAGATGATGTTACCCCCGGAGAGCCAAGGAGGGAGAAGAGGGTCCCCCGGGTGAAGTAACCTACGCAACCAACCCGCCCGGAGGTTCCATGACCCAGGGAAGACCAGGGTGCTTTTTGCTTTCCGCTGCAGCTGGAGCTCTGATCAAGAGAGAGAGGGACGGACCAGAATAGCAGTCTTCCTTGGAACGGCAAATGATGGTGGTCAACCCGCGCGCGCGCTAACATGCGTATGTAATGACCTGAGACGAAGAGTTTGATGGCCTCCATCCGTCGAATGGATCATATGGAACCCCTAATAGCAGAGACTGGAGAGCAATATTGTATAGAATACTGCACAATTTTTAATCCACAGCCTATCGAAGTTGTAATTCACCCGCTGTGCGCAATTCACTACTGCAAGTAATGCTCATCCATGGGTGCCATGGATGTCTCCTCTCCACTCAATTCAGCTCCCCCAATCTCTCCTGCTGCTCAGCGCCTGAGACGCACCCCCAGCTCATCCGACGCCAATCACCCCCAGGCAGTGTCTGTACCTGCCCGATGTGCTCACCATGTTAGTGGACGTCTCGGTCTCTGGCGCCGCGCCGCAGCCCGCCGGCAGCCCACAGGTCTGCAAGTCGCCAGGTACTGCAGCAGAGCAGAGTGCCTGGGCGCCCAGTGAGGGGGGCTCTATAGGGGCCCTGAGGCCCGCAGCGGCGCTAGACGTTCAGTGGCTCCGCCCGCTAATAAGGGACATACGCGGTCCTGGCCTGGGATGCCCTGGCTGGTGCTCATCCCATCCCTGCAGAGGCGATCCGTCCTCGCCCAAATCTCACTTGCAATCTCCAGCTTGCAGGGCTCGCCAGAGAAGCAGGTTCCTGTTTGGTTCCAGCGGTTGGCCTTTTCTCTCTACTGGCTGCCCGGTCTCCTGCAGTTCCTCCTGCTTTTATTTTCTTTTCTCTGCCGCTGCTGATTTGATTTGATTGATGAGCTGGTCAGGTAGGCAACTGGGATTCTGCCACTGTCCGTCACCGAAAGGGTCCCAGGGGAAAAAAATAACCTGAGCCAGGGCAAGCCCGCGAGGAGCTGAGAAAAGGGACCAGAAAAAAAAAACCTCCAAGAAGGAAAACAACGTCTTTCCCATCCTCACCCTTCACCCCCTCCCCTTCCTCACTCTCTTCCAACGGCGTTCCCGTAGTGGCGGCTTCAGATCTCCAGCTCCATCACGCGGCTGCTTCACCTCGAGCCGGCGCGTCTTCCAGTATCCCCACCGCGGCCGCAGCTTCCAGCTCTCGCTCCATCCCGAACCTTGGAAGCCCAGTCCACCGAAATCCTCAGCTCACTCACTTTGAGGAGTTCCGCTCGCTCACTCATTCATCTCCGCTATCCTCTTTTCCCACCGACATAGCGACCGACGCTCACCGGGGAACCGACGATTGTTTGCTGTTTGTCCCGGTCTAGTCCCGTCCTCTCACTCGGACGTCCGTTGAGCGCTGGTGGGTTGCATTGTTACAACGGCATATTCTCCCCGAGAGAAGGAAGCTTTGGACGACTCTCGATTCTTCAGGTCCATGGCTTGAGACGATGCGCATCCCGTCCGTATTCAGCACCGCCATCCTCCTCTAGAATGCTAGCCGCTGCATTCTTCTCTCTCTCGCTTGAGTAGGGCTTCCGCTTCCTCGAGCAACCATGCAGGCCGTTCCAAGTGTAAGTTTGCTGCTAACCTTGTCCCCCGCAAATCCAACCCACTGCGCCGACTTCATCATCACAGTCATCACATGGCTAATAGACTTTGGCCTATCCCACCCACATCCTACACTTCCTCTGATCACCCACAAACCCTCTTCGCCGTGGCTTGCCCACCGTATTTCCTGTTGCAGCAGTCATTGACCGTCTTTGTCTTCAGCTTGTTGGAACGGGCACTGCCATCGCTGCAGCGGCCAGTGGTTTGGTGTTCGGCCAGCCCACCACCGAACCCAACTCCTCGACTCGACCTGCCTCCCATTCCAGACGAGTGTCTACAGACCGCGGCTCTCACTCTCGCCCTTCAGCTGCCAACTTTGCTTCGTCACGGCCCGCAACGAGCTCCGTCGCGACGTCTGCACACGGCTCGCACTATCACACCCTCCCACGCCCGTCCACCGCCTCGAGACCTCCCCTTTCCCGCTACCAGCGACCTCCCATGCCCCAGATCCAGTCGACTCCTCCCCAGGTCAGCAGCAGGAAGTCGTCGTTTGTGAGGCAGCCCGACTCGCCAGCCATCATCCCCGAGTCTCGAGACTCAATCTCGTCCAATGGATCTTGGATAAGGCGCCTCTCCATCCGACCACTGTCTCGTCACGAGAGCTCGAGATCCAGCGCCGGCCAGGACACTCCCTCCATCTTCTCACACGGCTCAGCAGCTCCGATCCTCAGAGGGCCGACAACACCAACTCTCCCCCCGAACAAGCTTGTCAAGCGATCCACGTCGAGCCGTAACGACCCGGACCCACCGCGACGACGTTCGAAATCCCACCTGCCGACTCTCCCAGTTCTCCGACGACCTGCAACGAGCCACCAGCGGTCAGCGACTCTGCAGCAGTTCCGTCCCGATTCTCCCATTATTAATACCCCGACATCTAACAATTTCTCATTCGACGATCATCGGCCCCACGAGTTCCTCACTCCGCCGGCGATTGACCCCCCTTCAAGATCATCATCTGCAAGACGTAGATGGGCATCATTTTTTCATTCTAGGACATCAAGCATTGGTCGCGCAGGCTCGGGCCGGTTCGGTGAGCTGAGCCCGCATGCTCGAGCACCTGCTAAGCGCATCTGCATCGACGACGAGCAAAGCAGGGTCCATCTGGTGAAACCGAGAATGGTTTCAGCGACGTCAGCCCCGAGAGGACTGCTGCCGGCCGCTCACATCCAGGAAGAAGCCCGCCCGGTTCCGGCGCTGGTGGAATCAACACCGTCCCCCGAGGGCACGCCATCTCGAGTGCCCCGAAAATCCGTCTCGATGCCATTCGCTTCTGCAGGTACATGGGCGGTAAAGTCAGGGAGTATTCGGCGGCCAAAACGTGGCGCAGAACCCAGGATCGGAAATAAGCGACATGTGTCGGAACCGGTCACTGGCGCGCAGGCTGGCGCCGAGGCTCGAGCCAATCCGCCGCTGGAATTGACCCTCCCCCCATCATCACCATCGCCGGGCCGGCAGGGATTGTCCCTTGGTTCAGCTGCCGTTGCGCAGTTGCGAACGCGTAAAAGGAACTCATCGTCGCCAGTCCCCCCGCTTTCAAGGCTTTCAAATTTCCATGTGGATGCTTCGCGGTTAGGGTCTTCTGGCGGGGTCTCCAACCACACCCGGCCTAACCAGCCCTCTGGAAGTTCTGTCAGCTCCACTGCGATGTCACAACTTAGGACACCGCAGCACGACAGGACATCTACCATGGAGAGTTCTGAGGACACCAGGGACTGTACTTCTGGTGACGACGATGACACCGACTTCAAGAGTGACACCATGTTTGACTCGCTGCGCACCGTCGCATCTGGTCGCGCCCGAGCCGTCGAGACTCCGCTTGAGTCCATGTACGACGAATCACCACCAAGCACAGCCAACGGCAATGGAAAGACAAAGCGCTTGTCCATCCATGAGATGCTCGGCCGGACCTGGGATGAGGATGACAAGATCATGGAGGAGGACGAGAACGTCACGCCTGTCCGCACCGTCAACCGGGACGCTAACCGCCGGGAGTCACTGCGCTTCAGGCTCGACTCGTCCCCCCGCAACGTATCAATCTCTGCAACCAAGGAGTACAGCAGGCTGTCCTTGGACGATGACTTTGACGACGATTGGGCTAGGGATGACGAGCTTCCATGCAACCCCCTGTCGCCTCCCTCCAAAGGGAGTTCGTTGAATTCCAGGGGCATCAACCCCAACGTGCGTCTCGCCCTCGCCAACATTAGTGGTAATGGACACCCCGATCATGATCACAATGAGCGCCCTCTCAGCACCCTCTTTGACTGGAGCGAGCCCCCGACTCACGACAAGTTTGAATCTGGACGGTCACCCCGGCCGAAGACGGCCTATGCTAAGCAGGAGATGGACTCTAGAGGCGGACGGTCTGCCATCCGCAAAGGTCCTACGCCGACACATGTGCGAAGCCAGAGTGTTCCCGTGGTGCACGACTCCCCTGATGACTCCAAGTCGGCTTCAAAGTATGGTACATGGGGTATGGGGACAAAGACTGCCAGCGAAGACTGGGACGACGACTTTGAGTTTGGTGGCAGCAGTCTGGGTAGCAACGACAAAGATGAGAAGGTGTTTGCAGTCCCAGAGTCGATCCGCGCGACGCAGCCGAGTGTCAAAGCTCACTCGGGACACATTCGCGAATTTTCCCTTCTCGTCAACGACCTAAAGCGTCTATGCCGTCACGGCCGAGACATGGATATTCTCGATGGACCACAGAGCCACCTGTGGGAGGAGGCTGATGGCATCATTGCCCTGGCATCCCCCGATGAAGAGTCGTTGGATGAGGATGATGACCAAAAGTCGACTTCGTCGATCAACTTTGACGCATTCGATATTGATGAGCGCTTTGGTGATGAAGGATTCGACGCACACTCGATGGACCGGTTGGACGCTGCATTTGACGGGCACGAGCCCGCAATGTCAAAAACTGCTGTTGTACGAGAACGCCATTCTCCCCGCCGCCGATCCGTCTTTTCCCCCGAGGACGACATCTTTGGCAACTGGCCACTGACAGACAACCATCAGCCGAGTCGACCGAGCCGTCCCCGGACACCCGAGAACAGGCATAGCAAAGCCCACGACGTATCCGGAGTGGTCCGCTCAGTCATTGGGGCTATGCAGCATCGCGTAACCGACCCAGCGCCCAACGATGGCAAGGTGCACTTTGACACAAATAGCCTCAAGGCTCTGGTCAAGAGGGCTGGTGATTTGCGAGACTCCCTGTCCGATATTATTCGACGAGCCGATCAGATCACGCAGAGTCCAGTAAAAACTCCTCGACACGAGCGTCACGACTCTAGCCCAGCCTTTACTCGAGTATTCGACGATCCCAACTCAAGCCCACAACGAAGAGGCATACGAAGCCGCGGCAACAATTCACTGATGGAGGTGTCGCCGGAAAACTCGCCCTCATCCGGGCTGCCACAGCGGATGCAAATGATGACTGTCAACTAGTCGTCTCCTGCTCACTAGAGCGTGTACAAAATAATTATGGAATTCTTTGCATAGCGACGGCCTCGGATCAGGGTATGATGCGTCAGGACAGCCAACCTCGACATAGCACGACTCGATCCTCTGGATACTCGCCATGATGCCCCCTGGCAGCCACTGGTCACGATCCATGGACTCACCGGCATGGACTCAGCGACGCAACGGCATGAGCAACGAAGGCTCTTAATGACTTTCACAAGTACTAAGGTAGACGGAACAAGAAGGCTGCGGCGTTGATGCCGTACTCGTTCGCGCGAGCATGACTTGACTTGACTTGTGAGGGGTTGTCAGTTTATTTACGAATTTTCTTGCGTTGTCCCTTTGTGTTTATGAGGAAACGTAACGTTTTCTTTTGTTTTCTTTTTCACTTCAAGGCCTCAGGGCCCCTTAATGCTTTGACGATTACTCTGGAGGGAACAAAAAGAGGAAATTTGGCGGGCGTCTCGATCGAGAGGATCACGTCTCTCCCTCGACAAGCAAGACGCGCGCCGGCAGGACGCGAAGGAAGGGAAGGGATGGGAAGGGAAATACCAGGCTGAACATACATGGACGAACAGCAACAAAGAAGAACAAAAAGAAATGGGGATTTGGTCCTTTGGGATACATACAGGTTTCGGACGGAAAAGGGCGCGGAGAAAGGCAAGAGGGCGGTTTTTGTTTTGACGTCGCATATCAGGGCTATCCCATCTGATAGCCTACACTGCCCTGTTCTGTTATGATTGCATGGATAGAGGTTTATAACGGCCATGACGATTTATTCGAGTTCCTGATGCCCTCGTGAGCTTTGCGTGTACGGTAACTGTATAATACTGTTCAAGTCTAGTCGAGCATGATGTCCTTGACCTGATGAGCAACTCGACGTCCGAGCACATCTCTATTGGTAACACCACGAACCACCGTAGTTGGGAGTGAGGGAAACGTCGCCATTTTATCCCTTATGCAGTCTGACGCCTCGAAAGGGACGGAACTCGATAGTGTCTACGTACTGAGTCCTTTGCTGCCTGCAACCCCTGAGAAAGCATCCACTACACGCTGTATTGTTCGGATAGCAGTTCTCGGTTCGCGGTGCTCCAACTGTCTGGCTCGTGTGGACCTCTGATACGCTTTACTTGTGTGACTGCTGTGTTATTTCCTTTGGATCTCTCTACAGCTCCCCCCTGGGCCCGAAGTCACAAGGCTTCATGAGGCTTTGGGGGCGGGGGCTTCAGAGCAATCATTAACCCAGGCGCCTAGGATGCCTCCATCAACAGCACGCTGCATCACGTATGTCCTTTAGTCGTAGAGTTATCGGTATGTGGAAGCATTGGTATGGTTGGAGAACCATTGTGAACGAGCATAGTCTGTCTGTGACAATGAGACATTTCAGTGATTCCAACGCCACCTACCTTCAAGACTCTCAGAAGAACAGTTGATGATGACTGTTGCTGGTTTGTCCACGTATTGAGCCTCGCCGATGTCGGATAGGGGGAGGCTACGCCGTTGTTCTTGGCACGTTGGCTAACAAGCCAAGGCAGTATTGATGCAGGTAGTATGGTTAGTATCATACTCACTCAACAGCCAAATTGTTCATCGAGTTGACGGAAGTTGTTGAAGAAGGATTGGAATGATTGATAGATAGGGGGAAAGGCATGTTGGAAGCTTGAGACGTGGAAGACCCTTGCGTTGTTCAAGTCTAATTTCTATGCTTGTTCAGTGGACGGCTTAACCGAGGCCTTTGGGCATTATTCTGTTGCCTCTAACACTTCGGCTGGATGATTCAGCTCGGGCCGTTCCCACCAGCTTCCTTGTTCGGCTGTCAAGTCTGTTACTGTTAGTAAAAGCCATCGATAACGGAATGATCTGCGGTATAAACTTTGACCCCAGCACTGGAAAAGTGTATTCGGCGTCACAACTAATCGCCGGACATGGGGTTTGTTTTTTCGCCACGATAGTGACGATATTGTCCCTTGTCACTGAAGAGAATCAGGGCCAAAATAAAAGATATCAGGCCAGATACAAAAGATACGTTTATCAGCGTGCGTGTTTCGAGTAGGCGAGATGAGACTTGCCCTTCACAAAACAAATCGCGGGCATGCCGGACAACGTCTCCGCAGCGATAGCACGGGGCCGGGTTCAATGTATGGGGAAGGCTTTCCCCGAGCACAGGCCTATTTATGAGGGGGTGCACGGGTAAGATAGCCCGGAAAGATGGCCCTGAATGGGTTTGAACCCCCCTGAGGGGAAAAAAAGACGAGACACCCGTGTGGGGAATGATGACGCTGGGCCGTTGTAGGCTTTCCCTTGGGGAAGAAGTGTGTGTCACTATCAGGAACAATGTCCTGACCTTGAGCCTCACCGAACGAGGACTTGAATTCCGGGGAAACCCTGTAAAAATAAGGCGTTTTGTGCGCCCCCTTCTCCAATGACTCCAACATAGGCAGGGTTTGGAGAATTTGTCGAACCAGCGGAGAGGGACGTACTGTAAGTTTAGTCTTGTCCGGAATTCAAGCCTGTTTCCAGAAAGAGGTTTCTGATGTTGCATTGACTCAAGCTGATTGGGTCCCCCCCCCTCCCCCGGACGACCCGGCACACCAAACTAGGTAGCATGACTGGGGAACCTCAACCTTGTCTCTTTCTCTCTTCGAGAATGGAAGTTATCCGCGGACGACAAACGAACCCCGGATTTCTACGATTCTCCATTTTCCCCAGAATGGGATCCTCCCCCGCGTCTCCAACTGCATCGTTTGACTGGTAATGGGCACCTTTAGGTCCCCATCGAACGGGGACCACAAGGGCTCCTTCCCCGTTGACCGAGGATCCTAGGCAGTGCACTTGATAAGCTCCTTAGTCTTAGACGAGTATTTAAGTAGTTTAGCATCCTGCCAAGTTTTGAAAAATCAAACACTCACTCCCTCCCATCCTCCTCCTCCTCTCTTCTGCATCTCCTACCTCTTCATCATTATCCCCCTTCCCCATCATGTCAAAGGATTTCAAGTCAGAATATGACACCGAGGGCGGCGGTGCTCCTCGAACTCCCTCCCGTGCCGGCGAGGTCCTCGAGGACAATGTAGTCGAGCACGACGCTGTCTTTGGTGCCATCACCGAAGATGGACCAAACTATCGAAACGTCGGATGGATTGGTACAACTGCCCTCATGATGAAGACGCAGATAGGTCTTGGTGTCTTGTCCATGCCGGTTGTCTTTGATACTCTTGGCATGATTCCTGGAATCATCCTACTCATCACCATTGCTGGTATTACCACTTGGTCGGATTACATTGTTGGTGTTTTCAAGATGCGCCATAGGCACGTCTATGGTATCGATGATGTTGGAAGGATGCTCTTTGGTCGTATTGGCTACGAGGTGTTTGGAGCCATGTACGCTCTCTGTAAGTTGTCTTCACCTGCTAAACAGGCTCCAGTCTAACGGGTTAGATTTTACTTTCGTCTCTGGCTCGGCTATGCTGAGTATCTCGGTTGCCCTCAACGCTCTGTCAACCCACGGCGCCTGCACTGCCGTTTTCGTGGCCGTTGCTGCCGTAGCCACCTTTATGGTGTCTAGCATTCAAACTCTCGGCCGTATCAGTTGGGTGGCGTGGGTTGGTGCAGCTTGTATCATCGTCTCCGGTTAGTCTCCTCCTGCAGCAGCATAGAACCAATCTAACGGACATAGTCTTTGTTGTCACAATCGCCGTCGCCCTTCAAGATCAACCCTCGGCCGCTCCGAAAGTCACTGGCGAATGGAAGTCTGACTACAAGCTTTTCAATAACCCCAGCTTCACCGATGCCATCTCGGCCGTCTCCACCCTCGTCTTTACCTACGCCGGAACTCCTGCGTTTTTCAACATCGTCTCGGAGATGCGCGATCCCACCCAATACACTCGTGCCTTGACAGTCTGCCAGGTCACGGTTACTGTCGTGTATATCATTGTTGGCACTATTGTCTACTACTATTGCGGATCATATGTTGCGTCGCCTGCTCTTGGCTCGGCTGGTCCTCTTATCAAGAAGGTTGGCTATGGCATTGCTCTGCCTGGCTTGCTTGGTTCTGCCATTCTTCTATCACATGTAAGACGCCTATATACATACCTCTAACAAAGCTAACTGTTATAGTTGCCTGCCAAACACATCTTTATCCGAATCCTGCGAGGATCCAAGCACCTCACTGCCAACACCACTATTCACTGGATCACGTGGCTGGGATCTACCCTCTCCGTGTCTGTCGTGGCATACGTTATTGCTAGTGGTATTCCCGTCTTCGGCGGCCTCGTCTCTCTAATTGGTGCTCTTTTTGGTTCCTTCCTATCACTTCAACCCATGGGCTGCATGTGGCTGTACGACCACTGGAAGGAGGAGCGTACAGTGCGATGGCACCTGATGGTCGGGTGGAGCGTCTTCATCATTGTCGCCGGTACCTTTTTGATGGTTGCCGGAACCTACGGCTCAGTCGTTGGAATTATCGACTCATACAAGGCCACGGGAGGGTCAGCTGCATGGTCTTGCGCTGACAATTCCAACTCTACCTAGGAGGGGATGGTTTAAGATGTCGAAGCACCACGACGCACTTATTGACTCAATATACGCATTTACCCGCTGCATGTCACACTCCACTCACCAAGGTACACGCGACGAACCTAGTTCGGATAACAACGGAAATCAGTGGCTAGCAATCACGCCATTTGAGAGTGAAAAAGTCTTGTTTCCATCGTTTCACAGTGAATCGACGGATTATTGGACGGATAATGGCGACAAATCAAAAAATGCTTTTTTTTACGCTTGCTAATTTTCAAAGTGGTATACACAATCCATACGCCAGAGATAAGAGACCCCAAGCACCACGAGATTTCTGGTCCAACTCGTGACCATCGCAGATCAATGTCCGTTATTAACCATGTCCATGTTCAACCTTGCTTGCCCAGATTAATGTCCGAATCGTTATCATCACGTCACAATTTGACTTGACTACCACAGCTGCACAAACGACAAGCTCTTTCTAAGAGACTTGTCCAGCCAGGATCCGTCCTCACGCGATCCAGCCGGAGATTGATTGCGAGCCCAGAGTCCCTGCGACGCAAAGTCGCGGGGTGTGTCGCTGGCGGCAGGGAGAAAGGCCGAGGTCGATGAGCCGGGGTACATTGGGGGCGGCGGGCGCGACTTTTCCAGTGTGCGACCACGGTGCGACGTGCCCGACTCGGCGTGCTTCTTATCGTAGTCTCGCAGAGAAGGTGTCAATTCGAGGAAACGAGGGGTTGGCATGGAAGTAGGCTTCCACAGCTCATCCGAATCCGCAGCCATAATGAGAGGCTCATCATCGGGCTTGGACCAGAGCTGGTAGTTGGTCTCGCTGGGGTCCAGGTCCATGACACCCTTGTCAGAGGGTCCACTGGCGCGGATCGCCTCATCCAGGGCAGCGAGCCATTCAGCGGGAGTAGCGTCGATGCGACGAACGCTCTTGTCGGACTTGATAGAGGAAGCTCTGGTGAGAGGAGGCATGGAGATGAGCGAGTCGACTGAAGCGACAGACGTGGTTCTCGGGCGAACTGTCGATAGAGCCATCCAGTCGAGCTCGACCGGTGTCTCGGCCGGTGAGCGCACAGACCAGAGGCTATCTGAGCTGAGTGTCGGCAGAGGCTCCTGCGAGATGCGCATCTTGGGTCTGGTCTCCAGAGCAGCGGGGGTTTCGGAAGTAGTACGGAAATTGTTCCGGCGGTGCTTCAGGCTGAATAGGCCTTCCAGGACGAGACCATCCAATTCGCGCTGGAGCTCAACAGCCGCGGCATTGGCCTTGGCATCCCAGAGAGGGGCCATGTTCCAGAGATGAGTGAATCCAAAGTCGGGGTACGCCTCCAGAGGTCGTCGGGGAGGTCGCATTTCGAGAGCCGCCGGAGCCTTGTCGGTGGTGCGGTATTCGGTGCGACGGTGGCTAAGGCTAAAGAGGCCGGTCGGCTCCTCGTCCGCAATGATAGCGGGAGTGGGCTCCCACAATCCAAAATTGACCGCCTCACTCGGCGTAGACGACTCGGAGCCGCTTACTGAGCTGGCAGATGATGCGGAGCTAGATCCGGACCACAAACCGTCCTCAGATGGCACCTCGGGGATAACGGGCTTGCTGGTCCAGAGGCTGCTGCTCTCAACGAAAGCAGGCTCGGCCTCTCTGGGCTTGACTCGGGGGACATCATCCATCACCACGAGGTAGGTGGCCCAGGTCTCAGGGTCAGGCTGGGGGAGGCCATAGGAGACCTTGGGGAGGACTGGGGGTTGAGACCACATGCCGGGCAAGGGTGTCTTTGTTCCCCAAAGTCCGTGGTTGGGAATGTCGGCCTTCTTTGCTGGGGGAGTCCAGAGGGAGTTGCTCTCGATGATAGGAAGGTCGGCCTTTGCAGGGAGAACGCGAGCAACGTCGTCGGTAGGTAGATATTTCTTCCAGGTAGCTTCGTCTGGCTGGGCAAGTCCCTTGGTGGGGCTGGGAATGATAGGGCTAGGAGACCACAAAGCCATGCCAAAAATGCTAGTAGATTTCTGATGCTGATGTTGTAGCTTGGGGTGTTCAGACTTGAGAGGTGAAGACTGAGGAGGCAATGGGAAGAAAGATAACAAACGACTGTTGAGATTTGCGTCGGCGCGTCGGCTTTGTATATGGATAGGAGCAGCGGAGTTAGCGGACTCGGCGGGCAGTTCGGCGGGCTTGGAGATAGAGGGCGCCATGTGCTGGATGCGGGCGGGTGTCGCCTCAACGGGAGTGAAAGTCCACGTCAAGGGACTGCGAGTCGCAGTAGCTGCAGGGGTGTGATTTGCAAGCAGCTGGGGAAACTGTGTCTCATGAGTGGCGTTGTCGTCATTGATTGGAGCGCCAGACAAGGGTAGAGGCACGGGCTTGCTGCTTATTGATGGCTCAGACGGGTTTTTGCTTATTGAAGCAACTGGAGGCTCGGGCTTCGGAGGGGTCCCCATGGCGGCATCGGCTGCCGAGCTCGCACCAAGCGTAATCAGATGCGCATCAATTTTTGCCGGACCCTGGTTTTGACCCTGGTTGTGGCCCTGGCCCTGGCCCTGGCTTTCGCGCTGCCCCTCGCCCTCTCGCTTTTTTCTGTTGACTCGCTCCCGGAGATCCATGTCCGCCAGCGTCATTGTTGGTGGGTGGGGGCTTTTCCGCTGGCTAATCTGGCTCTGGCCTGGTGTCCTTGGGGGTGAGTCTGCGTGTGACGAAGAGATATTAGTTGGGGCTTGCCCTTTGTTGATGCCCATGCCGTTGTCTGAAAATTTCGCCGAGTTTGCATCTGCGTCTGCATCCTGTGCCTGTTCCTGTTCTGCAAGCCCATGTGCCGCTTCTTGCTTTTGCTCGGAGGGAAGACCGGATTTACCATCTTCTTCCTCATCCTGGTGGGGCGTGGATACACTTGTCCGCTCCGCAGGTTCCAGAAGGCTGACAATTTCCCAAAGAGTTGTTTCGTCAAATCCATCTTCGTCGCTGTCGTAGTACGAAGACGAATCGTCGTACGTTTCGCTGTCAGAAAACTCCTCCCTTTCGTAGTCGTCCATCGACTCCATCACCTCCGTGGTGGTGTCTACCTCCACTTGCACATCCACCTCCACGCTCCTCTGCATCATGTGTGATTGTGACCCTCTGCTGGCCATTGTCCCAGGCATGGCGCCAATTGTCAACCCAGACATCCCTCTAGTTGGCATCGCTGGCATCGTTGCCCTGTCAGACCTCTCACCCCATGGGAATTGGAATATCCCAAGTGTCCCGCGCCTATCAGGGAGTGGTTCCGGATTCTCCAGTATGTCTGGGAGGAGTGTGACACGCTTGATCCGCCGTGGGGGCTGGCGGGGAGGAGCTGAGTGCTGGACTTTAACTTCCACCACTTGGGTTTTCTCTGCTCCCCAGAGCCCTTGATGTGCAACCTGGCGTTTTGGTGATCGTGATGCCGACCACAGCCTGTTACTCTCAATCGTCAGAGGTTCCAGATACCTCTTCTCTCGTCTGATGGTATCTGGAATTTCCTCTGGCGCCATGTCTGCTGCCTTGGAGGCAGGGGTCCAGAGGGATGGTGCAGTAGGGGCAGCAGCTACAGGAGTGATGGGGCGCCACAGCGCCTTCGCCGCCTTGGCATCATTCTCCATCTGACCAACCAGAGCTTCAGCTTCCTCATCGTATTCGTGCTCAGATTCTGTGTCTGGAGGAGTAGGACTAGACAATCCGGGGAAGGATGAGCTTGCCAACTTTGATCTGAAGCCAGTCTGCGATAGCAGAGACTGCAGATCATTGTCCGCTTCCAATTGCGTTCGTCGAAACGGCTGCCCGTGTCGCGAGTCGCGCCTGGGCGATCCCACAGACATAGTCGACTGGGAATCTCGGAGCATTGTATGCCGAATTGCTTGCCATTGGTTCTCCTGCTCGTTCAATTCCAGCTCCAGATTGGCCAGCAAAGTCGCCCTCTCGTCACCTGTAGGAAAAGCCCCTGCCAGCTCTGCGGGGTTGACATAATTGCCAGACCTGGCTAAAGCCATTTCCAGCTCATCCTCAGAATCTGGCGATGGTTCAGCCTGCATCCTGCTGTTGCGGAGCAGCAGAGGAGCAGGCGGAGGACTCCGATGCAGCTTGACTGAGCGCCCCCTGTCTGAGAATGTTGGCCGAGCTTCCCCCACCTGACGTGTCCGCTCGGAGTTGAACTCCTCGGCACCTTGCAAGTCCGATGCAAGTCCGGTGCCTTGTTTAGCTGGCTCGTGCAGGGGGTGCAAGGGGCTCACGCCGTGAGCCTCGTTCAACGATGGGGTCCCCGCAACTCCGAGCCCGGCCCGCTGGATTTTAGTCGATTTAACCGCAACTGCCTCTTGCACGTGCGTGGGAGCAATATCCCAGTTAAGAAAAGAGTCATCGTCTTGAATCGTGGACCCAGGAGAGAGCCTGTCAAAGCCGTCCGCCGGAAGAACAGGCGAGGACCTTCGCTCGTATCCTCTCTTGCGCAAGGACGTTGGCGTTGGGATTGATTCCTCCGAAGGCGAGATGGAATGGCTTGATTGGGCAGGGCTTTCAGGAATTGTCACAGGCTGGACCTTTGCCGCCGGACTTGAGACCAGGCTCAAGACTGGAAGCTCAGGAACAGACATAGACCGCCTTCTCGTACCTGTGGCCTTGGAGTGTCCACTCTCTAGCAAATTAGCAAGCTCGCTTAGCCGAGGATCGGTGGGCATCGGTGGCGGTGTCTCGAACTTGAGCATGGAGCTGCAGGAGAGCGATCGCTTGCGGTGTTGTAGATTCGGGGACCCTTCTGCTGGAAAGATAGGGCGATCGACATTTTGTTTTCTTGGTATTGGCCTTGGTCGATGAACTACCGAAATAACCCTTGCCAATTCCCCTAGATCTTTATCTTTAGGCTTGATAGGCGGTGCTGATTTCGTTTGGGCTCTTGGCGCGCGCGTGGCTGGCTTCTGAACATCGACCGGCAGTGAGAAGTTGACGACGGTGTCTCGCGTGGCCAGGGAGGGATACGGCAAATGTCGAGGCGGGGGCTTGAGATTAGCCAGATTTGGTGTCGATGGCTGCCTTGGGGATCTTCGTCGAATCTCTTCTACCCCTGGAGATAAAAGCGCCGACGTCGTAGTCGCAAACGATGTGGGTTTCGACGTGGGAGTGTTATAGGAGGATTCGGTATCCGAAACTGCCTCCAACAATGCCTCCTGTCTCTTTCTTTCCTTTTGCGCGACCGCCAAGTCCACCGTCGCAATCTTGGAAAGCGGGTTATGATCTTGTCGCAAAATGGGATTCGAGATGACCAGTTTCGTGTCCTGCCGGGGTCTCTTCTCCAAGCTCCTCATTTCGATAGATACCGGTAGCGTCTGGGCTCGAGGCGGTGGGAATAGTTGCCCTTGCACCGGAACTCCGCCCATCCCAACACTTGCTTGTCCGGCAGCTGGCATCGAAATTACTGGAAGCTCCTTGTTCACACTTGTCATCGCACGTGGGATCCTCTTGGGTTCATCCCAAATTTCCCTCCTAACCTCTTCATGTTGAACCGTATGGTATGAATCGGCGGTCGATATTCCTCGGCTCTGCAAGTGTCGGTACGCATCGAAAGCTGGCTCGGTCGGGGGTTCGGATTTCGCAAGATTAACTTGGAAGTAGGCGAGGATAGCTAAAGGGTAAGCATGGTTCGTCAGTAGGAAGAATAACCTACCGATCAGGATCGAGAGGCCAGTCGCTGGAATTACAGTTCGTACAACAACAGGCAAGGACTCGATGCCCAGCATGAGAGGAACACTTGCCTATACAGGTCAGACAAGACTCCTTGTATTGGAGTTACTTACTGCTGTCCAAATGCCCAAGCCCACAGTAATGAAAAGAGCAGCTCGGCCACTGGTAACTCCCTCCCAGGAGTTGCCATGAGAAATGACTTTTGTCAAGAGAGCAGCCACAAAGACGAGATCAACAGCGGAAACCACGATGCCAACCGGCAAGACTGATGTGCGCGCCAGGCAGATAGCACCAAGCTGTGGTCGTTGAAAGCCGACAAATACACCTCCCAGAACGAGTCGCACCAGGACGGATCCTTGGGAAGCCAATGCATCCACCCCTGATCCCTTCGTAGACTTGTTCAAGGTCCAGACCAGGCTTTGCTGTAAAGATACTCGGGCAAACTGGTCAAAGATGGATGCAAAGGTGATGGTGACCTGGCAACTCGTCGAGGCGGCATTAATCAGAATAGAAGTAAAGTCAACTTGAGCCCACAGGGCTGAAGAAATAAGGAATGTAATGAGGGCCAGCCTCGGACCATCTCGAAGAAGATTCGAACTACCCTTAAAAACGATCGGAACGGTTGAAGCTGCAGCATGGACAACGAGGCCACTATTCTGTGTTAGCTTAGACGAACAACGAAGAGTGTTACTTACAATGCAAAGGCGGCAACCAGGGCCTGACGGTTAGTAGAGGCGTTCATAGATACGACATTAGGTTAAAGAACGAACAAAAGAAAGAAACATTAAAGACTGGATGGAATTTGGATCAACCAAAACTGACCACGAACTTGCGCGGTATAGAGAATGGAATACAGAAGAAAGGCAAGAAACGAAATCAACGAAAAAGCATGAGCCGTTGATGATATGGATCTGCACTTGCAACAAACCATCTCGTCTCAGATAATCGCGTCAAACTGGCCGTGTTCGAGCCGTTCGAGTTCGCTTGAGGTAGTCGGCGCGGCGCTGAGCAATGATTGGACGGATGGCGGATCTCATGGGGTTCCATCGACTGTAGCCGGTAGCATCGTTTCGCGTGAAACCCCAGGCGTCGGAGGCCGTCTGTTACGGCGAGACCTGAGACGAAGGGGCGGCGCTTGATGGCTGGAGGGCCAGGCGATGGATTAATACATGACAGTTATTAAAGAAATCAAGAGCGGGAGAGCGCTTATTTCAGTAATAGAAACCCGGTCGGGAAGTGAATCCGTCTTGGCTGGAGAATAGGGAGAAACCGGATCGTTGGTGCCCGATGCCTGGGGGGACGTGCTTGGCGACATGGCCTGAAGACCATCAAGATCAAGTCAAAACCAAGCATCAAGAAATAAAGAATAAAAGAAGAAGAGAATTAATCGTCCTCATCATCGTGAGAAGACACAAGAGTTGCCGTTCGGACTGTGACCGAGAGCTGGGACTGCGGGGCAATCGAAGGCTTGCCGTTGGTGCGCTCCAAGCAAGTCATGCAACGGGCAGGGTGTCAGGGTCCATCACCCGCATTGTGGCACTGAGGTTTTCCTGATGCGGCTAATGAATGAGGGAGAAGAACGTTCGTTATTACCGAGGATATACATATTGTAATGAGGAACAATTGTGTTTGGATGATGATGTTTAAAATGCAAGGGAGGCTTGAGTTTTAAGTTGGAGATGCTTCAATCCGATGGTGCCCGAGCGAACGGGGATCGCTCTTTCCCAACTGGGCAACCGACACGCGACAAGAGTAAACTAACCCATTCCACCCGAAAACTTCCCCAGATTCTGATCAGCGTTAGCATTCGCATTAGCACCAGGATTACGCCTCCACTGTATTGATTGATTGAAGAGGGAGCCCGTGTAGCATTAGGGTAGGTTCGTGCCCATTGGATAAGCTTCAACTGTGATGGTGTTTCTGGTCGAATGACCACAGCTTGGTCCCACGACATGTGCTCAACACCAAGGCATCACATGAATACAGTACAGTAGCCTCTTACTCACCACCCTCTTATACGTCTCCTTTGTCCTTCCGTTCTTGTCTGCCGGTCGTTCCCGGTCACCATCAACCTCACCGACCGGCCCGGTGCTAGAACGGAGCCGAGAGATCACCTCCGGCCTCGACCCGCTACTGGCCGCGTCCGAAAGAGTTCATTCTTTCTGGAAACTCCGTAACTTTGACTCTACAGTCGACATGAGCTGGATGCAAAGCTAATGCGTGCTACTCCACCAATCTTGTCCAGCTTGGTTTCCCCGCGAAAGCCAACTCACCAATCGAAACCCGCGGGATGGTCAGGTCGAGGGCCAGCCACTGCCACTTGTTCACCGGGAATGAACGATTCCAAACGGTACTCCTCACCTGCAGATACTTTGTGGGACGTGTAGATGTCATGTCTAACCAAGTATAGGCAATCAATTGTACTTGGCGAATTTGACAATCACGCCCTTGAACGCCTCAGCTTCGGTGCAATCCTCCGAAATGACTACTATCAAAGACTCGGCTCCGGAGGTGATGACTCGATATCAACACCATGTGAATCATCACGAGTATAAGATGCAAGAGCGTAGAACACTTTAATCATCATCATCATCATCACTCAGCATTCATCCTAAGCAATTTAAACCAGCCAAGCCTTTTCTCAATCAACATGGGTCGCTACGATCTCGAATACCCTAAAGAGGCCATCAACACAATCAAGCGTGAAAACGACCGCGCGGTGTATGCCCTCAAGACAATCCACGAGATTGTCAACTCGTGCCAGATTCTTCATGTCTCATTCAACACCCCTTCTCAGCCTTTCCCTGTCATTCTTCCCATGATCGGCCAGATGGGTTCTTTTGAGCGCCCCAGCGCTGATATCGGCGACCCCCTGGATCTGTACCTCCACGGTTACGTCTCCAGCCGTATTATGAATATTGGCCGTGGCGCTGAAGAGGGCATGCCAGTGTGCGTTGCTGCGTCTCACGTTGATGGACTTGTTCTCGCCTTATCGTCATTTTCGCACAGCTACAATTACCGTTCTACGGTCCTCTTTGGCCACGCCTCGCTCGTTAATGATGAGGAAGAGAGGATGTATGCCATGGAGCTCATCACCAATAGCGTCGTGCCTGATCGCTGGCGTCACACTCGTCTGCCACCCACAAAGGCCGAGCTTCAGAGTACCGGCATCCTCAAGGTCCGCATCGCCTCTGGCAGTGCCAAGATCCGCACGGGCGGTGCCCACGATGAGAGACACGACATGGAGAATGAGGATATCCAGGACAAGGTCTGGACTGGCGTCGTGCCTGTTCAGCAGACCATGGGAGAACCAGTCCCCAGCACATACAACCGGATCGACGTGCCGGGCTACATGGCAGAGTTTATCAAGGACTTCAACACAGACAACACACAGTATTCTCTCGATGTGGCCAAGGACTAGTCCCCGAACGGTCTATTCAAGATTAGATAGAAAATAGATGCAATTACCACTGCTCCCAGATCTTGCCCGGCAGCACCGACCTCATAATCTTCCAGTGTCCGGCCGCGCTCTTCTGGTGCCACTTGGTAACCTTGCCGGTCCGGTTCTTAGCCAGGACGTCCGTGTCGTCGTTATCCAGAAACTCTTGCTCCCGGACTTCGTGCTGCGGCGCCAGGAAGGCCTGTCGGGCGCGGCTCCGAAGAAAGTCGCTAGGGACCGGGCGGCGGAAAGTAATGTCCCCGGGCGTCTTCCGGCAGAATATAACCATGTTGGTAAAGTCGCTGCCCCACCGCTCAACGTCGGCTTCCGCACGTGGGCTCTCACGGAAGATGCGACACGAGGGGAAGACTTGCTTGATAGTGCGGTAGATCAACTGAGGGGCAGGCAGGCTAAAGTCACCGGCGTAGTTCTGGATAGTTAGTATGAGTAGCTGTGTGGACGAGAAGACTTACAATCGCAATCACTCCATCAGGCTTCAAGAGAGCACCAAGTCCTTGCAGGAACTCGAGGGTAAACAGGTCAACCGGCTCAGCACCGCCTGTGAAGACGTCGTGGACAATGTAGTCGTACGTCTTGGACTGATTGACGAGGTTGGCAGTGTAGCTCACAGCGTCCGCAATGGCTGCGGGGTTGTTCTGACGCATGTTGAAGTACTTCTGGGCAAACTCATGGACCACTGGATCAATCTCGACAACCGTCGTATCGATGCCATGAGAGACAAGAGCAGATGGAGTGGTTCCGATACCAAGACCACTGATACTGTTAGCGAGATACGGCCACTAAGAAGGCGACTTACACAACAAGGGCTTTGGCATCGGTATCCGAAAGAGGAACCTCCCTCTGGATCAACCGAACCGCCTCGAGCATGACGAAAACACCATAAATTGGCTCAGACACCTTCTGTCCCTGGAATCGCACCCATTCTCCTCCAAGAAGACTATGGTCGCATCGCATCACACGGAATCCCTGTCCCAAATTCTCCAAGATCGAGATGTATCCAGTCAACGATTCCTTGCGTTCCAGAAGTGTCCAGTTCTGTGCAGCCAGGGTGCTGTTGAGGGACGCCGTAGCCATGGGCGTCATGACATGTGTGTTCAAGACAGCTGTATGCAGCAGCGCAGGAATAGCCAAGACAAGGTACTTTGACGGAGAAAAGACAGCATAGATGCCCGACAGAACCAATTCCAATCCAACACGAGTAAACCAAAACGCACTTCCAATCAGACCCTGAAGCTTTTCACTGGCGATTCTCTCAGCCAGCCTAAAGAAAGCCCAAGAACCAATGCCAGGCGCCGCATCTGCAACGAACTTGGGAAGCATGCTCATATCAGCATCTTCGAGTTGATCAGCCACAAAAGCAGCCGAGAAGACTGCCAGAGGGAACAGAGTCAAAGCCTCGGTGATAAGAGGACCCCACCAGCAACCCAGGCGGTCACTGAAGCCGCCGGCGAGATACTGGACGGCGGGGATGTTCAATGCGATGATAGGGAGGAGCTGAGCCGTAGGCAGAGGCAACACGTTTCGAAGAAACAAGTTTCCAGCCCATCCGACGAAGCAGCCAGCCATGATGACGGGAGCATGAGTGACGGCCGATGGGATAGAGCCATAGACTGGAGAGAGGTTGAGCTGGGAAACGCTGGACGCAACACCCAAGAGCCCAAGGATGAAAGCAGTCTGAAGATAGATGGATGCCTGCTTTGCGGCGCGTCTAGTCCATGTGTCTTCCTTGGCCTTGGCTGCGAGGTCCTTGAGCTCTCTCTCAAAGCGCTCAGGCGTGAAGCCTTCAGGCGCGCCAGTCGCCTTTGTCTTTTTGGGAGCCATTATGCAATGGGAAAGCTAGAAAGCAATTGATAACAAAATGTACAAGTAGAAGCAACAATGAGGGACAAGACGGTGGTCAAATGGCCTGCACCTGAGCTCCGAAGGTTGGTTGAAGACGCGACATTGCAACAGGAGGTTGACGTGGAGTCTTTGTTCTGAAGGGTGTGGCGGTGCTGTGGCTGGAATCTAAGGGTATCATCTTGGCGCCGGAAGAAGTGATTAAGATATTTTCGATATTGTCAGGAATTTATTGTCAATGGTTTCGGAAAATTTGATGGTGTTTTAAAAGCAATTGAACTTTAATTCTTTTGTGTTGATGCTGTTGATGTACAAGCGTAACCAGACGTAACCATTCCGTCCTACTGTCTATCGATTTTGGTGTCAATTATTGACAAGTTAGCTATCCTGTCGAAGCCCAACAGAGTGTAATTTCTGCCGCCCAGTGGTCAAGATGAATTGGGATAACCATCTCTTATACCAATGTTGAAAGTGAGGTTTTCTTATCCCTCGTGTCTGTTGGTGTCGCTTTCTACTCAGAGATGTTCCCGGATTTCTATTCGCACAGCGTTCCACCAGCCTTGAGAAGCTCGTTTGTCTGATGCCTGGATAAACTCAAACACACTCGGGAGGTGCCATTGAACCTCTAAGGACCTATTGCCGGCTGTAGTAGGCCGGTACTCAAATCTTAGGCCTGGTGCTTTTGATAAAAATAGTTGATGTTGAAGGCCCCGGGCTGTCACTTATCGATCCTGGTAGTAACATTATACTTCTCAGTGCCCGTTACTAGTGTATTCGTGCCGTACCAGAATAGCTAGCGCCTCAAAAGATCGCTAGACCTGGGCTGCTGTGAGGGACCCGTGGTAGACGAAGGACAGTTCCGCCCGTACACTCCAGGATTGGCTCCATCAGGCCCAACCTATCTTCTGGGGGTGAATGGATCAGGTCGCCATCTAGTTGTAGTAGAGGAGCCTGAAGCTTCAGGTTCAGCTCCATGGCGTATGGGTGAACTCGAGTCCTCCACACCTGGAGTAAGGCGTAATGCGTGTGGAGTAGAGGAAGAGATAGGAGTTGTAGGCCATGGATCCGGAGTATTAGGCCTCACTTCTGGATTAACGGCCCTCGAATTCTGGTCTTCGGCTCGTGGAGTGGGTGGCATTGAGCCGGGAGTAGAAGGGGAACTGGAGTCCGAGGCTTCTAACGCAGGCATCGATGATCTTCTCATTGGAGAGTAGGGCATCGCGGATGGAGTCGGGGCTCTTGAATATGGTCCATCAAGCTCTGGAGATGGCGAGAAGTATCTCGTGGATGGAGTTGGGGCTCCCGAATCTGAACCATCCAGTTCCGGACTTGGTGAGAAGTATCTTGCAGCAGCCGGGGTTGGGGCTCTTGAAGATGGACCGTCAAATTCTGGAGTTGGCGAGAAGTATCTCGCAGCTGGGGTGGGCGGTATTGATCCCGGCGTAGAAGGAGGGCCTGAGATGGAGGCCTCAGGTGTATATGACCTTGTCTCTGGTGAATAGCGTCCCGCTGTCGGAGTCGACGGCACCGAGTTCGGAGTGAAGCGAGAACTTGGCGAATAGTATCTTGCAGCTGGAGTTGGAGGCATTGAACCCAGCGAAGAGGGGGAGACTGATCGAGAGGCATCAAAAGATCCTGCTTCAGCTGTATCTGGCCTCTCAGTTGTATTGACGGGAGCGGCTGAATCATAAGCCCACCAGGATGGAAAAGATGACTCTTCGATATCTGGTGTTTCGGGCCTGGCAACTGGAGTGGCTGGAATCGAGTTGGGGGAAAGGGGCCCCAAATCTGGAGATGGCATCTAGCCTGCCTCATAACGGGATGACTTGGGCGTGTTAGAAGGATGTTGAGACATATTAATGAATTGGTAGAACCTGATGGGGTGATATAGTTGTGTTCTATTGTTGATGAAGAAGTGAAGATTGAACTGGACCGTAGGCGGGGGGATATATGCCTGGCCAGGCGCACCTTCCATGAAACGTCGCATCATCTATCGTGACGACAAAGGCTCAAAGACACAAACTTAACAAACGTGTTGAAGTTTATTGTCACGATATTAGAGTAATGTCTTGCATTATCCGCATCGTTGCCTATTATGTGGCTTCTTGCTACACGGCAAGTTGCAGCCGTTGGCCAACGCCATCTCATCTTGACTGGGTTACAGGGAGGAGACGATACACAGATTCCTCTTGTAATTGAAAACCTAGTCTTTTAAACAGGCTTTGTTGGATGAAAAGGAATGCATTGTTGGGTCGTTGTGTACAGTTAGTTGTGTATGAGGCTTGAGTTGAGTTGTCACTGTTCAAGCACCCCATTCACCAAACTCTTCGCCAAGCCCTTTCAACGGCAGCAAGTAATTGTTGAATGAGTCTATATGTTATACTCAAAAGAAAACTTGAAGCTTGGTCTTACCCGTACCTTCGAATATTCACAACCCTGCCATCAGTTGCGCAACCACCACTAGCACGACCCACGATAACCTCTAGCTCTGACGTATGCCACGAACCAACTAGGTCTAAGGTCCGTGACAGGTGGATCTCAGCCTCGATCCGACGCATGGCAGTGTGGGCTCGTGCATGACATGTGGAGTCATCGAAACCATCATGTTGGTTCTCATTTCTCAGCTTTTTGTACGTCCCTGAACTTGAGTTGATACATCACAGAAACTGGTAGTGATACCGTTTTGCATCGCTCATTCAATCTAATCATCCATTCCCGTTTCCCATCTCATCCAAATCATTCAAATCATATACCGTCATCCCAGCGCCCGTCCATGCCTCGGCCTCCCAGAGGTCCGAGAAGGTATCATTCATCAAACATCAATAGCCAGAAACAACCGGCCACAGAGGCCCAATGACAACCGCCATGTCAACTCCTGCCTTGCCCTGCCAAAAACAATCTAGTAACGACACAACGCCTGAATGCATGCCGTGACCCGTTCTTTTATCAGCAGGCGAAACCCTGTCTACCTACATCCGTGTAGGATAATCCTCCATGTCGTCATCGCTGCTCTCCTCCTCGTCTTCACTGCGCGGACTGTGCATAGCACTAATGTCTGCGCTCGGTATACTGCTCAGGCTGTCGAGAATGCCACCGCTAAATGATGGGGGTGCCGAAACTGAAAGGTCGACGTGACTACCGTTGCGGCTCATCGACGGCTTCTCAGGCAGCTGCTTAAGCAGGCCTGTCGAAATGTCCAACATAGTCATAGCAAACTCGGTCAACCCCTTTCCTTCTCCAGGCTTGGAGCTCACTGAAAGAGTCCATCGATACTCTCCCAGACGCCGACGATACCAGTCAGCTTCTTCACGCCCTGGCGACGTAGCCCAGAGTAGTGAGCCAAACGTGCCAATCAGGGCAAAGTTGGTTTTTGATGCAAAGTACCAAAACGATCGCAGGTGGTTCGGTGTTAAACGGTTGACGAAATCCATAGCGGAGATAAGACGGGCCTTGGCGGCACTGCGACAGATGTGCTGCACGTACGGGTCAACCGAATTCGATTCCGAAGCAAGTGATCGGATGATTCGTCGATGTAGAGTAATTTCGGCGGCAAAATATGCCAGATGGAGATATCCAATACTGGAAAGTCTGCTGCTTGGGTTAAACGACGAGTAAGACGAATCAAGTCGAATCAACTGCGGTAGCCCTCCATACCACTCCTTAAGCTTCAATTGGATCGGCTTTGCGAGTGACAAGACGAGGTGTGTGCCTTGCGCACCTGCATTGGCGACTGTATTCATCGCATGTAATGTGTAAAAGGTGTCGAGGATCTCCGAAAGGATTTCGGAAAGTTGCACCACCCGCATAAACAACATCCGGCCCTTTTCGATATCCAACTTCTCCTCTGTATCGTTCTCGTCCCATTCGACATCGGGAAAGTCATTAGGGGTGAGGGATTTCACTCCCCAGTTGGTAGCAAAAATGTGTGATGGTCGTCCATGAACCAGAGCCCCCCATTTATCCTGCATGTACAGTGCCCAAGCCAGTCGTTTCCGAAGCCCCTTTTCCCATGGTGGAATCTTCCATCCCGAACAATCCAGATGCAATCCAAGCTCATGCCCAAGAGCTACAAGCTGGGCCGTCGGTGCCCACTGGTCACCCTCTGGTCTCTGGGACAGGAGCAGGCCTGCCTGAATGGTCGACAGCTTAGGCCGGAAAGTGGCCTCATCCAGTGTCGCACGGATAATGCTCTCAAGCTCCTTGACATTGGGGCGAGGCAGACCAGCAAGATCCTCGCTCTGATCCCACCAATTGATGGCGAGCAGGTAGACGGCAGCCAGCAGAGGCGGTGAGAATTCTCGGTGAGAGCGTTCGTACTTTTCCATAAAGACATGCTTCTGTATAATGGGGAACCCTGGGTGGATGACCCGAAAGTAAATGTCGATCAGATGCCGGCCATGAGGGGCCACAATGGACTCGACATGATCAGCGTCTTGCTTCACATGTTCGTGCCCTGGTGTGCTGGAGTCAGGCAGCATCAAGAAGGTGTCGTGTTCACTGACTTTGCGGAGGGTGCCTCTGGACAAGAGGCTCTCGTCGTGAGGATCGAAGGAGGAGAGGTTGATGAGGGAGGGTTCAAAATCGGTGGTGGGACCGATATATTGGCTGTAGCGATCGTTCTGGAGGCCAAGCGTACGTTTCAGCATGGTCGGGCCGCCGACATTTGCCATCTCCTCCAGGAACGAGCTGCTGGCGGCGGTACTAGAGAGGCTAGAGTTGTGGTTTCGTCGCCTGGATGCAAGACCCGGAGAGCTACAAGACCAATCACGTCAGACAGGTTGCACGAGTAAGACGGTTATCAAGGAGTAAAAGTTGAGTGGAGTGGCAGCCGTTGTGGAGAGAAGGCTGGGGATGACTGACCTTCTTTTCCCAACATCTTGGCCGTCATGAAGCTTTCTTTTTCGGGACTGGGGACTGCAGGCCAGGGAACACTCGGAGCCAGCAGCTTGGCACTGAGCACAGCCATCGTCATCGTCGTTCATGATACAGCTGGTACGCGAGTAGCGGCAAGCCAGGCAGGGCGGGATGGGGGAACCGTTGAAGGATGAACCCTCAACGGGGGCGGAACTGGCAGCACCGTGGCCCATCTCGAGCCTATGGAAGCTGTCCTGGCGATAAGAGGGCTCGGGCCGTGGAGGCTTTGGAGCGATGGCGATAGGCGCCGTCCTCTGCACGGGGGCCGAAGACTGGGGAGACATGATGCCGGGGTGCTATCTGGAGTGTATCCGAGGCAATGGAATCACCATCAGCAACTCAATTCTGTCAGGGCGGACAAGGTTCAGGTCAGGTCAGGCGCCCGCTGCCCTGGTAGAAACGGGCGCGAGATGTTGAGCCGCAATGCCCTCAACGTAGGTCAAAGTCTATGGGGCTGCTGCTGTGCGCTGCGCTGCGATGCGAAAGATAGATAGCCCCACGGGGTCGGCAGTGTCGCTGACGCAATATGCCCTAGCTACAACCACTGAGCAGCAAGATGATGTTGACGATGGCTAATAGAACCACGTTATCCAAATCAAAAGTCGAAGACGGGCGCGTGCCAGGCGCACAAGCAGACAAGCAATGGTTGGTGCGAGATAACAGTCTGGGGAAGCGTGGACGAACGAGGCGAGGAGTGAAGGAGGGAAAAAAAGATAAGAGGTGTCCGAGTGTGTAAGTGGTTGGAGACAAGAGGGCAAAGAGTGGGATCCGAGATGCCGGGATGCCAGGGACTTGCTGGGATGGTGGATGGCGGGCGCAGATGGGCGCCGATGGAGTCGGTCGACAGACGGGAGACCAGGGGGGTTAGCTGATAAGGCGGGCAAGCGGGGAGAGTTGACTAAGGAGCAAGAGCTGGAGCGAAAACCGAAGTCGGTCTCGGTCCAGTTTGAGTCAGTTTGATATCGAGTCGAGTGGGAGTCGTGTCAAGACGCAGAGAAGGTCGCGCGATGCTGGTTTGCTTTGCGGGATGTTTGCGGGCGGCGATACAGCAGCACCCAACCAGACTCGACGACCTGGGCTTGGTGCGCCCGCTGAGATCTGTTGGCTGCTTCTGGCTGGCTGCTTTTTGACTTGTTCAACTCCAGGCGGGGATAAAGCCTGGGGAACCGGGGATAGGATTGGACGTTGGACGACCAAGCGATGCAAGGTAAGGTCTCAGATGGTGATTTCTGACCTGGCGTGACAAGTTGAGGTGACTTGGAGAAGAGATAATCCGAGGAATACTGTGCTGTGTCGTGTTGTGCGCTGATAGAAATGGATGCCCCTCAGGTAACGGCAAGATAAGCTAGCAGGCCTATCAGAGTTGATGTCATTGAAACGGCCAGTGTGGCACTCGGGGAGTATGACAGCGAGTGACAGTAACAGTGACAGTGACAAAGTGAGACAAATAGATGAGTACGAATATCTGTAGGATAAACGCTCATGACAAAAGACAAAGCAGACAAGAGGAAAGAGAGACCGCCTCCCTCAAGCCAAGAAAGAGGATTTGCGACAAATGTGGAAGACAGGCATGTGAGAGAGGGGTACCTAACGTTTGCGGGGGAACACCACAAACAAAAAAGTACCTCGAGGGGTCTCCAGATCCCCAGCTCGGGGCAAGCCTTTTTGGTGTACCAAGAGGGCACGGAGTTTGTCCCGAATGGGGAACCTTGGGGAACAAGCAGGGACGGAGGTACCGTACCCTTTCCCCAGGGCAAGCTCCAGCTGCATTGTCCACTGAACAAGATCCGGATGGAGCCTGTGTAACCATGGTCGAGTCACAGCCTGACCGGTCTCGCTTGTCCTTGCAAGGAGAGAGGTTGTGTGTGCTGCGTTGCGTTGCGTAGCTGTATGTAGCTGATGTCTGTGTGTCTCTCTGCACGCACAGAATCTGAGGCCATCAAACAAAACAAACCTTGTCAACCTCGCTCAATCTCCGAATATCTGGGCTGAGGGACCTAGCCCATGGCCAGTCCCTGAATCCTCCATCACCATCTTTGAACCTCTTGGATCCTAGCAACCAGCACCAAACAGGCAGGACCAGCGCAACGGGGTTTTCTCGGCGGCGGACCAAGAATACCAAGAGAAAAAAAAAAGACCAGCTCATTTTCGTCAAGGGTGTAGCATGCGCGGATCCGACTCCAGGTCGGTCTCTCCTCTCCTCTCATGCCAGTTGGTGAGAGAGGATACGTCCCGCCATAGGTAGGATTGGTTGGTTGCTGCTGAGTTGGAGGGCAAAGAACTGAATGGATGACAGTAGCAGAGAGCCTTATCTTGAGAAAAGTAGAGGAGATAGAAATACATAATGGTAAAAGATAATCGCGAAAAAAGAAAAGAGGAACCCTTTCAACTCGCAGGACGACATGAGCGTCGCATGTCGCATGTCGCGGGGACTTATCAACAAGCAAGTCAGCGCTAGACATGATAGGTACTGATACACACAGGTTGACCGTCCCGAGGGCGCAGACAGACGCCGATTACCAAATGGAAAAGCGATTGCAGAGCCTGTCTTCCCTCATTCTGCATGGTCTGGCGGTTGTTGTAACGTAATGGCTCGGGGGGTTGGTGCCTCTGGGGCCTCAGTGAAAAACGGAGCTGGGCTTGCACGGTCTCTGGCGGCTAAAATAACCTTTTTTTTACTGGCTGTCGCCTGCAGACTCACTCAGACAAGACGCTTGCTGGAGTCGACCCGACGTTGAATCGTACCGACCACCCGCGAATCGATACCCTATCCATCGTTACTGTATCCATCTGCTCACTTTACCGGTCTGTTCCATCTTGCTTGGCTTGCTTGCTTGCGATGCTCCTTCCCCTCTGTGACTCTTGTCCCGCTCCTTTGTCTTGCCGTTCCTGCCTACCGATACTGGTTGGTACCGACCGACCTGCTCCGTCTTGACGCTTCCGACTTGCTCCGATGACAACGACTCAAACTTCCCCATCATCATCAAGTTTGTTACCGCCAGCCGCGTTTTGATCAAGTAAAATTCATGATGCGAATCGATGAGTAACATTTCCCTTTCTGGGATCCGCACGCGACTCGAGATCTATCAGTCCATCATTATCAACAGTCAACATCGAGAGCCAAATACAACTTTCATGATTGGCCCACAAAGTCCTTCCCCGTTCAGAGACTCCATGTCCCTGACGACATACCGCATGCGCGCCTATCGATGCTGCCCGACAGTCGACAAAGCCATTCGTCCTCGTCACGATCCATCTTGTCCGCCGTGGGGGCTGCAGGGACGTGAGGGAGTTGCCGGTCCTGCCCCGGTGGCCCATGCTCCTGCACGGACCGAGTCTTTACATGGTGCCAAGCCCGGTCCTGTGGTTTTGGATATCTCCGGAGCGTCATCGTCATGGTTCGGTCCGGGGAGATGGTTTGGGTTGAGGCTGTTTGATGCGAAGTGCGATAGCTTGTTCATAATGCGATCCATTGGCGTATCAGATTTGGTGCCGACATCCACGTTATGGTCAAGTTCGCCGAAGCGGTGAGTCGACGTTTATCCCTCATCCATCATCATCTCAACCGGTGTTGAGTTGCATTTCTGCCACGTGAGGGTGGAGACGGTATCGTCCTTGATCAAAGTTGGTTTCGAAATGGATATTGACATCTGTCTAAGGCGCCCAGACCATGGTCCTCTCCTCGTAGAGCTCGGTTGGCTCACTGGATCCTCGTGCTGGGAGAGTCATTTCGAGTTTCTCTTGGACCTTGAAGCCGAGCTTCTCATAAAAGGTCACGGCGTTCATGGTAGCCTCAAGGATCACTGCTGCATTTTCGGCTGCAGCCTCGGCCTGAACTCGTCGAAGGAGTCCAGAAGCAGCTCCTCGGCCACCGAACTTTGGATCCGTACAGAGATATGACACGTCTACCTGCGTTAGCTTCAATCAGCAACTCGGCGACAAGACAAGACTCACGGTAATGTGGCTTATCACCGAGCACCTTGACTCTTGCTTCTTTGGTGAGAGCTGCATATGAGTCGAGATATTCCTGCCGGCAACAAGCCGGGAATTTGTCTTCGTGGTCCGACCGCGTTTGCCGCAGGCCATGAATCGCCCACTTGACAAAGCTCAATATGCTCCCGGTGTCTGTGTCTCGGGCGATGAGGACGCCCTTGTCCTCGCTGCGGACGTGGTCCATCGTTTCTCTGCAAAGCCAACCTCGAAGAAAGTTCCGGCTCTCGGTGTTCGGAAGTTGGGCATGCATCAACAGATTGGGATCCATTGCGTCCAGATGGACACTGGCCATGCTGGGGGCGTCATTCTCGGAGGGGACAACAATCTCAAAAGACATTCTGGGTCTCAAGGTAAAGCAATTGCCGCAAGTCGGTGGTGGGAAGTTGATGGACCAACCAGGCTCACGATGTTGAGCAACTAACCCACGTGACCACCCCAGATCCACTCGGCAGTTGTAAAAACCCGTTGAGATGAGATGCAGGCTGGCCTCATCTTGGCAACAGTCAACATGGAACCCTTGTTGGAATAAGTTGACTTTGTCGTTGCCACTTGAGGGCCATTGCAACTCGAGGGTCAAGGACCACGGCTGTTTATGAGAGATGAGATGTTGCGAGTGAGACCGACGATATGCGCGAGACGAGATCTTTCTACGCGAGACGGGATGCTATACGCGAAACGAAATGACAACTTCCAGAACCCTTCTACCGACGTTGCATCAACGCAACCCTGCCAATCCTGCAATTCCGGTATATTAACCGGCAATCTCAGATACGAGGTCGTATATGAGGGCTGTACCCCTGTCCTAGTTGTGGAACTCTATTTCGTCTGAGCCTTGCTTGATAACTACACGCCCGAACAACCGAGTTTAAGAATCATAATCTCAATGCTGCTGTACTCCGTAGGTTTACAGTTGTCACTCTTGCATAGCCCTGAATCCCTCAAAGTTAAGCTTAGTATGCATGCCTAATCAAACTTTGTGAGTTGACGGCATAGTCTGAGCGGCCAAGGGGTCATAGCCATGTGTATACCCTATGTATCCAGAGGCAAAGGAGATCAAGATAACCAACGAGAGGGGAAAATCAGCATAGACGTAACTCTCCTGTTCCATATGACAACCGTATGACTCTTCAATGGCGATATGAACTTTTGCGTTGGCTCATCAACGTTCACATTGAACAGTAGAACCTATGAATACTACCCAGGGCAGCATCAACCGTCAGCGTTGTATGTGCCCAGTGATTCTACAAACCGTCATGAGCTGACACCACTAAAGTCATTGTGAGCGGTTCAACCTAACCTCATGTTTATGAGTTAAACTTAGTTCCTCGACTCACATGCCAACAACGTCAAGCATCATTCAGTGGCATTCTCCCCTGCGGCCTCACCTCTCTTCACATAATGCCAAGAACAGCATACAGTAAGGGACAAGTTCAACATAGTACATCACATCACATCAAAGGAACCAAAAAGTGAATGGGCCACTTATTGCAGCAACTATAGACCTAGTCTGGCGAAATACAAAATGACTCCACGCGTCTGCCAGCTATTAAAACTACTTAGAAGAATTGTGCGGTTTGCAAGTGTCCCTTTTCCTCGCCTCTTGGGCCAAAGGAAGTGCCGGCTAGGGCAAAAATGATGACAAGAAGATGTTTTTTGTGCTGTGACCCCTTTAGTTGGGGGGCTGGAAGGAAGGCAGCTTGCCGCCGCAAGCGTTGATGGCCTTGAGAGCCTTGACGTTGGAGACGCCAACGGCCTCGGCGGGCTGGTCCTTGGCCTCGCCGTACTTGGGAAGCTGATCCTCGGCGGCAGGGGGAGTGTAAGGGACGTTCTCAAGGCTGAGCTCGAGGCTGGGAACCTCGGACAGGGGAATCTTGGAGCCGTCGACCTGAAAGGGGTTAGCTAGGGTTAGGATATATGGATAACAAGCTACATACCTTGACAATCTCAACCTGGAGACCAGTAGTGATGGTGTCAGCAACCTTGGTGGGGGAGCAGGCACCGAGGAGCTGGGGGGTGTCGGCAGCGTCATCGACGGAGAAGGCACCGTGGACGGTACCCTCCTCAGGCTGCTTCATGACAACGAGGCCACCGACTCGCTTGCCGGAGACGTAGACGTTGACGGAGCAGGGGCGCTCAACCTCGGTGACATCAAGGCTGACCTGGGCGAAGAAACGGGTGGTCTTGCCGTCAGCACGCTCCTCAAGGCCACGCTTCTTGGAGCTAGAGCCGTACAGGCTGTTGATGGTGCTGCGGGCAGAGCTGGTGAGCTGAGTAGAGGACATGCGCCAGTACTCAAGACCGGCATAGGTGTAGCCAAAGTTTCGGATGCTGTTGACGGAGCTGGAAGTGTGGAAACGGCCGCGGGCAGCGTAGAAGGGCTGGAGAGGAGAGCTAGGGGAGATGCGAGTACCCTGGGGAGTAGAGTAACGAGAACCACCGCTGTAGCTGCCGGTGAAGGTGGTCTTGTCGGGGTGCATGAACTGCCAGTAGGTCCAGAGACGGTCGACGTTGGTGTGGTGCATCCAGAAGATGGGGTCGAAGCCAGAGAACTCGGCCATCAGGAACTGACCAGCACAGGCAGCATCCCAGTGAATGGCGTTGTGGATCTGCTCAAGAGAGGCACCGCTGTTGCCAGTGGAAGCAAACTGGGCGAAGCTGGTCGAGTGGGTGAGGACATCGTAGGTCCACTGCTTGTAGGGTCGCTGGCGGAGGAGGCCGTTGGCGGTCGAGGGGAAGCTGTCAGGGGCAGGGCATCGGAACATGCGCGAGCGGTTCTCGTCGTCCCACGATCCATACTTGCCAGCAACGGCGTCCTTGGGGAAAGTGTAGGTGTACAGGGGGTTCTTCATGCTGATGGTCTTGAGGCCGCTGCCGTTGGGAACCTTGACGCTGACCATCTGGGGGACAACGGCGTTGGGAATGGTGTCGACGGCCCAGTCCCAGTAGGGAGATCGGAGAGAGTTGGCGGCATTGACGTACTGCTGACGGTACTTGGTAGGGTAGAGGTTGGCGAGTCTCTTGGCGTGCTCGACGAGGATCTGCTCAAAGAGCAGGACGTAGGGACGGTGCCAGGTCAGGAACAGACTTTCCTAGGAGGGGTCAGCGGTTGATTGAAAGGAGTTCAACGTCGAGCATACACCGTGGGGGCAGTACCCAGGCCAGCCATTGCCGTTTCGGCCGCCGCCGCCATTCCACTGAATAAAGGGCTTGCCGTGGATACCTAGACAGTTAGTACAATGAATTGTGAGTCCTGACGTGATTGCATACCGGCAACTTGAAAGTAAGACTTGAGGTCAGTCTCCTTGGCATCGTACATGGAGCGGAGGGCGCGAATGTAGAGATCCCTGACGAGTCAGCTTGAACAGTTCAGTACGGCAGACCGATATATCTTACCATTGAGGACCACCAGTTCGCTGGAGATCGTTAATGTTCTTTCGAGCAGGAACAGCACCTCCTCCAGAAACGGGAACACCAGTAATAAAGATGTTTTGGGTCTGGGCCTCGACGGGGTTCACTCCGCCAACGACGGCCAGAGCCGCAATGAAGAACTTGCCCAGGAACATGACGACCTGCTGCTAGAAACGAGTGTACTTGGGGTCGTGCTATTGAAATCAATGGACGACTTGAACCAGGAAAGAGAGCAAGTCGGACAGTTAGGAAGAAGGGGAAAGTGACTGAATATAAGTCCCCTCGGTCCAGCCCAGCCTAGACTAGCCAGCTGGGCCAAGACTAGGCTGATCCATCACCACGACCGCAACACGGGGAGGATCCATGGCTTCTCCGCATCTGCTTCCGTAACTCCCGTCCTTTCTGTCATGGGATGGGCAGGCAAGGCAAGGCAAGGCAAGGCAAGGCAAGGCAAAGGGGTTCGCGACGGGACTCCCTGGGTGACAAGGGGGAGGGTGTGAAGGGTAATGGAAGGGTAGAGTGGTCCATCCACGGGCGAATATCACCCATGCACGTTACTTTTTAGCACGCTCGTAACGCCACGAGGTCTGTGCCCCCCTTGGAGGAGGTGCGGACCAGGTCCACCTGCCTTGCCTTTCCCGTTACCTCACAGCCTCTCAGCCTAGAAAAATCAATCATAGGGGGGAGGCCGCAAATCCAGCCCAGCGGTAGCGCGAGCGGTGCCTGAGCGAGCCCTGTAAGCTGAAGAGATTCAACCAGTGAAATGGCAGGCCTCTCTCGTGTCAGCACGGGCAGAAAGCTGGGGTCTGGAGGTGCCGAACGCCGCCATCCGAAGGAGCCCGGGCAGGCTCAGGAGAAGAAGAAGAAGCACAGCCTATGGCGTAGCGCCCACCACTGGTCCTGGCAGCATGCAGTGGAGATTTTTTTTCACTCTGGTGGTATTTTTGGCGCTCGATTAAATTCATGGAACAGCTCTTTTTGGCGCTTGTGTAATTTCACTGATGCTTCCATGCAGGCTTCAATGCGACAGGGCCTCGGCGCAGAGTTGCCGACTGGACTGTTGCTTTGTTGTATGTACTATGTATGTATGTATGTATGCACAGCTGAGCTGAGAGGAACAAAGGCCCAAAAACAAGGCCCGTCTAGACATAAACAGGCCCGGGCTGGCACCGAGGTCATCTCGACGCGCCCTCTCTGGTTGCACAAGCTGACAATGCGCCATGCCATGCACCACCAACCATTCGAGACCAAAAAAAGATGATCCCAGATGCACCTTGACGCGAATAGACCGGGTCGGTCTCAATGATTGGCAGCCACAGGTCAGCCGGTTTCCAGAAACAAGTCTCGGTGCGTCAATCCTACGTCAGGCGTCTAGGTAGTTAGACCTGGTGTTGGTGTTGTTGTTTGTTGCTGTTGCTGTTGCAGGCAAATCCACCAAAAAAGCCACGACGGACGGCAGGGCAAGGGCCCCAAGGATGGACCACTCGGCAAAGGCCCAAAAATACGAGGCTCTCTGCCGTCTTGTGAATCCCTATGCAGGTCGCAAAAGGGCTGGGCGGCTGCATCTCTGCTTGGTCAATTGGCAGTCCTCCCCTCAGGTTCAACGGAGCCACCTGAAAGTGAGGATCTGCTCAGTCCTTTTGTGTGTCCTCCTCCATAATGTTTTCTTTTAGATCATGACGGATTAATTACGGTCTCGGCCACTTCTGGTTGTGCTCACCGTTAAGCTAGCCTCAACCACACCCAAAACTACGCGAGTTGACCCATTGGAGCAGAAGCAAATGGATCCATGAAACAAGCCACCCGCTCACGCCTCTCGTGGCTGTCGTTGCAACCGCTAGCCCGGGACTAGCCTCTCCTTGGTAAAGGGACGGAGTATTGATCCATCGCAAGGGCTGATTTCCAGGACTGAAAGGAGGACGGCGCCAGGGGCGAAAACGCCTTCGTCTCGATTCTAGCCCGCCACTCCTGGCGCGTGATGCCACTCTATTGGAACTATTGATTTGCCCTTTTGCTACCTACTGAAATTAACTGACGAATCCCCTGAGATTGCATTTAACTACGGGCTCCTCGCTTGGCTATTCTCATACGATGGATGCTCTCTCTCGGCCTACCTGAGGGTGTCCTGCGGTAAGCCATACATATCACAGGTCAACCACTTACAACCTCGACACGCGCAGGACGCAGACGCAGGTCGTGGATCTGTACCGTACTGTCCTTCAGCCATCCTGTGGGCGTCCGCATGTAACGCACCGCATCCATCTTCCCAGCTGGCAACCTCGTGTTGGCCCAACCACACCGCCCTTGTCCCGATCAAGCATAAAGCATAAAGCATCTAAGCATAGGATGCCGATACGAGCCCTACCATCTTTGAGAAGTTGTGACGTCTTCTTTTAGCTCGACGTTTCCGCCAACCGACGGAATTGTTGATCAGTTTTTGATCCTGATAAACTTGGCAACTTGGTTCAACGCCATGGCGATAGAGTGCAACATGAACCAACATCCACGAGATCCACGAGTCATCCATATTCGGGTATCTATATTCAGAATTTGCCCTCCTTTTCCGTTGAGAATCGGATCAGATTGCCCTGTTGGCTGCACCCGTTTAAGAGCTGACGGATGCCATATTTGGATACTCTACCGCAGGGCCTCAACGCCAAATATGCAATACCTAATGCGAGAGCCTACCACGTAGCAGATCTAAGACTGCCACTCCATGATCCTAGTGGCCAGATCCCGATCTTGCCAAGGCTTACTGGCTTGTTTGTCCATGTACTCCGCATCTCTCAATCCAATATTTTACAACAAACAAGTCCTAGACTGGTAAAAAAAGAGCCACACGCCAACTCGCTTACGGTCCCCCTTCGCCCTCTTGATTTG
>NHTE02000009.1:3347465-3433416 GCA_002168265.2 Fusarium euwallaceae | reverse complement strand
TCCCTGGCCTCTTGGTTTATTATTGTGCTGACGTCCCAGCGGCATTCAATTCCCAAAAATTATCCCCGGTCAGCTGAAACACGGCAGAGGGATCATCTGTTGATCTACATCCTGGTTTCCCCTTTTGCCAGCGGTTCCTGCAGATCATCTTTGCGGAGCATCAAACCCAGCGTGGCAGCACTCAACGAGATGCACGTCTTACTCAACGAGAAACAGCATAGCCCATATGGCGGGTCAGTTTATCAGACAATTGGATTCAGGGATCGAATAAGGAACAAGGGAGTAAGTACAATGGATTGCAAAAAAATCACGCTTTGCTGTCATACCAGGCCTGCCTGCTGTAAAACACACCCTCCTCTTGATAGGTATCCATGCAGGTCCCGGGTAGGTCTCATCCGCCGCCACCATCTTTTCTTTTCTCATGACTCTCATCCATCTCATCATGTCTCGTTCACTCATCATGTGTCCATCATGATAGTGTTTGTTCCAGCATCATCAGATCTCGGAATCCTTCCTTCCACCGTTTCGTTTGTTCCGCGGTAGGTTTCGGCAGAGGGCTCCGGGCAAATCCTCCGTATCCCCTCCAGGCCTGCAGCCCAGCCTTTACACCAACCACACCGCCCTGGATGGCCGTCCAGTCGCCCTGTGAGACAACCTCCTGCAGCCTCTGTGCCTCGGAAACCTTGCCTTCCCGGCACAGTTCCATCGTTCGGATGCACGCCCTCGGGGCAATGTTGGCAAGCCCAGCCAGGATCCCGTGTCCGCCTCCGGAGAGGGACGGGATCAGAAAGTCAGCCGATCCCGCAAGGACAAGGAACTCTGGCTGTGCTGCGTTGTATGTAGTAGAGAGCTTGCGGGTTGCCGCGGCTACACGGTTCAGCTTGCCAGTGTTTCCGCACGTCAGCTTGACGCCCACAATGTTTGGGTGCGCCGCAAGAGTCACGATGATGTCCGACGAGAGATCCATGCCTCCCACGGCACCGGGAAAGTTGTAGATGATTATTGGGATGGGTGACTTGTCCGCCACGGTTGTGAAATACTCCAGGATGGTTTCCGAGGCCGGAGCAAATAACGTGGCATAGTAGGACGGGGGTAGCACCAGCGCATAGTCACCGCCAGCCTCCCAAGCCTCACGGCAATACTGGATCGTCTCTCGTGTGCTTTGGCTCCCGCAGCCCACGATCAGGGGCATATGCGAGAACCCGCCGTCATTCAAGGCGGCTCTTGTGGTGGCGGTGACGAGTTGCCTTTCCGAGTGAGTGAGATGGACGGCCTCACCGTTGGACCCCTGGGTAGCAAGGCCGGTGACGCCAGCCCTGGCCAGTCGCACAGCGTGATCGGCAATGGCAGCCGTATCAACGTCTTCTGCATCGTCAAAGAAACACATGGTTGGGACGTAGACCCCTGGGACCAGAGGACGAGTAGAGTGCCGCACGTTTATCGAGTCGACGGAACTGCCGGATGAGGCGTCTGAGAAGTTGTTGACTCTTGAGCTTGAGTGCCATTGGTTGTAAGGTTGGACCCCAAAGGACCCAACAGGTGAGGGTGCATCGCTGTGAGGGGACATGTCGATCAGCCAAGGTAAGTAGGCAGGCTACAGGTGGGCTGTATGTAGTAGGTAGGCAGGTAAGCTGGTGTAAGCCAGGATACGGGAGCCAAGGCAGATTCTAGGCAGAGTTGATGCAGTTGAGAAAAGTATCGAGGCAAGAGAGGAGACAACGGATGCAGTCAGGAAGATACACACAATGCTTTACAATGAATAACTGCTGATGGATGATGTCGACAGCGATGGACGCAACGTCTTTTATATCACAAGATATCTCCACATCATCTCGTCTTCGTCACCGTCAACTCCGGATTCCTGATCTCGTGCCCAACTTGCGGGGACCAGAACTCGCAAGCCGACTAACTGATGCAATCAAACGATGGGAAAGGTCAACCGGTCAGTCATTCAAGGCTTCGACATTGGTAGACAGGAAACCGCTCCGCCGGCGTGCATCTGATAGTGAGGGGGGCCTCGACACAGTGCGGAGCATTGGGGTCGTCGAATCTGGGGTTGATGGGGCCTCAAGACCGAGGCTCTGCAACTCTGCGTGGGGGTTAGCGTCGCCGGATGAATTCCGTTGTTGATATTGTTCAAGTTTGAGAGGAAATAAGCTGCTTTGCATCGACAGGTGACCTTGGTAGAACCCTCATCTCGGATGTCTTTGCATGTAGCTGCATTGTCGTTTGATGACATTCGTGAAGAGTCCAGTAACGGCATACCGGAAACAAAAGGAAGGATGCGTCACGAGATCCCACGGACCTCTGTGTAACCATCTGTGTGGTAGAGTCTCAAGCGGACAATTATGGCACGTGAATGACGCACCTCAATCACCATCCAAGCTGCTCTCACTTCTCCCAAGCAAGGGCGATATGCATGACATTAGACTGTCAGCACCTCTCGTCATCATGCAGAGCTCAGTTACCCCGCAACGGCTGAATTAGGATCAAGGTGCTGATGTCTTGAAGCCCGTGTCTTTGGGCGGAGTTTGAGAGTTGATCCTGACCCTATTGCGTCGATATACGAGCCTGCCAAAACGCCCAAGTCTCAACTCTTATCAGGATATCCAAGACATGGTGAAGATACGATCTGAGCTTTCACCTCATGAACCAGAACACGTTTGCCAGGTTAACTAGTGGGGTTCGGACTGACAACCTGGTTAGCCCTCCCTTCACCGCATATGCTCAAACACAGCTCAACTCCAACACGGTTAAAACCTCAGTCTTACCCGGCCATCCCCGAACGTCTTATGATCACTTACATACTGCACTCTTCCCCGCGGGGTCTGCACAATACCATTCCCCGACTCTCCAGTGCGGGGACCGGATGCATCCCGGACAGCTGAACCGGTCAAGTGCACTCGATAGTCTAACAACTCCATCTTTGTGCGTTGAAAGGAATGCACTGTGCCTGCGCCGCAGCCTCGCATCGTCAACTCTTCCCTCCAGTCCCCCCCAAGTCTCCTCACATTCACCGGCGGGGGTGGCTGTGTGCTTTGGGGGCAGCCTTTGACCCGAAATATTGATATCGGTACTTGTCGGTCTCGGCTGATGAATGCTGTATCTTGATTCAAGCAATATCGAATAATCTGACCAAATCGTTCACTCGTAACGTAACCCGTAGGCCCAACTCCAATCCAACCATGCCTGTAGCGCCTATTTATCTTAGATTTATACAATAACAAGTTCATCATCATCGTCTTCGAGCCTGACCTGCCGCTCGACGAGTTCGTTGCCGAGGCTCTCTCTGCCAGCTTCGCGAATTCCCTTGTCCGTCACGAATCTAGTTTTTTTTCGTACTGGTTGATCGTTGCGTAGCTTCTCTCCTTCTTTCATCTTGGAGAGTTTGTCCTTGAGGTTGCCTCCCCAGCCGAGTGCTGATTGTCTGCTGCCAGCGAGTGAGCCGGCCTGGGAACCTGCCTGAGAACTGTCCGGTCGTTTCCGCTTGACAGGGCTGAGATGGATGGCGGAATCTCTACCCAAGAGCCCCAGAGACTTGGCGTCGGGTCTGTAGATTTCAGAGTCCGATACCTGGCTCGATGCCTGACTCGACGCTTGTGATGTGCCTGGCGTTGCCCGTGACCCTAGCCGCATGTATTCCCTTCCCGCTGCATTTCCAATCTGTCCGAGCTTCTTCATCATGTCTCGCTCTCTCTCCTTGGCCTCTAGATCTCTCTTGATAAACTCGGCCCTTTCCTTGCGGTCGTTGGGAGTTCTGTCTTTTCCATCAATCAAGTCGGAAGCACTCATAGTCCGTGACGCAAACCAGTGTGTCTTTGTCTCCCAGTCGTACTTCTTGGACGACTCTTGCTTCTTTTCCTGACCCCAATTGTAAACCTCTCTAGAGTTGTTCTTTCTTGCCCCAAAGCTGCTGCCGTTTACTTCCAACCTGGTTCCTCTCTGCTTGCGGATAGCCTCGTTTGAGTGAAATTCGCAGTGGTGAGTTCGCTTCTTGTTGATCCATTGACCACACAGTTGACCGTCCTTCTTGACAGATTGGCACCCCCCTAGATCACGGGCTGTGCCAATCTCAATGATGGAATCGTCGTCCGAGTTGATGACAAGACTGAACTTTCCAGTATCATGTCTCCCTGGTGGCGGTGGCATCAGATTGGGGTTGAGAATCGCAAGGACAGTCCCTTCAGTTAGCTTCCAGTATCGTGTGAAGCCCGAGTTGAAGAGAAAAAGGTCCAGCTCCCATTCCAAATCCACCAGGGTCATGACCATGTACTTTCCTCGGTCTTCTGTCTTGCCATTCTTTCCTTGGGTCGGCCTGTGTGCGCGAGGTTCCGATTTTTTGGCCAGGATTCCAAACACGACAATGTCCTGCTCGACATCCGGTAAAGCAAAGTCAGGTGCCTTGACAACCCTAAGCAGATCCTTGAGTGTATAGACTTTCTTGCCTGACACATGACGGGCGAGGACACCATGAGGGAGAATCCGCTTTGACAAATGAAAACTTGAATATGGTTCGAACCCGGCGGCTTGGTCTTCGGGAACCTCACCGGGTGGTGTTTTCTTCTTTCGAGTTTTGCTCTCCTGGGTCGGTCTTGTTTGTGGCTTGGTGGACATGATCTCTTCTCTCGAGAAGGCTGGGGCCTGTAGTGGTTCATCCGGGATGTCGACAGCATTCTTCTTGTATCTTTCCATCTCATCCTGACCAATCCCAAAGGTATTTGATCTCAACTTTTGGATCTTTTCCTGCCGTTGGGTTCTTGCAGCTTCTTCCGTCCTCACTGAGGCGAGACGCTCGTTGAAGCTCAAAGGACGCGATTCCGTCACATTTGTCGTAGTTCTAGATCTTCGCAAATAACCTCCCGTGTGACCAATATCTATCGATGTTTGAGAGTCTCTGTAGCTCGACGCGCGCTTCAAGGAAATGTCCTTCGCCTTAAGGCCCTTGTCGATACCCAAAAGCACCCTGCTAGGAGAAGTCTGTGGTGGTTGGATTCGCCTGACGGGAGATGCAGGAACTTGAATAGGATTTGCTTCCGGAGTTGCTGCGCGTCTTGGGCGTGCTTGCGATATCACCAACTCTGACGTGGTGGTGTGGAGTTCGACTTCAGCTTTTTTCGATTTGGCACTCTGTAGCTTCTTCAACTTCAACCGAGCCTGAATCTCCTGGAGCTTCAACTCCAATGTCTCTTCATCCTCTTCTTCATCATTTTCGATCTCGGCCAAAAGATTCATCGAAGGTAAATTGCGACCTCTCTTTGATGGTGAAGGTGAAGGTGATGTCTCCATCATACGTCGATATCGCTCTCGTCCGCGGGGAGTGCTCAACAAAGCTTCATGAGGAGACCTTGGAGGCCATTGAGCTTCTTTTTTCGCCGGGGAATCTATCAAGTCAGTATTTCTCATCGCATGGCCAGCTATAGACAGTCTCACCTGGAGCCATGACGAAACAAGCCTCGAGGCGGTGGGTGGCCCAGTAACGGCCCGATGGTATGCAGTCGCTTAGGGCCTATCCGTAAACCGGCGCATGTTCGTCGGGGTACGTATGTACGTATAGACCAGGCCATCAAACTTCAGCCATAAGCTGAGTCAGGCAGTGTTTACTTTGTGTCGGGAAGATGAAAGGAGAATGTTGATGCAGGGAACTGGTTGCTACGATGGGGCTGCATGTTCCTGCCCTGCACTTGCACGAGCGGGGCCCAACTGCCGTTTCGGGTTCACCGTTCCCTTGTCACGCGCCAGACGCGTAAAGCACGGCGCGTTCAAATCACTTTAAGCACGTCTCCCAGGTTGACTATCAGCCTCAGTGGTCTGGTAATTTTAATTGTTGCTACATCTCAATCGACACGAAATGGCAAGGACAAGATCAACAAAGACGGCAGACACGCCTGAAGAGCCAACATCAACAACGACTTCCAAAATTAGTCTCACCCGTTCAGAGAATCCCTCAAAGATCTTTATCCTCCCCTCGAAAGCCACTCCCAATGCGCGAATCGTCACTCTACCCAATCCCAGACACGCGCGCCCTGCGAGATATCTAGTTTGTCCCGAGACTGGCATCTACGAGTTTACAAAGATTGCGGCGCCAAAGGCCACTCCTCGGAGTTGGTTGATCGAGAATGGCGAGGATGCAGACATCTCAATGGGTCAGGAGCTCTACATGGCCACCTTGATTGACCCCGTGTTTCTGGTTCTTCCAGCTTTGACTGAGCAGACAAAGGGATCAGAGAAGCGGCTATTTTTGTCAAGTGATGATCACTTTGACCACCTCCCTGAGGAGTCTTCACATCTATCCGAGATTCTACAATGCGAAAAGACCCGAAAACTCATTGAGAGCAGAATGGGGGCTGTTTGCGATACGGTCGAGGCGGGCGACGAAACCATGTTTCGCATAAACAATGAGAAGCTTGTCAATGTCATACTGGAAAAGGCAAGGAGGATGGGTCAATTACCGGCTAGCATGGAAGAAAAGTTCGTCAAGAAGGCACTCGAAGCCCCTGTCCTCGCGCAGAAGCGAGAGTTGAAGACAGAAACCTCCCAGCCAACCACCGAAACAGTCGAGACACCAGCCGATTCAACCGATTCTCAGTCCACGACGACCGATACCCAGCCTTCGACAGCCACATCCCTTACAACCATCAACGATGATATCGTCACTGCCATTCAGGCATCTGCGGAAGTCACAGGCCTGCAAAGGTTAAGGGTCGCATTTAGCTTCATCTGCTCGAGTTACATTGCTCCATCTCTTGCTACCGAATTGCAGGCAGCTGTTGAAAAAGCTGTCGACTTTTCCTTACTCGACGACTATCTCTCTACACTCGCCAAGTTCCGTGCAGAAGCCATTGCATCACACTCGATAGACTACTCCCGAAAGCGAGACAGGGACGAAGAAGAGGACGAAGCCCGGGTTAAGAAGAGAAAGGCGGAGGAGGAAAAGAAGAAGAAATCCCTGGAAAGCAGAGGTGTCCGGGATCTCAAAAAGGTCAACACCAAGGGCATGAAGAAGATGAGCGACTTTTTCAAAAAGAAATAGGTTGGGTATCGTGAAATAATCATTTAGTCCCTCGAGCCCGACGTGCGCCGAATCCTCTACCGATATTAGAAGTTCCACGACCTGGAATAGAACTCCCAGAATAGCTTGAGCTTGAGTAGCTTGAGCCCCTTGCGGCTGGCCCGCCTCGTCCTCGGCCACCCCTGGCACCCCTGGTTCCGCGTCCGGGTGCAGGACCGGCCAGCCTTTGTCTTTCTTCTTCCTCGCGTCGTCTACGCAACTCTTCGCGTCTCTGCTCTTCTTCGGCAGCTCTTCTTTCGGCAGCCTGCTGCCTTTGAATGGCCTCTGCCTCTTGTTCGGCGAGATCTTCAGTTGCACCCTTCCAACCAGGGTCTAAAATCAGACGCTGATTATGCTCCGTCTGTGATAATATCCGAGTCCAGGTGTTGAGGAGGACAGATGCATTGTTTACTGTTTTAGATACGGTCTATAGAGGTCAGTAGACGTGGCAGCCAACACGGAGCATGAACGTACATCCATGTTGCCCCCGGCGCGCTCCAGGGTCGCAATAACGCCCTCGATGGATTCATTGATGTTGCGTACACCTTCGAGCTCCTTGCGCAGCGCAGCTTCATGGTCTATAGGCTCACGTTCCTGGGTTGGGGTCTTGGGCGTCTTGGGAGTTCTGGGGGTCCTCGGACGGCCAGGTTGAACCGGCGAGGACCAAATCTCTTCCTGTGTGTAGTCGTCGGACATGATGTCGGTTGACAGGTGGTTAGACTCTGGTCGTTGGGCCGTCAAATTGGTTGTCATGCACGTGTCGGCGCTTGTTGACTTCCATACGAATTTAATTGATGAGGGGCATTGTCCCACCCTTTGTTTGACGCCTGCCTGAAATCTGCACCGTGATTGGGCATCCATGTCGCGTAACGACGCGCCCATGGACGCGTGCGGCTTGTATGGGCACGGCCCAATTTCAGCCCCAACAACAGAAACGGGGGGGCTGGGCCACACTCCAGGGTAATCGCCCAGCCACTTTTCTCCTCCTTCATCGAGTGTTGTCATCTGAGCCTACAATCAAACTACCATCACCGACTCTCCCATCATCAAATATATCAAGGCCAAATCCATCATCGTCCTACCCTATCGTCATCCACCATATCATACCCGCTCGTTCCATCTACCGTCACGATTGCTGTGTTCGCTGTGTGGGATATTCCCTCAATAAACAAAGCCAATTCGACGCACCACTCCCGGGTAGACCTGGCAACAAAGGAGCACCTATTTTCGACGACCATCACGACGACATAATTACCTGAAAGGGACGAGGCACACACACAAGCATTTGATTGTCGGTCGCTACTAAAATGGCTGCCGCACACGGGTCAACGACTCCCCCTCCGCCCTCCCGCATCCACAGTCCCCCAACTCCACGCCTCGGATACCAAGACAACTGGGAGCCATTCACTCCTCGCAAATCAGCCCGAATTTCTGAACAACGCGCAAACCGAACTCCTTCACCCGGCGCATCTCGTCAACCACGATCACCACGCACAGTCAAGAAGACCAAGTCCGTCGCTACCCCGATGCCTTCGCCGCAAAAGAAGCGCCAGCCTGCTCTTGACGCCGTGCGCCGTGCTCCTGTCAACATGGGCGAAAGTTCTCAATCTGCTCTCGGCAGACCTGCCTCTTCGGCCACTCGATCAGCTGGCATGCTTCCCACACCTTCCAAGACTCCCCAGAAGCCCCCGAATGAGAAGACGTCTGCCAACATCAAGTCCATCGCCCGCAATCTCTTTGCCGAGTCTGAAGTCATCGCCAGCCCTAAGAAGCGACGCACCAAGAAGTACACTGGCATTTCCATGGAGAGCTTCACTGCAGAGGAGATTGAAGACCCTATCGAAATTTTCACCGACACTCGGGATCGCATCCCTACCCGAGATGAGAGCAACAGCAACCCTTTCTTCGGCGACGTCCAAGAGCCCGAGCCCAGCAAGCGAGGCAAGCGCAAGGTCAGGGTTCCCGGAGAGGGTGTCAAGACTATTGATGAGGCATCTCGTCGCGAAGACGGAATGGTTTACGTATTGTAAGTTCTTACCCAAATGACTCATGACTCACAATGCTAACTACCACAGCCGTGGAAAGAAGTTCTTTCGCAAGTTTTCTGAATACGAGGCAGAGGAGTTGGATGAACTTCAAGCCGACGAGGAAGATGTCGAGGCTTACCTCAACCGACCTCTTACTCGTGCTTCCATCAAGCCTCGCCTTCTCTTCCAAAAGACAAAGACAGTGGAGGAGATTGAAGAGGAAGAGGCTGTGACTGACGTCGAGGATGAGCTGGAACAAGAGCAAACCGCAGAGATTGTTCCCCAGACACCACAAAAGTCCCGATCCAAGGAGCGTGCCAGCACACCCGAAGCACCCAAGCTTCCCGTGTCACCACCAGACACTCGAAGAATTACTCGATCTATCAACAAGCTTTTGGACGAGGGAACGCCCGTCAAGGCCCCCGGACAACGAAGCCCATTCGACTCGTGGCGACGAACCAAGGAGCCCAACAAAGAGTCACGCAAGCGAGCGGGCGAATCTCTAAGCCCAACGGAAGCCAAACGCACCCGTACTTGATCGCATTGTTTACTATTGATATCGCTTACTTACTTGCTTAATGGATGGTTTGGCGTTGGGATGGACAATGGAACTCATAACTCATGTATTGCACGCGCACAGGACTAAGGACAAGGACAAAGAAAGGAAAGCAAAGCACGTTGAGGATAGGCGATACCTAGGACCTCTGGGAGGTAAAATGTTAGCTCCTTGGAACGTATTCAATTCACTCATCACATTTAGGTAGAACTTGTGAACTAGTCTAGTCTATTCGAATAAACAAACAGACAAGTTCATGATAATTACATGAGGCGCTGACGTGCTAGCTGTTTACTGGTGCCCCACTGAGGTGTCTTGTCTTGTGCCCCTCACCACTTCTCTCGACTTTGTACTTTTCATCGTAATTGTCCTTCTACACACCATCCCACCAGCCAAGATGCATATTCTAGTCACCAACGACGATGGCCCTCCCTCGTCTCATGCCTCTCCTTATGTGAGCTGCCTTATTCAGCAGCTCAAGGGAGCAGGTCACACTGTCTCGGTCTGTTTGCCTCATACTCAACGATCATGGATTGGTAAGGCCCACATGATCGGGCAGACCCTCAAGCCTCTGTACTACCGTCCTTCGTCTGTCATCCACGGTGAAGATTCTGAGGGCACTACTCATCATCGACCTTCGCCATCGGGAGATGTTGAGGAGTGGATTCTGATTGATGGAACGCCTGCTTCGTGTGTCCAGATTGGCCTTCATCACTTCTTCCAGGACCGAGGACCGATTGACCTTGTTGTCAGCGGACCCAATTATGGCAGAAACACCACAGCCGTTTTTGCCTTGAGTTCGGGAACTCTTGGAGCTGCACTCGAGGCTGCTGTTTGCCAGAAAAAGGCCATTGCACTGAGCTTTGCCTTTTTCACCCGAAACCACGACCCTGTCATTATTGAGGCAGCTTGCCGACGTAGTGTCAAGGTTATCGAGGCTCTGTACAAGCAGTGGCCTACTGACGGCAGTGCGGATCTCTACAGCGTCAACGTGCCTCTTGTGGAAGGTCTCGAGAACAAGAAGGCCATCTGGACAAACATGCTTCAGAACTACTGGAGAGAAGGTGGTTGTTTCCAGGAGATTGAGGGCGAAGCCGGGGACGAAAATGAGGAGGAGGAGAGAATAAGAGAGGGTCTTGAGGGAGAAGTGGACGATGCTGGGTCATCCACACGCAAAGGACATGTCCACAAGCACTTTAAATGGGCACCCAAGTTTACAGATGTCTACAAGAGTGTGGAAGAGTCCAAGCCGGGCAACGATGGATGGGCTGTCAAAGAGGGACTGACAAGGTATGTTTCTAACCTCAAGTCCATCACAAGCTAACAATATCAGTGTCACTGCCCTCAAGGCCAACTTTATGCATGACTCTGAAGAGTCGAACCAGAGGGAGCTAGAACTGTAAGTTGGAAGGAAATGTATCTAGACAATAGTCCTTACCGTGGGCAGTTCAGGTTCAGAGGTGGCCATTCGGCCAAAGAGTTCGGTTCAAGCCATCGTTTCTTATGAGGATTCTTATGTGCAACCTCTCATTCTGTCCGCCATCGAATCTCTATTCCCTGGCGTCTTGGACGTGACAACTAAAGAGCAGTCGTCCCTCACAGAGTTTGGAGATAACAAGATTCTCCAGATCGTTGCCTACGAGTCTATTGACTTTGAGTATGCTGCAAGCCACGAAAAAACGTCTCTCATCAACAGCTACATGATCCGAAAGGCTCTTATCCGGAAGCACTACCTGTCGACAACCGTGGATCACTGGATTGCCAAGAACCCATCGTCTATCCTCAAGCAGCACGTCAAGCGAAGTGAAGCGTTTGAGGTTGACTTTGCCGAGTTTCTGGACGATGCTCTAGTGGAGGCGTTTGACCTTCGGGAGAGCATGGAACGGAACGAGGAGAAGCCTGACGACAAGGAATGGTGGATCCTGAAGCCAGGAATGAGTGACCGAGGCCAGGGCATTCGACTCTTTAGCTCTATGGATGAGCTTCAAGCCATCTTTGATGTCTGGGAAGAGGATCAGCCTGATACTGATGATGAACATGAGGCAGATGACGACGACGACGGCGACGGTATCATGACCTCTCATCTACGCCATTTTGTTGCACAGCCCTACATTCACCCGCCCCTTTTGGTCGAAGGCGAGAGCCGCAAGTTTCACATTCGCACTTATGTCATGTGTACTGGAAGCCTCAACGTCTGGGTGTACAAGCACATGCTGGCCCTCTTTGCTGGCAAGCCTTACACTGCACCGGCAGATGCTCCAGAAGATATTGAGTCGTTCCTCACAAACACATGTCTCCAAGACTCACCTAACGAAAACACCGTCCGTCGTTTCTGGGATCTGCCCCTGTCAAAGGAGACACGGGATGACATCTTTAGTCAGATCTGCAATGTAACTGGCGAGGTCTTTGAGGCTGCAGCCAAGGCCATGCCCATCCACTTTCAGACACTGCCAAACGCTTTTGAAGTGTTTGGCCTCGACTTTCTCGTGGATGCAAAGGGAACTGCCTGGTTGCTCGAGGTGAATGCGTTCCCCGACTTTAAGCAGACTGGGGGTGACCTCAAGGATATCGTCTCTGGGTTCTGGAAGGGGGTATTGAGACATGGGGTTGCACCATTCTTTAACATCTCGCCAAAGGACCAGGAGGGTGCCGAGGACATGGTTCCCGTGAGAAAGCTTGATCTTGGTAGAGGATAAGTAGGAGTCTAAAAGTTATTGTTTTGTCTCGGCGTGTCTCGGTCTGCTTCACGTTGCCTGGCGCCTTATCGGCCCTGTCTGATGAATTTGCCTTGTCTGTGCCTCTGAGCTCTATCTCATCTGTCTGTGCCTGGTATCCTTACCGTCGTATGATTCGGAATGTGGACGATCACGGCATGTCAACCCCACGAGCATAGCCTCAACTTTACCGGGTCTTGCCCAACTTCCCGAATCAGGGTATTGCATCTGTCACAACCGTCGGACTAGGTCGGGCGCAAATTTCAATATTTCACAGTAGCAATATCATAACGAGGATTGATGCCGATTGGATAGATGATACACAGCCACGGTGGTGGAGTTGGGGGTCGACAGAATCCGTCGGACGTATTTGACGGTGAGGGTTGGGATGCCATGACCTTTTGTCGCGTGGAGGGCGATGCGTTGATTTGAAGTTGTGTGATTTGGAATCGTGATGTGATGAACACACGTAAGATTATTGGTGTTGTGCTGAACTGTGCCGTAGATCAACAGCATCGCGTATGCGTATCCTGAGAATTAGTTAGTAGACTAGTCTGACAATGCCTCAGACTGACTCGTCCACGCATTATCTGACTCAATACAACTGAAGCATCGCGAGACCGGAAGAGGTAACCTCCGTGTCGAGGCTTAGATGGCCAGCACTTGCAAGCCAGCACTTACAAGACTTGATCAATATCCGTCGCCACTGAGTTGTTGGTGTACGTTTGTGGCTTGGAGCTCTACTGTACCTGTCAAGCTGAGTTTCCATCGTGATGAGCTCAATGTTGGAGGTGGCTTAGACGTAGCTTCACCTCGGCTCTTGACTTGTTGGGCACATGCTAACTAGGAGCGGTGACAACTCAGCTTGACTTGACAGGTAGTCGTCACGCGGGGACGAGACAGCCTCACGGGATGTAGCCGAAAGACTCCATCGAGTTGCCTCTTGGTAGTCAACTCGTCATATTGAAAACTTTCACAGCTGAGCCACCACGACTTGCTCGATCTGGCACACCGTTCGGGCTAGCGGTGAATAACTTGAATGCAGTTGACCATGCTACCATGGTCGATGATACCGCTAGTGAGACCCTTGCTGCAGAAGGCTCCTGGTCAGAAAGAACCGACGTTGATTGGTCACTTGACTGAGTGATCGCGTTGCCTAGAACTTGGACAACTCTTTTTCGACGACACGTGAAGCATCATGACGATGGTTTGTCTCTGTTGAGCAAATGCTCCGAGCTTCAAAGCAACGTGTACAGCTCCGGCTGCCTCTTGATACGTTCCATGAGGCTGTGCACCGCCACAGATTCTGTTGAGATCCAGGCCTCCAGCCTCAAGCTCGCTGTTCGCGGAAAACAGTTGAGCCGCTGCCGCGGTGGAGCGGTCTCGGCCTGCCAAGTCAGTGGTGGACGTGGACAATCCAAGGGGCAATGTCTCAGTTTGTCCATGATCGACGGCTGGGCATCTCCGGCAATTTGGTTCAATGCCAGGAGAGAAAAACATTTGTTGTGGCAAGTTTGCGCGACTCAGCCTCGAGGTCATTTGTCACCCCTCGCACCAGGTTGGCTCTGGTGAAACTGACTCTGTGTCGGTCGCCCGAGTCGGCTGCAACAGGGGCAGACAAGATAGAGTGTGCATCCCGTGAAAGCTTGGCCTTGGCCCCGGTTCGGTGGGGTACCAATATCGCAATAGGATAGCGCGGTGGATTTTTCGAATGGAACTCCAAGGATGAATCCTTGCTTAACTCCTGACGGAGCTCGCATTACCAGTATCCTCGTATCGTCAAAGCCTGGCATCCCCGATAATATGTGCACAGAGATGCCATTGCGAGCAAACGCGTCCCCGGACAAAGTGACAAATAAGCTCATCAACCGGCGAGTACGCAAGCCGCGGCTAGACCGGGGGTGAGGGCTAGTTTGATGAGTTTGTCGAATTCCCTGGTAGTAGAAGCCGGGGTTGAGATTAGCTATGGAATACTCCGTTCTTAATAGGGGTGAGCTGTCAGAGACAAGCTTGTCTGGAGTCGTGTTCGCGAGAAAGAATACGTACGTACGAATAATCCTACAGTCCAATCATCCATTGACGCCATCACCGATCAATGTTCCACGACGTTGAGCGGCCTCGGCGCCAAGTCATGCCACTAACGACCAGCAAGGGGCCGCGCTTAGTGCCTTGGCTTTGCATCCAGATCTCCTGAATTGACACAGAGCTTGTGTTCACCTGTTGAATGCACTCAGCTCAGCCTCTGCCTCAAAACAAGAGGCCGCCATATATCCGGACGGAAACACCGGTGCTTCTCATCCAGAGTTTTATGCAATGCACCACTTGAGCTTCAGCGCTTATGGTCCGTAGGAACTGGACGCATCACCAATCAGCCCCGGCAAGGACTTCGGTAGCGCTTGTTCCCTGCTAAAGTCGCAGAGTAGCACTTGCCCGTGCTCCCGTCTCCACCAACCAATCAGCCCTGGCGGAACCATTTGCACTGCCTCACTCACCTCAACCAAAACAACTTCGCACATCTCCTTCTTGTCTCGTCTCTCCTTCATCGGCCATGCACTCGAGGCCTTGATCATCAATCAACTTGAGCCGCTCACGGCGAATTCTTTCCTTGGCTTACATCGCTTTGGCTCTACGCCTTTCCTTCATCTATACGGAATCTGCATAGCCCCGTCGCCATGGCTGATGATTCGAATCCGCCCATGAGGCGTCGCGCGTACGTCAACAGGCCTCCAGTTGAACTTGAACTGACATTTAATAGCCCTACAATCACCATCGACACTACAGCTGTCAACCCTAATAACCAGGAGCGCCCCAACTCGCCCATCTCTCCAGACGACGCTGTTAGTCCCACGACGACTGATACTCGACCACTCGAATTGAATACTTCAATGTCTTTCGACAAGGATAGCCGACCAACAAGCCCTCACAATGTCTCGAGTCCCGTCACATCAAAGTCTGGTGATGGTGCCGGCTTCTTGGCTGTGCCGCTGAATCATCGATCGCGACAGAATTCAGTAGACTCGGATGACATGTCCAGATCTGTCTCGTCGCAAGGAGACACCACCGTTGTGGCGTCCAACTCGACACAGGTGGATACACTCAAGGGATCCGAATATGATCATAAGAAGATTATCAACGACGAGACGGCCTTGAAGCCTGACGTCGGTACAGAGGCCGATTTCGAGGTGGAAAACAACCCATTCGCCTTTACACCTGGCCAACTTAACAAAATGTTTAACCCCAAAAGTCTATCAGCCTTTTATAAGTTGGGTGGCATGGATGGCCTGGAGAAGGGTTTACGAACTGACCGCAAGGCTGGATTGAGCGTGGACGAAAAAGGTCTTGATGGCCAAGTATCGTTCGAGGACGCGACATCAAAAAAGCACATTACACACCACGCCTCTTCATCAGGAGAGGGCTTTTCAGACCGGTTACGCGTCTTCAAGGATAACCGACTTCCTGAGAAGAAGGGAAAGAGCTTGCTAGAGCTCATGTGGATCACCTATAACGACAAGGTCCTGATCCTGCTTTCCATTGCCGCGGTTATCAGTCTGGCAGTTGGCTTGTATCAGACTTTTGGTGGTGCTCATAAGCCAGGTGAGCCCAAGGTTGAATGGATTGAAGGTGTTGCGATTATTGTCGCCATCGCCATCGTTGTTATCGTCGGCTCTCTCAACGACTACCAAAAGGAGCGTCAGTTTACGAAATTGAACAAGAAGAAGCAGGACCGCGTCGTCAAGGTGGTTCGCTCAGGAAAGACTATTGAGCTATCGGTTTTTGATTTGTTGGTCGGCGATGTTGTTCACCTGGAGCCCGGTGACCTGGTACCGGTCGACGGAATTCTCATTGAAGGTTTCAATGTCAAGTGCGACGAGTCTCAGACCACCGGCGAGTCTGATATCATCCGAAAGCGAAGCGGCGACGAAGTGTTTGCCGCCATCGAGAATCACGAAGACCTCAAGAAGATGGATCCCTTTATTCAGTCTGGAGCTCGCATCATGGAGGGTGTCGGCACTTTCATGACCACCTCTGTTGGTGTCTACTCATCCTACGGCAAGACGCTCATGGCTCTTAACGAAGATCCTGAGATGACCCCTCTTCAGGCGAAGCTGAATGTTATTGCCACCTACATCGCCAAGCTTGGTGGTGCTGCCGGTCTGCTTCTGTTCATCGTCTTGTTCATCCAATTCCTGGTCCGCCTGCCTAAGCAGCCCTCTTCGGTCACACCAGCTGAAAAGGGACAACAATTCCTTAACATTTTTATTGTTGTCGTTACCATTATTGTGGTCGCTGTTCCCGAAGGTCTGCCTCTGGCTGTCACTCTGGCTCTGGCTTTTGCGACAACTCGAATGTTGCGAGATGCCAACTTGGTACGACACTTGAAGGCTTGCGAAGTCATGGGCAATGCCACAACCATCTGCTCCGACAAGACGGGAACTCTCACTCAGAATAAGATGCAAGTTGTTTCTGGAACTATCGGAACTAGCCATCGGTTTGGAGGATCTCGCCAAGGAGATTCAAGCGGTACTTCTACTCCGGTCGACCTTAGTGGCGATATTTCCGCCTCTGAGTTTGCCTCTATGCTCAGCGCTCCTGTCCGGGAAATTCTTCTCAAGTCGATCTCTCTCAACTCGACCGCCTTTGAGGGCGATGTTGATGGCGAGCAGACCTTTATCGGTTCCAAGACTGAAACTGCTTTGCTCATCTTTGCCAGGGCTCACCTTGGCATGGGCCCTGTCAGCGAGGAGCGAGAGAACGCCAAGGTCCTTCAGCTGATTCCTTTCGACTCTGGTCGCAAGTGCATGGGTATTGTCGTTCAGCTGCCCAATGGCAACGCCCGTCTCTACATCAAGGGTGCCTCGGAAATCATCCTGGCCAAGTGTAGCCAGATCCTCCGCGACCCTGCCGCCGATGACACCCTCACCCCCATGTCTCAAGATAACATCGACACCATCAACCACCTCATCGAGAGCTACGCCAAGAGGTCACTCCGAACCATTGGAATCTGCTACAAGGACTTCCCTGCATGGCCCCCTAAGAATGCTGGCCAGGTTGAAGGTAGCAACGAGGTTCCTTTCGAGAGCCTTTTCTACAACATGGCTTTTATCAGTGTCGTCGGTATCCAGGATCCTCTCCGCGATGGCGTTCCCGAAGCTGTCAAGCTTTGCCAAAAGGCTGGCGTCGTCGTCCGCATGGTTACTGGAGACAACAAGATCACTGCCGAGTCGATTGCTCGAGAGTGCGGTATCCTTCAGCCTAACAGTCTCGTCATGGAAGGCCCAGAGTTCCGAAACCTGTCCAAGTTTGAGCAGGAGCAAATCATTCCCCGACTTCATGTGCTGGCTCGATCTTCCCCCGAGGACAAGCGAATCTTGGTCAAGAGACTCAAGGACAAGAATGAAACTGTTGCTGTGACCGGTGACGGTACCAATGACGCTCCCGCTCTGAAGATGGCCGATATCGGTTTCTCCATGGGTATCGCCGGTACCGAAGTTGCCAAGGAGGCGTCGTCTATCATTCTGATGGATGACAACTTCAACAGTATCGTCAAGGCCTTGAAGTGGGGTCGTGCAGTCAACGACGCCGTCAAGAGATTCCTCCAGTTCCAGCTGACTGTCAACGTGACTGCCGTCATCCTGACATTTGTCACTGCCGTCTCTAGCGAGGAAGAGTCTTCTGTCCTGACTGCTGTGCAACTGCTCTGGGTTAACCTGATCATGGATACTCTCGCCGCCCTCGCTCTTGCCACTGATCCTCCTCACGAAAGTGTTTTGGACCGAAAGCCAGAGCCAAAGGGATCTGGCATCATCTCGGTCACTATGTGGAAGATGATTCTCGGACAATCCATCTACCAACTTGCCATCACGTTCGTCCTCTACTACGGAAGCCCCAAGGGTGTCTTGCCTACAAAGAACATTCCCAGCAAAGATGAAATTGCGACGCTTGTGTTTAACACGTTTGTGTGGATGCAAATCTTTAACCAGTGGAAGTAAGTTTTCTCTCTCCTCTTTATACGGTAACCATCTAACGTCTATAGCAACCGTCGCCTGGATAACAAGTTCAACATCTTTGAAGGACTCACCAAGAATTGGTTCTTTATCGGTATTAGTGCCATTATGTGTGGTGGTCAAGTTCTCATCATCTTTGTTGGTGGCCACGCATTCCAGATTGCAGAGGAGGGCCAGTCCAGCACCCTTTGGGCCATCGCTATTGTCCTTGGTTTCATCTCGATTCCTTTCGGTGTCGTTATCCGTCTGGTTCCCGACAGCTTCCTTCTTGCTCTTATTCCCGAGTTTTTGAAGAAGCGAGCCAACAAGGTGCCTGGTCTGACCATCTCGGACGAGGAGATGAACATGTATCCCGAGCCGCTGGCGGATGTTCGAGATGAGCTCAACTTCCTCCGAAGAATGAAGGGAGGGCGTCTCAACAACCTCAAGTTTGCTATCGCACACCCCAAGGAGGCGGTCGAAATGGTTCGATCTAGAAGCCCATCTCATTCGCGATCCAACTCTCTCAACGCACCGCAGACACCAACTCAGGACAACCCCTTTGAGGGATCGCCGATCGCGACACCCAGCTCTGGCAAGAGGCCACGATCTACACGATCACGATCCAACAGTGCGTTGGGAGCGCCTACAGTTATGGCAGGTATTGTTGCAGCGGGAGTAGCAGCGGGCTGGCAGCCAATGGCTCGATCAGATGAAGAGAGCGAGCAAAAGTAGTGTAATAGACTGGTATTGTTTTAGTATTGTTTAGGATAGATAATAATGTGAGCAATCGGACAGATGATGGTCAAGTCTTGTGTGGTGTGAGTTGACTAGGTTGCTACTAGACCGCGTTGAGCGAATGTGAATGTGTGCATCTGGTGTTTTTAGCGTGGGGCAGTGTAGCCAGCCAATCAGCCAACAGATGACAGCCATGTTGACAGAGGTGATGAATCAATGTGACTGCGATGGGAAGCAACATGAGAGATGAAGGTAAAGGTGAGTAATGAAGCAAACAGAGGCAAACAGAGGGAACAAACAATGTTGAGTCTAGGTCTGACGCAATTGCGATCAGTGGTAGACAGGTGCAAGAGATGACTTATCCGTCGTACCTATATGAAATGAATTTGGGTACCTTAGAGTTCCAGTGATTGCCAGTGCTAGTAGGCAGAGGCTTACTTTTTGCCCTTGGCTAGGTCCCCTTGGTTTTCTTCCCCTTGCTTCTCGTCTCGTTTCGCCTTTACTTCTTTTCCTCCCTCTTCTTTCTTCTACCATCCATCCACGTCTCGCCGTCCCGTCACGAGATTCCGCAGCAAACTGATAGAAGCGTCTCGTTCGACTGCGTGACCTGACGGTATTTGTATTTCCGACTTGCCGGTCCGCATCCATTTTATTTGTCCTGTCCTGTCCTGTCCTGTTTCTTTCTCTCGTCTCAACCTTACATAACACTCGCACAAGCATCGGCAGATAAACACACTCGCTGAACCCTGTTTCTGTTCTTGTTTCTCTTTTTCTTGCACGGACCGGAGACAGTTTCGCTTCAACCAACACATTCCCTTTTCTCACGTCGTTTTTTTCTTCACATTCACAACATGAACACTAAACGAGGCTCGACCAAGGGCGTCTCGCTTTCAAAGCGAAAGGCTCAACCCAACGCTTTTGACAAACTTGGCGATAACCCGACCGAGGATGAGATCAAGAATGCTGCCGCCAACGTCGCCCTTGCTGAGCTTGAGGAACGTGTCGCTGACGTGCGAGACTCTTGGGAGACTGATTCTCTATTCGAAGATGTCTTTGAAGAGTTGACTACCGATTCCCCTTCAACTGACGGTAAGATGGAACTTTATCTCGTCAACAACCTCCTCCTCCCGCTGACCATTTCAAGACCCTCAAGTGTGCACTCCCGAGGAGGCTAGCAGACTTCGTCGGGAGCTCCGAGAGTATGGACCCGCCGTCTTCTGCCAGCGCACCGTCGATGCTGGTCGCTACACGGCCAGGAAGCTCCTCAGCGCCTTTGGCATCCGCGCTCCTGCTTTCCTCGAGGGGGAGCCTGACGATGCCTACTTTAGCCTGCTGTCGCTCGCCATCACACGCGAGCTGTCCAAGCGCGCCAAGCTAACCCGCTACAACACGGTCGAGGATGCTGTCGAGCTCATCAACAAGAGCTCCAACATTGTCCTCATCACCGGCGCTGGCATCTCTACGTCGCTGGGCATTCCTGACTTTCGTTCCAAGGGAACTGGTCTCTACTCCAAGCTGGAGCATCTCGGACTCAATGATCCTCAAGAGGTCTTTGACATTTCCGTCTTTCGCCAAGACCCCACCATCTTCTACTCGGTCGCCAAGGACATTCTACCCAGCACTGACAGATACACCCCGACACACAAGTTCATCGCCATGCTTAATGAGCGTGGCAAGCTACTGACAAACTACTCTCAAAACATTGACAACCTCGAGGTCAAGGCTGGCGTCCCTAAGGACAAGCTCATCCAGTGCCACGGCTCATTCGGAACCGCCAGCTGCGTTCAGTGCGGTTACCAGTGCCAGGGCGAAACCATCTTCCCGGACATCAAGGCTGACAAGATCCCCCGGTGCCCACGCTGCATTCAGACCCTGCGCGCTACTGGCGGCGCTCCGAAGCGCAAGCGTTCTGCTGGCGCCGACAAGAAGCGTCGCAGATGGAGCGCGGACGAGAGCTCAGACGAGTCCGAGTACGACATACCCTCTGCCGGCGTCATGAAGCCAGACATTACCTTTTTCGGTGAAGCCCTCCCTGACGAGTTTTCCCGACGGCTCACCGAAAACGACCGCGACAAGGTCGACCTCGTCATCGTCATCGGAACCTCTCTCAAGGTGACGCCCGTGTCTGAGATTGTGAGCTGGCTCCCCGCCCACATTCCCCAGATCTACGTATCCCGCCAGGCAGTCTCTCACATCAACTTTGACATTGACCTTCTTGGTGACTGCGACGTTGTCGTCTCTGAGCTCTGCCGTCGTCTCGACTGGTCCATGAAGCACGAGATGATCCCCAAGGGTCAAAAGGTTGACGTTCGAACTGAACCCGGCTTCAAGAGCCGCCACTTTTTTGAAGAGCGAAAGTAAAATGATGTATGAAAGGCGTGGGAGGCGTTTTTTTTTTTACTGCTTTAATGGAAACTGGGTTATGGAATGGTATGGAATGGAAATGGATACATGTAGAGAGGCTGTTAATAGTCGGCATCGTCCCACATTGCCGTTATAGGTTGTTAAAAATTGTGTCTTTTATTTAATGCTCTCTCTTTTCATCAACTTCCTCTGGACCCATGTGAAGAAGCAAGCTCTCGGTCCGGTGGCGATAAACAATCCCGCTTGTCCGCGCGCCGTGTCACATAGTGTCATCATGCCATTTGTTCAAAACCCCGCCACGTTATCAAAAAGCAAATACCCAAAAGAGATAAACGTGTTTTCCACTTTGGCTGGGTTGGTGCAAACATCGGCATCTGGTATGAATAACACGCGGGTGAAAGAAAACAGGGCCGGTCCTCACATACAATTTCTATGGGGGTGAGCGGCCTTGTAATCTTTTACCCGCGTGTGGAATACTAACCTCGATGCCGTTTTACGGTTACTTGGGGCGGAACAAAGACCGCACGTAAATTAACGGAAAGGCGGGCCTGGTATTGTCATGCCTGGTATTGTCATGCCTGGACTCGCTGTTCCTGTTGATATCGCGAGCAAAATCTATTCCATAGATACTCAAAACAAAGTCTCATTCTGTGATAATACATACAAGTTAACTGTACAAGACGTTTCCTAGGATTATATCCCCATTAGTCTCAATTTCTTGTCTCTGACTGTGTCCATTTCCTCTGACCCGGTGTTGATACCACCACACGTGAATTTCGCGCCCTTGTTCCAAAATCATCCAGGCAACTGTTGTGAGTGCGGGCAGCCCTCTGCTGTTAGCCCTCCTTACGCCGTCCTCCCGATTTGCCTTTCTCTGCCTGACAGTCCAAAATCAAATCACTTGAAGATAAGACCCGGAGCTCTGCTCTCAGGCTTACCCAGCAGAGTTAGGTCTCCATCCGCATTCTCGTCGTCTGTGTCGTTCATTGCCGGGTTGATGACAACTTGCCGATGGGACCAAGCGCAACGTTCATTAATTGGCATACGGGTGCCGATAGGAATATGTGTAACGCGTGCCCAGGTAACAGGTGGGATATCGGGGGCCCTCTCAGGCTCAGGAGAGACATGAGGAGAGTGACCAGTTTCGACATCCTCCATCGTCTCGTCATGAGGACCCTCTGCTTCACCATCTGAGTTGAAGCCTCGGAGGTCGAAGCCATCATCCAGGTCGAAGCCAAGGTCAAGGTCTGCCATTGACTGATCGCTGAGATCTCCGGGTCTGCTGTCAGGTGAGTCGCTGGGTGGGATCGTAGGCCGAGCTCTTCCCCCGAGGCTGGGACTTGGTTCAACTCTGAACCTCCCGCCGGTGGCGAAGCTATCGGCGAGCTCAGAGCCTCCGGGTCTATAGCTGATACCACGTCGGAACTCTTCTCCTAGCTCGGGGCTCGCAACTGCCGCGGGTCGTCCGCTTAGGTCGGAGCCTGTATTCGGCGCAAGGCTCACACTCCGCTGGAGGTTCCGAACACCCCGGCCGAATCCGTAGCTTGCACCACGCCGGATACGGGGACTCAGGCCAGGCGCAAAGCTTGCGTCATGTCTGAGGCTTTCACTCACGCTGGGAACACTGGCCTGAATGGTTCTGAGACTTCCTCTAATGCTTGGACTGGCACTGGATCCAGCCGGCGGTGCGAAACCTCCACCGCTGGAACCGAGACTGGGCGCGACGCTCACGCTGCGACGGGGACTGGGGCTTGCATGCAATAGCAAGTTTGTACTAGGCCTGGGGGTCCCGCCAAAGATCGAGCTTGCGCGAGACACTGGAGGTTGACTGGGCTCTCTTGCCTGCTCGGCGGTGACTGGATTGGAGGAATGACGCTGCATCAGTATGCGAGCCCGGAACTCTTCTGCCATGGCAAGCTCATGCCAGCGCTCAACCTGAATGTCGGCCTTTGGGGGATCACCCACGAGGCGGGGGGTGACGGCCGTGGTATAGTAGACGGCAGGGGTCATCGGCGAATGGCCAGTCCGCGGATCGTGCATGTTGTCGAGCGCCTTGGTCAGGTTGCCGATGTCTTCAGTAGTGAGTTGATATACCGTAGTCTCGTCTTCTTTAGGCTGGTGAGGGATGCGAACAGTGACCTCGAGCGACTTGAAGACCATGGACAATTGCGAGAATGCAATCATTTTGCTTCGGCATCGCGTGCGAGTTTCCCGATGCAGTTTACGAACGTTCCATGGCCCTGGTGTCTCCTTGATAACCCGGGCAAACTCTTCAGTGAACGGATTCACAGGATCTAGGATCCATCTGTTCTGGTCGTTGGTTCGTAGAATGATGGCGTATTGCAAAGCCGTTGCGAGATAACCCGCCGAGCTGTAGGGGAGGTCGGTCCAGGCTGGATGGGGGATTAGGGCGCTGAACTGTCTGACAAAGTTTGAACTCCACAGCTTCTTGTCGTCCCCAGAGGCTTTGGTGAATTCGAGGCGGCTTCTGACTCCGATGATGTCCCAAGGAGTGCACCTCATGAACTTGATGGCGAGCTTCCACGCCACTTTGTAGTCAGGGAGCATAGAGGAAGGTAACTCCCAAAGTTGACGTTGGGCATTCCACTGTCGTTGTGCCTCCTGCTCGTCCTCGGAGGACCAGTTGCTGTCAATAACGGGCTTCGGGACGCATGGGTGAACAAAGTCATCTTCTTCAGAGTACTCCTGGTCAGGTCGCTGGATGAACTGCCTCCGCCATTTCGCATCGCTCTGCACACGGTTGGGAAGTCGTCATACATCCTTTTGACAGCGGACATAACACGACCCTTACCCTCAAACTCTTTGCTGTCGGAAGGCTGCGGTCTTTCATCGCTCTCGCCAGCGTTGCGCTTGCGCGGGGGGTTGCGCCGAGGAAACATGATGTTGCACGGTGCAAGCCAGCAGAGATGTCTGACTACTCCTTGAGTGAGCTGTAGATGTGGATAAGGGGGCGTTGGTGTGATGAGAGGAGATGGAAAGCCGGTTATGGCCGAGATGTGTTGTAAGGAGAAAGATGAAGGAGTAAAGAGTGCTGTGGTTTGCCTTTTATCAACAATCTAGCTAGGCAGCAGCGGCATTGCTCTGATTCACTGTCATGATTCACTCCCACCTACCTATCCACAACCTTAGTACACTGTTTGCACTCTCTTTGAAAAACTCACCTCATTGCACTCTATACCTAGTCTTAGAGTTAGACGCCGCGGAGCTCGGTGAACGGGTGATCGTTGGTGTCCTGACTGGATGAGTTTGAATGGCCACCTCGATGCCGTTGCTTGCAGTCAACTAGATCTACAGACACGCACATAAGCAGCTATACTGGAGAATTAAATGATTCTTCAATCTATCTCCTTGACGTAAAAGTCCCTATTCTATGCCAAGCAGCTCGAGTGGCCCACGTTGAGCTCCGCGAGGTATACCCCTGAAATCCAAGGGCATTGCGAATTCGAGATGCCCGTATCTACCTACCCTATCACTCACAACTCAGATTGGTACGACAGAGTGTCGGGATCCAACCATCTCTACAATCATGCTGCCTCACTCTCTCGCCAAACAAGACTTTCGTCGTTAGGCATTTCGGCGGACTTGCTCGCGGTTCAGCGAGTACCCCACATCCCCCTTTTCCCATTCAATCGCAATGTCGTCACCCTCCGGTACGTGAATGACGGGTCGAAAATAGTCAGTCATGTCGAGCTGGCTGAGACTGACCCAACGTAGGCGACGCGAGGTGATGACCAGCAGGGCTTGCTGGTCCGGCATCACTATAATGCCAGCGCCCTTACGGTCTCCGTGAAGTTCGGGCTCCGATAGAGGGTCCTTTTTGCAGAAGCTAACGACCTTGTCGTTGATGATGGCGTTGAAGATCTTGGCCTCTCTCTCTGCGAGTCGATGCTCCAGAGACTCGCGAAATGCTGCCTCGTCGTGCCGTCCAATGCCCCATCGGGCCACAATGATTTGAACAAGCTGCCACAGGGGCAAGCACACCATGAGGCTGTTTAGATCCTGACTCGACGTGATCATGCCAATTAGTCCTTGGCGCAGCCCCGAGTGCAGCTCAGTACAAGAACAAATACCACCAATAGCTTTCTGGATCAGTCGAGTTGCCTCAAGCCCATCGCCGAGCGTACTTGTAGAAAGCTTGATGTACAGAGCGAGGCAATCGACGTGTGAATTTTGAGCCAAAGACTCTGCCTGGCCGTCGAGAGTTGGGTCAAGGAGCCATGTATCATCTGGAAGGTTCTCACCATTGCTCAACTCCGACGTGATGGTCAGGGCCTGAACAACCACAGCTCCTTGTTCTTGGCTCATAGAGCAGCCTGTCAGGCCAACCAGGAAGAGGCTGGTCGAGGCTTGAATCTGGGACATACCGCCACGAATGCTTTCCAGTTCATCATTCTTCGATTTCAATGTCTGTTCAAGCTCCAGGACTTTGTTTTCCGCTTCAATCTTCATGTCGCGTTCCTGAAGCAGCTGAGACTCCTTCTTGGCCAAATCTGCCGCCTGATTGTCTACTTTTAGCCCGAGCTCAAACGTCTCGTTTCGTTCAGTGCCAAGGTTTTCTTGTTCAATTTTCACCTGTGCCTCGGCGTCGGCGAGTCGCTGGGCCAGTTGGTCTCTCTCAAGTATTAATCCATCTCTTTCTGCCGAAAGGGAGAGGACCTGGTCCTCATTTTCGCTGATGGCCCTGTCCACACTTGCAGCCCTATTGATGACCATCTCATTGGCAGACGCAAGGTTCTCTTCTGCCACCCTGAGCTGGTTCTGTAGCGAACCATTGAGGGCTCGCATTCGACGGAGCGATATCTGATTCTGCTTGAGTATGTCATATGCCTCACTATACTTTTTCTTCTGGTCGTTTACTGTCTCCTGTAGGCTTTTGGAATATTTGTACCAGTCATTGAGGGCTTTTTTGTTCTTGGCCGCTTCTGCGCGAGCCCCGTTGAGCTCGGTTTCGAGAGTGTTAGATGCCTGCTCTTCCTCTTCGAGACGCGAAGTGAGATCCTCAACTTGGCCATTGAGGCGACCAATCTCGCTGCTATACTTGCGCACGCGGTGTTGCTCAGTCTCCAACTTCTTCTCCAAATACGTGTTGCCCTTGCTGCCCTGTTCTTGGGCTGTGATGAGGGCGGCTTCAGTCTCACGGCACTGTTGTTGGGCATCGGCCAGCTTCTCTTCAAGCTCCAAGACTCGTTCGTCCCTCTCGACATTCTGGTCAAGTTGACCCTTGAGCTTCCTTATCTCTTGACGTTTAGTCTCTAGCAGCTTCATGGCTTCATCCTCCCAACGGTTCCACTGCGTCACCTTCTGGTTGGCAATTTTGAGGTGCTTCTTGCATTCGTTGTACTTGACTTGGACATTGGCGAGCTCGGATTTGAGGTCAACTACTTTGCCTTCTGCGACCTGAACCCTGAGATTCTGGCTAATCTGCTGATCCTGAAGCTCCTTGATCTCCAGTTCATGCTGGGCATTCATGGGCTCGAAGTGAGTCTCGACAGCCTTTTGGAGTTTGTCATCGAACTGGGATCCCCATTGAGATATGAATGAGAGCGGTAAGGTTGGTTCATTGACGATCTTGCCAAATGCCCGAAGAGCAATCTTTTTCATGCGCTCGTTCTCCTCCTCCTCGGTTTCTGGGTCAACCTGTGGCGGATTCGCCTCCTGGTGTCGTAGAATGTTGTCAACTTCTTCATTGACTTCACGGCAGCGGTTAGCCATGTTTTCCATGACCTCATGCTGGCCTTCAATGTGTGTGATTTTATCCTTGATCTCCTGAAGGAGGTCCCATGCTTCGTCTGTGTAGCCGGCCCTTTCGGCCAGTTCCTGATTTCTCTTCACATGGAGATCATCCATGCGTTTAGCAAACTCTTTCGATCGATCGAAGGTGCCTTTGACGGTGGTTGGCACGGCCAACGAAGGGCCAGCAGAGGTTGCCATCGGAAAGGTTGGAGAGCAACAGGGGCCCAGTGGACGGAAGTCAGGAAAGCCTTAGATTGAGAGGGAGCTGTGTTGCAGTGTGCTCTCGTTACGAAGAGCCCTCTTCTGATGAGGGGGCAATGATGGCGAGTGGACTCTGATATCGGGGGATAACTGTTACTACTTTGGAAGTGAATGGTATGACGTGAAATACTCAGCAAGACATGTAGTCTTTTCTGTGAGCATAGACAACAATACTCTGGAAAATGAGGGAGACTTGTATCAGGGGCAAGTGCGGTCTTTATAGTTATTGAAAGGGGATGACCTATAGTACGTTTGATTCAAAAGAGTTTGGTTAAAGTTATGGTAATAACACGTTGTATGGATTGTGTATCATTACATGTAACATTGTGGCCGCAAGCATGATGGGGTTTGGCCAACATGAGCTTTTGTTATTACGAGCCGGATTGACATCCCATGGATGCTATATCGATGAATTGTTATTATTTGTTCAAGCCTTCAGTGTAACTTACTAGCAAACATGCGATCGATTTGCTCATGCCGTTTGCAGTTGTTTAGACCTACGGCTTGATCACAACGGAAGCGCTCTCCAAACAAGTTGAAGGCTGTCAAACCGCCCGGAGCCCTGCCGACCGAGAGATACCAGTTCAAGGTTGATAGAAGAAATTTTGTGGCAAAAAATCGGGCATGATTCACTCTCATCGCTGTGTGTGGAGAGTATCTTGTACCGACTCGCTCCTTCCTCTTCGCTCTACGTTCACGTCAAATTAAGCATATTCCAAGCCACACTTTAAATATAGCCAACCGGAGCTCAAAATAGGATAACGTCTATGTCCTACTTGGGATATCACAAGGATCTGGGTCTAATGAGAAAGTTGTGAGTTTGGTAAGCTACTGGCCTGAGCACTAGTATTCGCGACAACTTCATCAAGGCACAGACCCTGGTGCGTGACACTCCCGTATCCTAAAGTATAAACACCAAGTTCCCATCCCTTGCCAAAGAATTCATAACTACCAAAGCTTCCCAACTTGTCCCACGTCCAAAAGCGACTGTTGCTGCTGTCGTGGAGCTCGCCGTCGTATCAGGATTGCTTCATATCGGACATGGGCAACAAAAGAAACATCTCTGATACCCTTTGTACTTAGTCGATGACCACCACATTCGTCTCTCTGCCCTTCCGACCCGTTGCAGGAGATGTGATATAGCCAGTTCGGGGCGTGACCTCCCGTACCCAGCCAACGCGATCCAGCGCGCGCTGCAACATCTCTTGATTCTTGACAGCTCTGATCTGCGTCTCTGTCTGAGCGCCACCAAGAGTCAAGTCATCAATAAAGTAGTCATTCTGTGCGAACAACAGGAAGAGCTTTGAGCCTGGGTTAAGGGCATCTGCCTCCCATTCTTGATCGGCGTACTGGCCGACATCATGTAGGGGTTGAATGTTTTGTCCGAGCGAGTCAAAGAGCCGGATGCGGTCGCAGCCTTGCTGAAAACGGCGGTATCGGACGAGAGCGACGATGGTGTAGTTGACCGATTGCACCGCCTCCTTCCAAACAACTCCACTGTCAGTCTCCTCAAAGCAACCACAGGCTAGCTTGAAACTGCGGAGCATATCGATGGTGACTTGGCCTCTCCCCTCAGTAATTATGGCGGTCATGTACATGAAGGAGGGCGCCGCGGGTCTGGCAAGCACAGTGAAGTGACCAGGAGAGTCCGACTCTTGTCCGAATACCTTGGAAACTTCCTCGGACAGGTCCGAGTTAGGGGAAATACGGACCGCGATAACGCCGGGAGATGGGACCGGATGAAAGTATCCCAGTCTGGTGATGATATTGTCTGGAGCGTCGTCAGGGTCAAAGGCGACCCATCCCTCGGAGTATTCGTGATGGCACCACAGCAGCTGTTGAAAGATGCGAAATTCCTCTTGGCACCAGAGGGTCTTCATCATGTGTTCAGAGTTGACGAGTGACTCGAATCTGAGCTCATGGGCGTACTTGGTTTGACTGGTCTCAAAAGGCTGGCCATAAAGGTCGGAAACAACTTGGTTCAGTGCAGATCCATCACACTCGGGGTCTCCGGCGAACTTAAGCCACGCGTGACGGAGAAGTGGGTTTTCGGATTCTTTCGATCGCATCTTTTCCTCCCAACCCTTGGGGAGGCGGGCATAGATGGCACGCAGTACCATCGTCAGACAAGCGATGCCAGATTCTGGTGCGCCAGGGTAATTCGGCCACTGACGCTGAAGCCAGAGCGCCTTGGCCACAGGGTCATAGGCGATGGCCTCGGAGCGAATGTCGCGACATGCTTCAGTCTCCATGGTGATGTAGTGTTGTGGACGGGCGTGAGGTCGTTAAGATGGGAGTATTTTCGAGTGTAGAAGAAAGAACAAGAAAAGGTAACATACCTTATATCTATTTTTTTCAGAGTCGGAAATCAGTGAATGTTTAACCATAGTGCAACAGATGAAGGCAACAATGGATCACCTCTTTCACGCAATGGCTGGCGTTTGGTAACACAATGCGCAGGCCTCTTCCGTGCTTCCATTGCGGGTTGTCAAATCTATGTGGAAATCGCCTGACCAACACGGAATGTTTCCAAGGTGAGTGTTTTTAGTTGCTGTCATGTCCTGGCCCATCGTGTTGGATTGGTTATCGGATCGCGTTGTGGGCGTGTTTCCCTTGCGTGCAACTACGGTGCGGACAACCAAAGGAAGATTTGGGTCTATTTTCCATGCGTTTGATCTTCAAAAGTAGGCTTCTAGCCCTGGAAACCCCCTTGGGAATATCAGTCTGAAGGATTAGCCCTTGGAACATGTACTGTTTTCTTTGCCTAGATGTAGGTCCAAACACAAGGATACACACACCACTAGGATTCACAACATGTTAGAGGCCCATTTGGTGCAAACAATAGGATTTTCAGATGATTATGGTGCCAGTGAAACTCCTGATGGCCTTGTTTCTTGGCCCCAGTCGTCAGAACATATTCTGGTCGCCTCTTCTATGTATGTGCCACCAAATAGGTGGTATTTGACTACTCCAGGATTCAGAGCATGACCGCAGTCCGTTTCAAAAGATATTAACATTAGAACACCTATATTTGGCATTAATAAGCGTTCCAATGTGGCAACAATCAATCTAAGCTCATAGATGATGCCATAAATCGAACTTGCCTGTTTAATGAAGGCAAGCGGGACTTTAGGATTCAGAATACGTCATCAGCTGTTCTTAGTTGTAACTAGTTGAGGTTCATAAAGAACTATGCTTTCTTATATAAATGGCACTATTAGACTCCTATTTTGTCGCTTGGAATTCCCTGCAGTCGGCTACCTCGAGACCTTGAGATTTATCAGTGCCTTGACCACTAGACTAGTCAGGCAGCTGGGTATCCGGGGATGCGACCGCAAAACGGTTGTCCCGAGTAGAGAGAGCCGCCCTGGTTGCGACAGTGCCAGCTCAAAAGCTTCCAGACTACTACAGATGCTTCTGAACGCATAGTAGAGGCTCGGGTGCTTGTGCTGTTGGCGTCTATTAAGGCATCTCTTCACAGCTGCTTTTCTCTACCAACAGTGGGTGGACCCTCGAGCTGATTATAGAAGTAGATACAGACGAGTCGATTTGTTATATTACATTCCCTGGTAGGTCTTTAAAGAGCCTCTACCAGATTTTGAACTGACATTTAGATATTAAGGTCTTGTTCGGCACGCCTCCAAATTCATCCACCTTGACAACTCATTTTCTCCACCAGGAATGGATAACGCGAAAAGCCTATTATTATCAAAACACAAGGGAGTCTCTGATTGTATTACACGCTCAGATAAACTCGTGTATAGGCTATAGCGTCTTCTGGACCAGGACCCCAGTTTCGAGGGCTGACATGGAACTCCTCACATTTGTTCATCCTAAGCCCCTTACTACTTCATAGGAAATAAATACCATATCCAAATGATGGGGAGCCTGAATGAAGAAGTATACAGCGTGTTACTATGTGGGACTTCTTTCACTAAGACATTGTAGGCTGGTAAGACGCTGCCGTGTATTTATCTATCTACCGTCCACTGTATGATTACATATCTCTGGAAATCCAAGACTTGCTGCAATCGACACCAGCCATTCTCAGGTGTTTGGTAAGTGCTCCTTTGATTCAAGAAGTTGAATACTTTGACTGAATTACCTTGGTGAACTTGGCAGCGTTGAGGTGCTGCCAACGACGGATTGTGATCAGAGGGACCACGGCGTGATGATTGACAATCCAGTGATCCTCAAGCTCCTCGTCCACCAGCTTGTCGATTTCAAAGACCAAAACGCAATAAAGATTCTCCTCCGGGTCAACGGATTGCTCCAGTTCCACTAGAGGAAGGCTCGGGGTGGACATTTCGACACCTCGGACTCTGAGCCCGACCAAATCGGTCACTTCAGGGGAGTCTCCAGGAATGTGTTCGTCCTTCTTAACCAGAAAGGTCCGGTACATCCATGCGCCTAGTAGCTCCTCCTGAATACGACTGCACTGGGTATTGGTCAGCGTGATGGCGCCTTTATGCTCTGCGTCGCCCAGTAGCATCTTGTGCAGGTGATTGACGAGTATCCCAATGTCACTCGCGGATGTCACATCCACCAGAAGCAAGTTCTCAAATTCAGAACCAGCACCAACGTCTATCGCGTTTCTCACATCTGCTTCATTGCGTTGCATATGCCAGGTATGCCAAGCGGCTATGGCAATCCAGAGAATCCCATGTTGAACGAGGTCTAGTGGGAATGAAAATGTCTGCTCTAGAATGCTGGGGATTCTGGCCACAACCTCGCCAACCAATATGTCATTCTGAAGGGCAAAAGCTGCAGGGTCAAAAGAGAAGAAGTCGAAACCTTTGTGGCAGATGGACGCGATGCGGATCGCCACAGCAATGGTCGGCTTTGAGTCCTTCAGGAAGCCCGAGAGGAAGCTAGCCGGCACAAAACTGTAGTCAAAAAGAGGGAGAAGGCTAGTGAGCATCTGAGCACGCTCTGAGTTCACTACCTCATAGCCGCGGGTGGTCGGGCCAGTGTTCTCGCGAATCCAGTCCCCCTGAAGTAGTTGCGGGTACAAGGCAAAGGCGGCGTTTAGATCAGTGAGAAAGCAGGTGAGAAGATCACCAAGCTTGATATCCTGACAGATCTGAAGGATTTCAAAGAGGAATGCCAGGTTCTGGTCGTTCTCCAGGCGACGTTGAGGCATATCGGGAATCAGATCGCCGGGACTGGCATTTGATAGGATGTAGACACGTTCATCATTCTGGTAAGCGTGGGACATGATGTCCCGCAACTCGGCATGGGATCGTTTGACGATTTTCCGAACGATATGGTTGGTTCGGTGCTCGGAGTGGTATACCTCCCGAAGGTGACTGACGACAATCAAGGACACCTTCACGTCCATGGGGAAGGAATAGTGATCCGTGACGAAAAAGACGGTGGATTCAAGCTTGTCGCCAAGTTGGACCAGATCCATGATGTTTTGGTCAATTGGCGCGGCATGGCCCTCGGTCCCCTCCAGGCTCTTTTCAATCTCGGAGCGCTCTCGAGGCAGACAAAACACAATGACGCAGTCTCCGCGGGACACCGTCTCTCTCATACGGCCAATACAGTACGGGCTAGTGATCTCACCGTCGACGTATTCGAGGGGGACGCCGCCCTTTTCAGGGGGCAGGGAGAAGTGATCAGTGTCGGACATAGTCAAGCCGAAAAGCTTCATGGACTTGGCCAAGTTCAAGTCGAATCCATCGGCAGAAAGAGTCAAGACACGAGTTCCGTAGGTTCCGCTTCTCGCGATGTCCATAAAGCAGATCATTCCTAGGATGTACTCCAGGCTGTAGTGGACATCGGCTTCGCAGATGACGAGAAAATTCTCGAATATATGAAGACCAGCGGTCGCCGACTTTGCTTGCTGATACATCTCGGAATGGGTGAGAACACATATATCGCCGTTGTTATTGAACCCAGCGGTCACGCCCATATACTCTTTTTCAAAGTGTAGGGCCAGCAAGTCCCGCTCTCGCTTGCTAGGGACGGCGTAGATGATACGCTTGGGGGGGTTGAAAGAGTTGACGATTTTGGCCGCACGCAGCGTCAAGTTCCATGACTCGTGAAAGGTGACGTGACCAAAAGGAGAGGAAGATTTGATCCATTGGTCGATGGAATCCATGAATGGATCTTCTTTATCCATGATGTGTCGTTGACTGGTCGTGGTAGGGGCAGAGATAGTCGAAAGTCAGGAATGGGGAGAAAGAGGCAGTGTTGAATCTGGAAAGGAAGGGTAAGCGACAGGTGTGAGGGAGGAGACTAAATACTGGGAAAGTCATTAACAATGCTCGTGGTATTCACAAAATGTAACGTCTCTGTAATAACCGGAAAGCCGCATTGCTTCCACATTCACAATCTTGGCGCCAGTTTCCGGGCCGGTTTGACGGCCGGTTTGACGGCTTGCTGCATTCTTAGGTAACCGAAGCATGAGTTTGTCTTAGCACACGGTATCAATGTTGGGAAACTAGAGTTTGGATATAATCCAACTCGCTCCGGTGGCAAGGGTTCATGTCAAACTGGCCACGCTCTGGCCCAAAGGCCTGTAGGAAGCTTGTATTTGCTCCATGGTGGCCTATGTTAGTCATCGGCATACGTTCAGTCTATAAAGCTGAGCTCAAAGGCCAGGGATGTTAGATTCAGACCAGGACGTCTTCAGCTATATTCAAGATGCCTCTCTCCGCAGAGTCACCACTGCACAACGAGTCAGCAGAGCTGCTCGAGGTCTACCAAAATGACGGACTCTACGCCATGCTGCGTAGATACTCTCGATTACCTGGAGCCCTACGAGTTGCCAGTAAGCAACTACAGTTCATACGGAGCAGCATCAATGTAGATCGAACTGCAGCAAGCTTTGAGGCACAGCATAAACATCAATGGGTCATGGCTAGGATGACTGCCGCTATTCCGGCTCGAGGTCTTCAGGCCATCCTGAGTGGCACTGTGGCGTACGAGAGCACCAAGAACAATAACCACCACATGGGTTGGTACGAGCCTGAGGGACCCGGAATCTATGTTGTTGGCTTGGCTGTGGCTGGCAGAGGTGGCAAGTTCCTGTCTCGCAACGAGTTGGAAGACCTGAGAGCCGACATCCGCCGTTATCTGAATGGCTACGATGCCATCATCAAGAACGACCCCACGCGACAGGCTGACATCAACTTTGTCAGAACAATCGACAGAATCCTTGGAGCGTTCCCAGGCGGGCGTATCTCGAGATTCCTCGACAAGGCACCGGAGCAGCAACGCATGGTTGTCCTCGAGCAGCGACTAGGACTCCGTTGCAACGCCCAGCTCGACCCAATCGGCGATGTGATCCAGATCCAGAGCCCCCAGTACGTAGGGTGCTCTGATAAACTGCAGAGTCGAACCAAAGAGTACCTTGTGAAGAACCCAACTGGTGTCAACAAGCCCATAGTGTTCCTCATGAGCCTTCTCAGGGGTAGAGGATTAGTTGCTCGGCCTGTTGTCAGAGTTGCCATGCTGGCATTTGAGGAGGGAATGCTGCCTCGAGCAGAACGGCTCATTACGGTTCTGGCTAGCTCATATATCTGCCAAGATGGCTTAAATGCTACCGAAGCTGGAGGTAGAGGTGGAACCGCGGCCCCTGGGATCATAAGCGAAGCCGAGAAGGTTGTGTTCAGCAGACGCAAGCACATGATCAATAACCTCAACGACGCTATCTCCGACATGGACGAACGTGTCAAGTTCCTACAGGAGTTGGGCCAGTGTTCGGATCGCCTTGACACTATGGACATGAAACTTGAAGAACTTGAGATGTCCTCTTTCACCATGAAGCTCTCCCAAAGTGAGGTCATAGGGATGCTCAAGAGCCGTCTAGAAAAGCTGGATGAAGAATTCAAGGAGCGCTACAAACGACATCGACTCCTTATGAAGCTTGAAGACCTTCACCGGGTTTTTGTCCCGGAGAAGGTCCTCATGGAGGCTGAGCGGATTGTCAAGGAAAAGGAAAATTCAAAGGCGTCGAAGGCTGTGACAGATGGCATCGCTGCTGCCAAGATTGACGGTGCTGAGGGTGCTCTCAGTCAAGACGTTGCCGAATATGACCCCCCTAGCCTTCATGAATGAGGTCTTGTATGGGGGTGGCAGGACACGATCGGATAGGCAGATAGATAGTGAATAGACGTAGTTGCGAATACCTTCGGCAAACACCAAGCACCCAAACAAGGTGACTGCATAGCCATTCCATCCCATGACGCTATCCCAAAAGATATCCTAGCAACGTGAGTCTTTAGGTATTACTCTGATCATACTTCGTCACTCCCTTAAGTTTTTATTAATTATAAATATAATAATTATAACAATTAATTTAAAGATAATACTTATTTATATACTAAGTAAATAGGTTAGTATGTATCTTATTCTTTAAGAAGGTGCCTATGGGGTTATCTGTAGTCCTGCCTGGTATGGCCAAGTGACAGACTTCCTCCATAGCTCGGTGTTAGGCAGCTGGCGGTCAGCTGTCTGAGTTTTGGCATTGAATTCTGTTGAGCGGCGTGAATGCTACCTCGGCGAATACATAAGCCCATTCATTCTTCTTTCCACTCATGCATTTCTCTCTCCTACCAACCCAACCCGACCGACCGACTGAACCCCCAACCACACCCTCAAGACTCCCAGCATTACCTAAAGAAGCACTCTACACAGCCTTCTCATCTCCGACAGCATGGAGCCCTTCGATCAGGTCGCACGGAGATACCTCAGCCTCCAAGGCGTTTTGGTCAGGGCCGTGAATGAAGACGACAAACCTGTCATCGTGTCCCTGATACAGCGGATTCAAGGACTATGTGACGACACGACCACACTCCTTTCAGAAAAAAAGGAAGAGCTCGTACGAGAGCAGAGACTGGCTCTCGAAGAGACACAGGCCAAACTGAACACCGAACTCGAGAAGCTTCAGGATCTCCAAGCGCGTGAGGGGAATCTTAAGGGGGCACAAGCAAAGCTTGAGCGAGAGAAGGAAGGCCTCGCAGAGCGTGAGCGGGCTATCGAGCAGGGTAATCAGGCTCTCAACCAGGGCAAGGATCGGTTCCTAGCCGATCTCGAGCACCGGGCGAAAGAAGAGACGATCCGCGATAAGGAGCGCAGCCTCGCTGAGCAAGATCTGGCCAACAAGCGGAACCTCCTTCAGCGAGATCTAGATCAGATCAAGAACGACAGAGCGAAAATCATCGAAGATCAAACAAAGATCCTCGAAGATCAGGCCAAGGTTACCCAGATGCAGCAGAAAGTGATCGAAGATCAAACGACAGTCATCGACAACCAGACGACACTACGAGAGAAGGAACAACAGTTTTTCGAGGCTCAGGAGAGAGCAAAGGAAGACAACGACAACTTCAAATCCCAGGCCGAGCAGCAGGCGTACGATACGTGTGAGCGGCTTCGTAACGAACTCACTCAAGAAGAAGAAGCCATCAAGGCGCAATATGAGCAACAATTTGCCAACGAAATCGCTGAGGAAAAGAAGAAGCTCGATGCGGACTACCTGGATTACTACACGAAAAGGATCGAGAGGGAAGAGGAAAGCCTGGATGGGAACTATCAGAGGCGCCAAAGAGAACTTGAAAACGATCACGCTCGACGCAAACAAGAGCTTGAAGGCGAGCTCACTCAGCGGAACGCAGAGCTTGAAGACGGACATGCTCGGCGCAGCGCAGAGCTTGAGGACGCACATGCTCGGCGCAGCGCAGAGCTTGAAGACGAATACGCTCGGCGTAATGAGGAGCTGGAGAAGGAGAAGCAAAGCACCATTTCCGCGCGTGATTCCTTACAACGGTCTACCAGAGCAATCAGGCACATCGATGATTCCCTCGACGTTCTCACCGCGCAACGGACGGGGTGGTCCGACGTCATTGAGATCCTAATCAGCCGTCAGGGCCAGGAGGGCGATCTGATCAGTTCACTGCATCAAGCTCACGATACGGTAGCCACTTATTTCCGTCAACTTGAGTCTGCCACCCAATCTCTCAGCGAGGAGCATGAACAGCACGAAGCGACCCGCGCAGCTTTGACATCGGCAAGCAGCAACCTCACGGCAGCCGAAAATCACATCATCAGTCTACAGGGCGAGAAAGCTGCGCTCGAGGCTCGCCTACGAACGGCAGAGGAGAACCTCCAGCAGCAAGCAGCAAACATTGAAGAGAAAAGAAAGGAGAACCAGAAAGACAAGGCATCCCTTGTGGCCTTGAGATCTGCCCGGCTTCAGGATGCGAGGCGTAAGCGCGCCAGAGATGAGGCTGATAATGGCCCAACGTTTTGGCACCAGACGATGAAAGACGCCAAGGAGTCACTCGACTTATTCTACGTCGCTAAATCGTGCTCGATGAAAGCGAACGATTTGGTCCCCCGGCTTTGGGACATTCTAGAGAACGGATCAATGTACAAGCGACTTCTCGGATTTCACAACAACGCTCAACCATGCAACTGGAGATGCCTCAGAACACTTGTGACCAAAGGGTCATTCGTCGCGAAGCCTCTGACTGACGCTGGTTGCCCTTTTCACCCTTCTGAGAAATGCCTTCAGGTCCGCATCATGGAGGAGGAAGAAGGAGGCAGAGTCATGGACTTCCGTATGGCCTGAACGTGTGCGGAGGAGGACTTTTGATAGTTATTAGGACTATCATTAGCAAAGATTTGAGCATTAGTTTGTTAAGTAGTATCAGGACTTTGATAGTTATTGGGATTATTATTTGCAAAGACTTGAGTACATATGTCTAAGACGTGAGGTAGATTTGTCGTGTCCATTTCCCCCTCGTTTGAGTGTCGCATTCTTAGGACTATTATTAGTAAAGACTTGAGCATTAGTTTGTTAAGTAGTATTAGAACTTTGATAATTATTAGGACATCAGCATCCAGTCCTGTATAATTAACTTGTATATATTATAGAATGAGAAATTACTTTAAGCAGTCACGGAATAGATTTTGCTCGTGATATACACAGGTCTAATTATTGTTCAGCCAGGTCAACGCTCCACGTGCTTTCAAAACTACTGCTATTAGCATGGATCAAACAACCAGGAACATCTGCTTACTTTTTCTCTCCGACAATGAGCTTGGTGAACCTTTCGAGCTCCTCCAGTTGAGCAACGCAACCTGTCAGACTCTCGTTGTACGAGTAGCTGTAAATGTCACTCCACGTCTTTTGTCGTTCAAGCTCACGATACTCGGGACTCTCGGCCATTTCTCGTGCAACCTCGGCGCTTTTGTGGAGGAGCTTCTTTCTAGCAGCAGCAGCACTGGGGAGATAACGCTGTGGCAACATGAGCTGAGATTTGCTGATTACAGGGATGCTGACTTACAGGAACTTTGCGTTGTGATTTCAAGGCACCAGCGAGAATGTATAGATTGCCGAGAATGGCAGCAACGGCGTCTCGTCGGTAACTGAGGAGCTTTTCGGCGGCCACGGGGTTGTCTCGGATATAGTTTGGGTTGTAGAAGAGAGCTGACTGACGAACAGCAATAAGATACTCAAAGAATCGCTCACAAGACGCAGCCAGACACGAATACGGGATTGGATCGAAAGGAGCACGCAGGCGGAGTTCATGGCGGGTCATGACGAGGAGTTGCCGGATCCTCACGAAGCCCTCGCGCATTCGACTTTCGAGCATTTCGGACCGTGTGATGACTTCTGGAGTTGGGTCTTTGCCCTCATCAAAGTAGACGTAATTCGCCACGACATCTGACAATTAGCAGAGTTGACAGTAGGGGAACACACACTTACTTCTATACATAACGCTCATGAAGAAGAGCATTGACGAGAGAGCAGATCGAAGTTCATGTCGGGCGACGAATGGCCAGAGACACCAGTTAACCACGATAGGAGTGGTTGTTCCGACGAAAAACACCAGACCTTTGTGTACTCCAAGGAGTGCGGCTGATGATACACCTGGGTGATCTCGCAAGCTAAGAGAGATGACCGTAAATGAGAGACATCCAACGAGACCGGATCGCTATCATTGTTAGCCAAGTCAAGTTAAGTAAGGTGTATCAACATACCGGATGGGAACTTTGAGTGAAGCGATACATCATAGGAATCATGTATATAGCCGCAAAGACTGCCACCACATATGGATTCCCGTTGCCGGCTGCATGGGCTGCACCACTCCACGCCGCTCCGAGAATTGCTGCAAAGGCACGAGTAAAAAGATCCTGCACATTTCCTCCAACACGGGGATGAATCATGATCCAACCCATGCACACAGCCCACCAAGCTTCATTTCGATTCCACCATGATCCGCTGCTCAACCACGCAGGAAGAGCCAATGCTGAAGTGAGAACGGCCACCTTGAGTGCATACCTGCTCTCGAATCCTTGAAGACGATGCAGGACTGTCCAAATTCTGTATCCAAGTTTGTCTCTCCTCGACGCTGGCTGTCCACGAATGCTGGGTTCCTCTGGTCCAGTAATCGCCTCATAACTTTGACGATGCTCCTTGCCGACCTTGACAGACTCGAGCAGTTGCGCAATCTCTGCAAAAGTTGCTTGATACATACCAGCAGTGACACCACCGCGATCGTGACGAACCTGGGCATTCGTTCTGTATATGGCCTTCCAAGGGGGATATGTTGGGAGGTTGAGTCTCTTGCTGTTGGAGTGAAGGTGCATCTCGTGAACCTTGTTCATGAGGTTGACAATTGTTGCTGCCGCTTCACGGACATGTCTTGCAAAGACGAAAAGCTCTACAGCTTGGCTGTCGTATGATTCGGTGGTGTCGCTGGCTAGGAGGCTTGATTCGGCTGCGTCAAAAGCTGCGAGAGCGTTGTTGAACCGCACCTGAACCGGTACAAGGTCTGAAGAAACGTCTTGAGGGGGGCCAAAATGCTTTCTCCAACCAGACAAATCCATCAAGGCTGCATGAGATCTTTGCATAGTCTCTGACATGCAGGCGAGGACTTCTCGTGTAGGTGCAGAGAGAGCCCGGGCAACCTTTCGACCAGCGTCAATAGACTCGTCGTCTGAGTCAGGGCCGCCGACGATAATCTCGGGAGTCGTCCAGTCTTCGAATAGGTCTGTATCAGTGTCCATAGAGAGAAGAGCCCGGACAACGCCCTGCACCAAGTTACGCAACTCTCGCACGTCAACTGGACGGAATCTCGTGATGGTGATATCGATTCTCATGTCTCGATACGCAAGAGACATGTCCATAAAGGTTTTAGCTAGTCTTCGCCTAAGTCTCGTGTTTCTCGGACGCGGAATGATGAGGGATTCCTAAACTGTTAGCTTGATATGATGTCTGATACAGAAAAGCATACCTGCATCGTCCTGAACGACTTGTCGAGGGCAGCAGCCAAAGGACGATTTCCAGCGTCAGGAAAGATGAGACAGTTAACAGCCATGGCGATTGCTTGTCCCAAAAGCCAGGGAATGGCATAGCTTCGCAACTTGGGCCACTTGATATCCAGACTGCTAGTCTCGGCGAGGGTCGTAAAGGTAACGGCTATTCCAGCGCAAAGAACAGCTTGATAGAAGCGAATGAAAAAGGTACGAATGTACGCAATACTGGCCATGAAAAGTGCAAGAAACAGAGTCAAAATACCACCATATCCAACTCTGGCAGCAAGTGTCGAGGTGGACAACAAGAGACCAATGATGCCCCATGCCAGCCCACAAGCAGTCCCAACAATAGTCAAAATAGCACCATCCACTTGAGATCCAAATGTGCGTGCTGGATGGTTGAGAATGACGGATATAGCCATGATATAGTCATATCGACCAAGCCAGTTAGACACTGTAGGCACCAGACATAGGATATAAGCCAGAAAGAAGGCAAGAAAGGACTTGAGTAACCTGATTCCGGATCTCGTAGTTGTGACCTTTCGAGCCACGGATCGAAGCTCATGGAGTTGTCGAGGGAAAAAGTCCTTTGGTGATAGAGGGTGACTCTTTTCGAATTCCTTGGGTAAGATTGCCTTTTCCTCGATTTCTTCCGGTGTTAGGGGCTCCGGTTTCAAGAAAAGGGCATCAAAGAAGCCATCTCGCATCTCGGAGACGCCATACGTCTCCATGTTAATTCGGTCATCGGAAATGATTTGATCAATCTGCATGATGCTGACGACTGAACTTCGTCTAGAGTCAAACGAAGGTTGGAAGGAGACCCCACTTGGGTCGAGATTGGCGTCGGAATACTCCGTCATGGTGTTTAGCTTGTCTCGTAAATGACTGCGACGCTATTGATGGAGGTTCTGCTGATAGTCCAGTGTTGTTGCCAATACCTGGAATGCGTATTATCGATGTCTTGATTGTCGTGGCTGTTAGTTCGATAAGCGAGGATATTGGGGTCTCGTCTTGAATCCGCTGTCGATTGCCTATTCGATTGCCTAGCTGGCCTGCTGCTATCCTTTCCATCGGTCGCGATTTGATGTAGACTGCTTGTTAGCATGTAGACGAAGAAAACAATGAGCAAACTGCGATATGTCAAGCAGGATCATTCTTGGGCATTTGAATGATGTAACATGCGTGGCCCACCTTGGGCGCAAAGGACGTGCACTGCCAAGCCGCAAAGCAAGAATGGAGCATTGAGATTACACGACAAGATGGGATTGATTGTTGAATGCTGATGATTGATGGACGGTAATGGGAGACGGTTGGAATTAGTATAATTGATACAATTGATGTGATTGTGGTTTGTAGTAGACAACTGATGTACTCCTCCAATGATAACGAATACTTGCTCCATAAGCAGATGACAACTATAATATAAAGAAATGCGAAAACATGCAAATGATCGAATTCTCAATGTGCAATTGATGATGAATGAACTAAACGTGGTTGGTGACCTCGGGGTCCTGCAGGAATCCATCCCGTCTTCAAACCCGTCGCGGCAGGTACCGGTACGTACTCTTGGCAACCACGTGACTAGCTCCCGATCTACCGGCAACCTCAATTCAACCATCTCCATCTTTCAACATTGATCACAACCCCGCCGTCCATCGCCGATTGACCCTCGACGATACAATGGCAATCATCCGCGCCGCCGTCGCGCCCCTCCGCGCAGCCAGCGCCGTTCGATGCCTCCGACAGCCCGCCCGGGGCTTCTCCGTTACCGCCCGACGACGAGGAGGTGGTGGCGAGCACCAATTCGAACCTCCCACCGGATGGCTCTGGGGTGTCAAGCCCGGCGAGAAGGCTGAGCCCGAAGGCTGGGAGTGGCCCATGTACATTTTTCTCGGAAGCCTCGTCGCTACAGGCGTCGCCCTCGCCTTCAAACCCGACACGACGTGAGTGATTTGCCACGGTCAATTGCTGCACGATGGGAATACTGACGATTTATGATGGACAGCGTTTCTACCTGGGCTCTCGAGGAGGCACGGAGGAGATTAGAGCAGGAGGGTATCCTGCCCGACCCAGCCAAGAAGGAATAGATGTACATTACGGTGCGCGGATTCAACCGCAACAACAATTCAACGCATTATCTACGCTACAACATAGCTCCATTCGTGCTCCTCGTCACCATACTGAATTCCCTCAATCCACTCCTTCATCTTGAGGGCAATCTCGCCGGATTCCTCAGTCTCGGAAAGTCCGCAGTTGACCAGCTCGCCCTTCCAGGAGATGGATCGCACGGGGCTGACAATGGCAGCAGTGCCAGCGCCAAACGCCTCGAGCAATCGGCCCTCCTTGGAAGCCTCGGCGAGCTCCTTCATGGTGTACTTGCGCTCACTAACCTTCCAACCCTCAGGAACCAGACGTTCACGCGCAAGTGCGAGCACAGAGTCTCGAGTGACACCCTCAAGGATAGTGCCGTCGAGGGGAGCAGTCACAAGCTCCTTTTGACCAGTCTCCTTGTTCTTAAGAGCGACAAACATGTTCATGGTGCCGACCTCGGTGACGTATTCCTCCTCGCCAAAGAGCCAAAGATTTTGCTGGAAACCACGGCTGGCAGCTTGAAGTTGGGGCAGAATGCATGGCGCATAGTTGGCACCAAGCTTCTTGTCACCAACACCACCGGGCCAAGCTCGGACAGCGTAATCGGTGGCCTCTAGTGACACAGCCTTGAAGCCAGTAGGATAGTAAGGGCCAACAGGTGATGCAATCACATACAAAAGAGCAGAGCCAGGGGCACCAACTCCAAGTGTTTTTTGGGTTCCAATCATTGTAGGTCGGAGGTAGAGAGAGTATCCTCGCTTGTCAGGAATGAAGCGAGAGTCGAGCTGAGCAAACTTGGAGATGAGCTCGATAAAGCTCTTGGGCTCAAAGGTGGGGAGGGCAATACGAGCGGCCGACTTGTTCAATCGGGCCATATTCTTGTCGGGTCGGAACAATCGGACCTTGCCATTCTTGTCCTTGTAGGCCTTCATACCCTCGAAGCATTCAAAGGCATAATGGAAGACGCAAGTCGCAGGGTCGAGGGAGAGGTTCTGGTAGGGGGTGATTTTGGGGTCCAACCATCCGTCTTCTTGAGTCCATTCGATCGCGAGCATGTGGTCTGATGGTCAGCTTGGTCTTGAAAAAGTAAGAGGAGCTTACCAGTAAACTCCCGACCAAAGACAAGAGTCTCAGGCTTGCTCAGACTCTTAGGCTGGGAGGTCTTGGTGACAGAGAGTCGCGAAGGATCAAGACCCAATGGCTTTGCAGCAGAGGCAGCCTCTGCCTTAATGCTAAAGCGAGCGCATCGCAAGCTAGAGCGAGGCAATGAGCTCCTAAGAGTAGAGCGAAGAAGTGGTCTTAAGCTCATGGTTGCGGTGGTGGTGATGAGCAAAGAGCTGGGGCTCGGTCGATAATTAAGTACCTAGATCGGAGGTGTATCGGAGGATTGCAAATTGCCCTTCGCGATAGGGTACATCGAGGGACGCCGTCTCCAGGCGTTTGCAGCCGCGTTGGGCCGCCAGCCAGGTATCCCCAGGTTCCTAGATAGCCGCTGCCGCAGCCGCAGAAGAAAAAGGTGGGTGGGACCTGAACGCGACGCCCTAGGAGGCGCCTTACCTCATCAGGCTTATCGTTTATCGGACAAGGTAGGTCCCTTCGATACTTGTCCTCACGTCATGCATAAGTCGCGACGCATCGCATCGCAACGACAACAACATGTTCTCCTCGGCGTTCAAGTCCATCTCGGCCACGAACATTACCGGAAACTACACCATTTCTTCGAATCCGACTTCGACGGCTGGTCCCTGGAAGATTTACGATGCAAAGAAAAAGTCAACGGGCAAGTCATACAGTGTCTTTGTCTTTGACAAAAAGTCACTAGACAGCCATGGCAGCTCGTTAGGTCGCTCCGGAGCGGCCTCGTTCAAAAAGACGGTAGAGGAGGTTGTCGAGCGGTTGCGAAAAGAGGCGTCGAGTCTGGCCAAGCTCAGACATCCCAGTATCTTGGAGTTGGTGGAGCCCGTCGAAGACACAAGAGGAGGTGGCTTGCAATTTGTCACTGAAGCCGTGACAGCATCATTGTCGAGCGTACTACACGAAAAGGACGAACAAGAACGAGCTGGACCTGGTGGAAGATCAAGTCGTTTTGTGACTGAGGACTCGGATGGAGTAAAGCGACGGAGGGAGCTCGAGATTGACGAGTTGGAGATCCAAAAAGGTCTCCTCCAAATCAGCAAGGCACTGGAGTTTCTACACGAAAATGCCGGCCTTGTCCACGGCAATCTCACACCAGATGCTGTCCTTATCAACGCCAAAGTATGTAGATGCTCGACTTTATGGTGACTTGGCTAACAAGCGCAGTCTGACTGGAAGATAAGCGGCCTCGCCTTTTGCAGCCCCCCTGATGGCTCCGACAAGCCGACTTCGATCCAAGGAATTAGTCTGTACGAGGTCTTGAACATGGATCCTCGATTACCAAAGGCCGTTCAGCTCAACCTCGACTATACCTCGCCCGATTTCGTCGTCGATAGTAACCTCAACTCTTCAGCTGACATGTTTTCGCTTGGACTCTTGTCGGTTGCTCTATACAACTCCCCTCACGCATCCCCCCTCGAATGCCACGGCAGCTTGTCTACGTACAAGCGACTGTTTTCGTCATCTTCGAGCGTCCCGTCCGTCACAAACAACTACCTCTCATCTCGACCCCTCCCCCGAGAACTCTCTCACGATGTCCTTCCTCGACTGATCACGAGAAGGCCTGCTCAGAGAATGACTGCGCGAGAATTCCAGCAGAGCGAGTATTTCGACAATGTCCTTGTCTCGACTATCCGTTTTCTTGATTCGTTCCCCGCCAAAACTGCCAACGAAAAGGCTCAATTCATGCGGGGACTCAACAAGGTGCTGCCTTCGTTTCCCAAGTCGGTCATGGAAAAGAAGATTCTGCCGGCCTTGATTGAGGAACTCAAGGACCGCGAGCTTCTCTCACTCATCTTGCAAAACGTGTTCAAAATTCTAGATCTGCTACCATCTGCTAGACGTGCCTTTGGAGAAAAGGTCCGACCAGCATTGAGGGAAATATTCGTCATCAATGCCAAGCAACAAGAAAAGGACCCAGCTAGAGATGCAGGACTAATGGTTGTCCTTGAAAACATTTCCTCCATCTCCAGCAACTGCTCAGGAAAGGAGTTCAAGGATGGTGAGTAGACCTGCCAGCTCATATGAATCAGCTGACAATTTAGATATGCTCCCTGTCATCTTGGCGGCCATTGAATGTCCGACTCATTCAATTGTCGACGCGGCCCTGAGAAGTCTACCGGTTGTCTTGCCAGTTCTCGATTTCAGTACCATTAAGAACGAACTCTTTCCCGTGATAGCAACTGTCTTTAGCAAGACAAACAGTCTTGCCATCAAGGTCCGAGGTCTTCGAGCCTTTGTCATTCTCTGCGGTGGCACAAACGGCGAAGATGATGGTCTCAATGGTGTGAGTAAGACATCATCGTCTAGCGCCCTCGACAAGTACACAATGCAGGAAAAGATTGTGCCCCTGGTCAAAGCTATCAAGACAAAAGAGCCGGCAGTCATGGTGGCAGCTTTGGACGTGCTCCGGATTGTAGGAGGCATTGCTGACGCCGACTTTGTTGCCATGGACCTTTTGCCGATCCTCTGGAGTATGAGTCTTGGGCCTCTTCTGAACCTCAAGCAATTCCAGTCTTTCATGGAGTTGATCAAGAGTCTCTCGCGGCGAGTCGAGGATGAGCAGACACGCAAGTTGCAAGAACTGGGCGGAACAACCACAACACCCAACGAGGATTTCATGGCCTTTGGTGGTGTCACAGGCACAACCTTTGAGCCCACGTCTGAGAATGACTTTGAAGCTCTTGTCAAGGGCCGTCCATCAACCACCAGTGCCCCTGAAGAGAAGAAGCCTAGCACCCCTCAACCGCCAACATTTGCTTGGTCGACACCTCCACCAACAAACAACCCTACGAAACCTCCACAAAAGTCTTTCCGGACAGTGACTCCAGACCTTGGTCGCTTCGAGGCAATGACACCGTCGGCGACGCAGTACAGCCAACCTTTGCAGCCTCAGCCATCAACCTTTTCTCCTCCTCCACAGTCGACATTCTCAGCGCCTCCACAATCGACGTTTACTCCGCCGCCGTCAACCTTTACGCAACCAACACCGCCCGCGCAACCTACACAGCCTACTACTGGAGCCGTGAACTGGTCTGCTGCCAAGAACACCCTGTCAGCACCCATGAGCTCACTATCCATGAACTCAATGACACCCATGCAACCCTCCCGCAGTCCATCATTCACTCTTCCTCCACCTCCTGGGAATGCTGCGCCCGCGCTCTCTACACAAACCTGGAGCGCCCCTTCAAGTCAAAGTATGGGGTCAAACATGGGGTCGGGCCAGACAGGGCAAAAGTCAGGATTGGACAAGTATGAGAGTTTGATTTAGCGTAGTCGATAGATTTGAATAGACTTGGGGTCAGCGTTTGATTGACATGGATACCAGCATCCCCTTGTTTCACTTTTCAGCTTGTTGCTCTCGATTTGAATGAACATGATCCATGACTAGCTTGTAGAAAGTAGAGCGAGTTTCTGCATACTCTCGCTGTCTGCTCGAGTTTCAATCATTTAGCTAGATACGTTGCTAAGATGCATGGATTCATAAAAGAAGTATGCAAATTCTCTGCTAGTTAATCCTTTCGATAGCAGTAGTTGTAAAAGTACGTGGAACGCCGACCTCGTCGAAACTTAATCCAATGTTTGATGCCTCCTCATCGCCTAACTATATGCGCCGTTTGTCATTTCATTCAAGATATCCCTCGTAATCAGTTTCCCCTTTAATAACGCCTTATCGCTGATCCTGGCCTTTCTAGGTGTGGGCCTACGATTCTCCTTGCCCTTCTTGGGCGTCTTCTTTGCCGGGCTGTGTGTCGTGAGTTGTGTGCCCATGTCCTCGAAATAGTGATTCTCAAGTCCGTCAGGGGGCATGTCATAAATCCAGTGTCGATCCTCCATCAGCGAGATGAATCTGCTGAGCATATTCTCGCTACCGCTTCCTTTGAGCGTCGACTTGCTTCCAATCACAAGGAGCTTCGTCTTTGCACGGGTAAAGGCGACGTTGATTCTTCTCCAATCCTTCAACAGGTCACCAATGTTGCAGGCGTCATTGCTTCGCACCAGACTCAAAACGATAACCTCCTTGTCTCGTCCCTGGAAGCGATCTGTTGTGTGCATCTCGACTCCAGCATACCCTTTGAGCTTTTCTTTGAGCATGAATAGCTGCGCTCGGTAATGCGTCATCACACCGATCTCAGTCTCCGGAACTCCTACCGTCAAAAGACTGTCGACCAGTTGAGAAACGATGCGGACTTCAGCAGAGTTGACGATACGCTTGCCTTGTGCCTCTTCGCGAACCTGTGGCAGAATTGTGTCCGTGTTGATGAATCGCACACGAGCTTCGCTCTCGAGGAGGTCGTATAGCCAGCATCGACCTGGTGCAGCACAAAACGATCGAGGAGTGGCGGCGTGAAAGGTTGATGCATCATAGTGTCGCTGTCTGAGAGCGTCCATCCTGGGAATGTCGAGCTTTCTTTTGCGAAGCTGCTCCGTGCCACATCGGAGCTTGCCATGGTAGATGAGAGTGTTGCTGAGAGTCATGATATCCTCGCACATGCGGTATTGGTGTTCCAGGTTGACAACTGACTGCGGATGGGTGTCTGAGAGAAGCTTGAACAGGCTGACATCAAGACCTCCTTCGCGAGCTTCCTCGTTTCTCACGACTGGAGGAAGCTGATTGTGATCGCCCACGAGGACAAATGTGCGAGCCATCCGGATAGGCCCAGCACAGATAGGTAGGGTGATTTGAGATGCCTCGTCCACGATGCAGTAGTCGAAAGTACGCTCGTGAAAGATGGGATGGTTGATGCCGAGACATGTCGTCCCTACAATTGGTGTGCCGTGCCAGGCATCCTTGATTTCGTCAAACGTCTTCATCGGCTGGCCTGCGAGGATAGCAAATTCCTGGACTTCGGGGTGCACCTTGGCAGGGGCTCCGAGGCGGAGGATTGGAATCTTGTCTCCTTTAAGCTTGAGAAGAATATTGTCAACAGCCGTGTGAGTGTGCGAAGTGAGAAGCACACTCTTCCCCTGAGACGTGAGAGCGCGGATGATGTGGGCAATCGTTGTCGTCTTGCCAGTTCCCGGCATTCCCAGAACAAGAGCATAGTCCTGGGCACTCATGACCTTTTCAATAGCTCGATGCTGATCAACATTGAGACTATCTCGGTCTGATATTGTGTACTGTGTTGGAACACTCTTGAATCGTGGAGGTTGGAGGTCGACAATAAGCCGTCGGATCTGTCTCGATCCAAAGACATCGTCGGCCATCATCTGAACCAGATTGTTTCGGACAGTCGCCATTCCGTTGCTAAACTCATCTTGGTCCAGTCGGTATCGAATTGGTGGCTCCTTGATCTTGCCATGGGTCTCATCCTGGGTAGCTCCCTCGTGGGCGACCTCCATGATGCTAGCAAAGGTCTGGTTATCGTTCTCGTCGAAACCTGGTTGTCGAATTCGTGCATTGTGTAGTCTTCGATCAACCGCCACGCTGATTCTTCGTCTCTTGACTGCCGTAACGTAGCCAATGGCCAGCGCAAAGTGTCCCTCTTCATCAGAAACCACAATTGGCTCTCCAACCGTTAGCTCCGACTCGAGGAATGAGAAACCTGCAGGATGGTTCTGCTTGATAAAGGTATAGTGGAAGCGGTTAATCTTTGGGTTGTCTGTATCAACAGACGCTGAGCCCTCTTCAATAATGACATCGCCAAAGCACCGCGACTTCTTTTCTCGCTCAGCGCTTGTCATTGTCCAGAGTTCTCGTTTTGTTTTCTGGCTCTCCTTTTCCTCCTTGGTGAGAAGATTCTCCCATTTGACAAAGAATTCCTTGTGGTCTGGAGTGAGATGCTTGACCAGTTCGTCAAACTTTTCATTCATCCCACTAGACTCCCCATCGCCGTCGTCTGCTAGTCGGTGATAGATAAAGCACGATGTCTTGGCGTAGCACTTTCCACACATGTGCTTACTCTTGAGCATCGGGGGGAGTTGAACGCTTCTCTCTCGGACGTAGCATGCCAGCTGGTTGCGTTGCATAATCATATGTCGAAGTTCATGTCGGATAGCAGGGATGCGCATCGTCTTCGAGGTCTCCATGTAGTAAAGAATACCGTAGGTGATCTCAATGTCGTACCGGTCTGATAGTAAAAGTGTATAAAGGGCAGTCTGTGCCATGTGGTTGCTGTTTGCATGTTTGCCAGTCTTGACTTCAAATGGGACGGTTAAAGTCTTGAAATCCTTGCCGTCTTGCATTGCAACTTCGACTGTTGCATCAATGTTGCCTTTGAGTCCGTACATTGGTGACCAGACGTGCTCTTCGACATCTAGCAACTTGGTGAGGGCCATGTTGGCCTTTTTCCCGCCTCGATCCTCGATGAGAGCATCCTCTGTTGGTTGAGAGGATACAAAAGCACGGGCCCAGTAACTGAGCTCGTTCATCTTTGACTGAAGATGCTCTCTAGCCGATGCCAGACCAACCTTGATGGTGTAGAGATCCTCGACATGCTTATCCGTGATTCGATCGATAACCGAACACAAGAAGGGAAGATCCCACTTGTTTGCAAGAAGTGCTTCTTGAAATGTCTCGTGAAGCATGGTTCCATAGATAAGAGGTGGTGTTGGGGGACTTGTGGCTTTGACTCGATCTTGAAGCACAGCACGACGCATGCAGCCAAACGAGTCAGCCACCACAGTTGCCGATATAAGTTGGTCAGGGTGCAGAATAAGGAGGTTATGGGCATCATCAATGATGCATTGCCCTCTTGGTGTAAAGTTGCCAATAACGTGGACATAGGCTTGTGGATGAGCTGGTGTATCATACCACGAACCCCTGAGATGAAGAGTCCTCATCTCTTTGGAGTTGTCTGCTTGGATAAGAAGGATCTAAAGGGTCAGCTACATCGCACAATGAAAGACAAAACTTACCTTTTCCGGTCGAGCAGACCCTTCCATGTATTCGCCTTCCAACACATTTGTCACCAGGTATCGCTGAATAGTCTTTTTCCGTCTCTACATTTCTTAGCATGTGCGGTCCTCCTAGGTTCTTCGACGTACGTCCGGGCAGTTAACTGCTTGGGTTGCTGCGAGTTCCACGGCCTCAAAGTCAAAGTCGCCACCAAAGGGGTCACCAAACTCGTCATCTGGGTCGTTGTCCACGGGGGTAGCAGTTTGGGCCTGTTCCACAGAGGTGAGGAGTTCTTCGGCGTCGTCAAAGATGTCGTCGTCCAAGTCGTCAAACTCGTCAAGCTTGTCTGGTGTGGCTGCCGGGTTGTCCACTGGTGTGTCTGCCAGGTTGTCTGCCGGTTCGTCCTCTGGTTTCCCTTCCAATGGTTGTGGTGGAAGCTCAGGCTCTTCGATTTCCAACTGGGTCGCGTTGATGCTCGCTTCGAGCTGCATTATGGTATCGTCGTCAAAATCATCAAAATCATCATCGCCATAATCAGAAGCCGGTGCCTTGGGTCGCGGAGAGCCAGTACTAGTGGCACATATCCGCCTCTTTTTTGGAGAAGGAGACTGATCGTTCCCGTTGATGCTACTAGTCACCGTATCGAGCAGAGCAGTCACCAAGGAAGACTTGGCCTCCATCTCCTTTTCACTGTTGAGACTCCCTGATGTGGATCTCTCGACTCTTCTCCTTTTTGGCCAGTTTAGACCACAACTTATTGCTCGTCGGAGGTTGGCTTCGTTCGGTTTTGGTCTTGGCGATGAAGATACCATCAGCTGTGCTAATGTAGGATTGGTGAGTCCGGGGGCGTTATCGGAGTTCAAAGAGTATCGGTCCCAAAGCTGCAGTGTCGGATCGGCATGTGGCGACTTTAAGGCTTGTGCCAACTTCTTGACGTTGACGGAAGGGGTCTTTTCGGGGGCGGGCGACGAGACTGGAGATGAACTTCTAGCACGTTTTCGTCCCTTCCTAGACATCATAGGAGACAAGGCGGAAAGGTAGAGGTTATCCGGCCTGCTATCCCAAAGCAGTCGGTCGTTTGGCGAAGTGTTGTTCTCATCTTCGGTACCTGTAGGTTCAAGTAGATCTCTCCAGGTCAGGTGAGTAGCAGGTGTTTCTTGAACTTTGGGTGCAGATTCCTTGGTTTCTTCGTCTTCGTTGGATTTCGGATGATATTGAAACTTGTTAAGCTTGTTCTTGGTAACCTCGGATACTGGTGCTCTGGGCTTTGGTGTTTGAACAGGGTTGCTTCTCGAACGTTGCCATGGCGAGCGCTGAATCTTGTTAGCGGAGCACATACACGCACTCATCGTCATACCTTAATCCGGCCGACTTGATCAGAATACGACTTTTGCAGAGGCATGACTGCAAAACTTGAACATCTCAGCAATTGAGGTGGGATGTTGAAGGGACGACGCGCTATGTTTAATGGTTTGAAGCGCGTCGCGATACGCGCTTGCTTAGATGCCAGATCACGTGCCTTATCGATAAAGCTGCAGGTCCATCCCCCACCTGCGTCACCATTCATCAAGTGGTCATCCGATAATCCGGTTCAACCTGATCCTTTCAATTGAATTCGTCAATTGAGCAACCATGAATGCCCCCAGTGGCCCGACCCGCGAGGCTTACAAGCACTCGATGGAAGAATGGCGCCAGCAAGCTCTAGCTCATCGCGACCAGTACCAACCGAGGGTGCAAGACCAAATCAACCGACTGTTCCATGAATACTCCCCTCCCTTCTACGTCTCGCTCATCGGATACAAGCGCGATTGGAATCTCCTCGTTGCAACCTCTAGAGTCTCCGGGTTTGCTTCGACTCTCGGTCGGGAGCTGGAAGACCAAGAGGTTAAAGCAATCGCCGAGTACACTCTCAACAACATCCACAACAATGCCGCCGCCAAGTACATCACAGTCGGACTCGCCGCATACATGACCTACCGAGGCCGCCACACCTGGCAATTCCCCTTTTACAAGCCCAAGCTAGGCGGTCGATTCAACCCCAACGAGGCGACGAGCATTTTCTCCAACAAAAAGATCCGCGGTCGATACCCACGATTCACATGGCACACCCTGCGCTTTACGGCATACGCTGCTGTCACCATGCTCATGGTTGAGCCCGTCTTCCGCACTGTCAACTTTATCCGAGTCGAGAGCGCCATGGCGCAGGATTCAAGGCTGGAGCAGTTCACCAAGGATGCCAGCAAGCGAGTCGAGCAGGTCATGGCCAATCCTACTTCAGCAGGTGTGCCTTTTAAGAAAACACCGAAGGAGGAGGGTTCATGGAGCAACGAAGATACCGATCGGTCAGATCGGTCAGATCAGTCACGCTACAATATTCCCTGGGTTGGAAGACAACTTCCTGCACAGCAGACACAGAAGACACAGCAGGAGAGTCAGTCTGATCATGATTGGGATGTCCTTGATGACGATGATGCCTCGCCCGTCGCTGCCACCGCTCGAAATCAGCCCGTCAGCTCCGTCTCTGGGTCAGCATGGGATCGCATTCGACAGCAATCTCAGCAGCCTCAGCCTCAGACTCAACAGGAAACTCGTGGCTGGGGACAAAAATCAGAGTCACAAAGTTGGGGAAGCTCTAACAATTCTAGTGAGAGCTACTCGTTCAGCAATTCTGACGAGGAAAAGCCTCTAGCCAAAGAACAGGCCCAGCAAGAGTTTGATAAGCTTGTCGAGAGGGAGAGGAGGGGCGTCGATGAAGACAAGTGGGGACGTAGGTAACGATTTGTATTGTACTTGCTATTGTATATTACCAGTCATCGGATTACTCCATAAATGAATGTATTGTACGGGTCTGGCGTCCTTCTATTACTGCTTCACTTGGTCAGAGACCTCAACCGGGTCAACTGCACCATCCTTCTTTTCGACCGTCGTCTCTAGAATACTCTCACCAGCCGTGTTGGCCACGACCGTTTTTTCCTCTGTAGGTTTCTCCTCTGCAGGTTTCTCCTCTGCAGGCTTTTCCTCTGCAGGCTTGATGTGTTTGACCGCTTCTTCGGGCTGAGGTTCAGGCTCCTTGGATTCGGCTGCAGGCTGAGGTTCCACAGCGGGTTCCTGAGGAACGGGCTCTTCAGACTCAACCTCAGCCTCCAGTGCAGGCTCTGGCTTTGCAGTCTCAGTCTCAGCCTGAACAACTTCAGGTTCGACTTCGGCAGGCCGTTCCGGCTCTGGAGCGTTGACCTCTGGCTTGATCTCTGGCTTGACCTCCTCCGGCTTAACCTCTGGCTCAGCTTCAGGCTTTACCTCGGGCTTGACTTCAGGTTCCTGAACCTCAGGCACCAGAGAATCACCAGACACCGACAGAGAGCCCTCTGGGTCAATTGACCAAAATGTCTGGGGAATTGAAAATGTCAAAGACGGCCCCGTAGTTTTGACCGGCGCGGCGGGGCTTCGAGCCGGAGCTCGTCGTTGTGGACCCCGGGCGCGGCCCTTCCGGGCATCCGAAAGCGGGGCTTTTTCCTTCTCCTCGGTGACGTCCTCCTGAGGCTTAGTCTCCTCCTTCTTAGGAGCTTGAGGTCCAATTGCAAGACGCTTGTTCAAGTCGCTCATGAAACCTGCCTGCAGAGCGGCAATCTTGTTACCGACGGGTCTGCTAGGCACTGGGGGCTTTGACTTGACATCCGGTCGAGGAGGAATCTGAGGCTTTGGCTTGTCGGATACGGGAGGTTTTGGCTTTCCCTCATCGCTGGGGGTCTTCTTGGGCTTGGGTCGGTCAGGGATAGCCGGACGATCCTCTGTCTTTTTAGGGCGGGCTGGAATCTCTGACTTCTTCTCCTCCGGAACCTGAGGTGTCTTTTCCTCTGGAATCTCGGGCTCCTTCTCCTCTGGCGCCTCAGAGACGGTAGCCTCGTACAGCTGACTCTCCGGAACGTCTTCCCATACATCTCGACTAGGGAATCGCCGACCGACAGAAGGTCTCTTCTTAGCGCTGAGGAAGGAGTCAGACTCTTTTGATTCCGTCCAGATGGGCTTTTCCTGGGCCTTGGGGATGTCGGTGGCACTCTCTTGTTCTGCAAGCTCCTCTTGCTTCTGAGCAAAGATGTGAGCAGGCGTCTTGGGGCGGTCCACGGATGTCTCGGATTTCTGTGCCTCAGCTTGCTCATCTGGTGTTGAGACCTCGGCAGTATAATGCACACTGCTTGGGGCATCCTCCCAGACGTCCTTGCTGGGGAAGAAATGCCGGGCCTTCTCAGCCTTCTCAGACTTCTCGGGTGCTGGCTTTTCTGACTCCTTGGCTTCTTCGGGGAAAAGAGGCTCGTACTCCTTGACATCATCCAGAGGAGAAGGAACAAACTCTTGGTCGTTGTTCTTGTAGATGCTGGTAGGTCGGCTCTTGGGCCTACTTGATCGGCTTAGGGGTCGGCTAGTAGGTTCCTCCAGCTCACTGGCGCTTCCTCGACGTTCAGGAGGGGGATGGACAGCAGGTTGCTGGTGGATGTTGCCCTCTTTCTCAACTTCATCAGAAGCAAGGATAGGCGCAGTGTACTCGTGGTCCTCATCATCGACAGCAGCCTCCTCATCACCGTAGGAGCGATATTCAGGGTGCTTAGGATCATCAACATGAACAGTGCTCTCACCGTCGGGACCAGTAATCTCCGACTTGAAAGAGAGAGGCTGAATCTTGTCTGCGGCTCCAGAAGCAGGACGGGGAGACAGACGAGAAGCATACTCTTCACTGGCCTGGAAACCGACCTCCTCAGTGGGAGTAGATTGGTACTCGGAGGCTGAACTTGTTAGTAAAGTTTTGTCAAACAGTGTCAAACTTACCGAGGCCGGATCCGCGACTCCGCGTGTCCCGGACGAGCTTGTTCAGATCGTTACTGCTGAGGGCATAGTCGTTCTGGCGATCATGCAGAGGTGTCTGGTGCTCCCTCTTCAGCGCATCAGGATGCTTGTCGTAGTATTCCTTGTCGAGCTTGTCCTGGGGCGTAACTCCATGGCCGTGAAGACCGTAGCTGCCAGGAGGTCCACCACGAGAGCTGTGCTTGCGGTGGTGGTGCTTCTTAGGCTCATCGGAACCAGGGGCGGGAGAAGGAGCCTGAACATCGCCGAGATGGGGGTTCATGGGAACGCGCTGGCCAATCTCGGGGATGCCTTGCTCATCCTCGATCTCAGGTCGACCTTCGCTGGCCGAAAAGCTGGTGCTAGCCTTCTTCTTCACACCGTCGCGAGAGGTAGGTCGGCCAATGCCGAAAGAGGCGGCCTTGTCAGAGTCGGTGCGGGTGACAGCCTGGACGCGCTGCTTGGCGCTGTGGGCAGGAAGCGATGGCTTAGGGGCATGGAGCTTCAGATCTTTGGCGACGGTGCGGGTGTGTTCAGGTGAAGCAGCTTGGTGCTTCTCTCCAGTCTCCTCCTCTTCAGCCTTGAGCTCATTGGCAATGGTGCTGTATTCGAGACCCTCCTGACCAATGGAGGGCATGGGAACGCTACCGGAGCGGTCAATGGGATCCTGCTCCTGGGCATTGTCGTTGGGGCTGAAGCGGAGAGTCTTGGGGCTCTTTTGGGGAATACCCTCGTTAAACGGTGACGGGGCGAAGCGGTCGGGGTTGGGAGATATCGAGCGGTCAAAACGCTTAGTAGGACGGGGAGGAATCTTGGGAGGCGATAGATCGTCCTTGTCCTTGACAGGACGGGGCGGGATGGCGGGTGTTTGCATGGCTGCGGCAGTCATGTCGATGTGAAGGAAGCTCAAGCGAGCGAGGTGGGAGGAGAGGTATAAGCTGACGGAAGGACCAGCGATGGGTCAGAGCTGGGCAATCAGCGCAAGGTTCACTGTGGGAGCCAATTGAGTCAGGAAAACCAATTCACGGGACAGCAAGGGAAAGACGGGTATTTGAGCTTTCAGCCATTCCACTGCACTGCACTGCACTGGCTTGGCCCGCGAGCTTATCGTGGTCATCGGATCCACGGTTCACGGCGCTATAAAGATAGGGACCATGACAGGAACATGGCGCAGCGCCCACTTGCATGCGCCCGCACCCGCACACCGCAGGTGAAGGTGAGGACTTACCGATTGGAGGTGAAAGTTGAGGTTATGGATCCTGGGGTAGGATGACGGGGAAGGGGTCAATGGGCAAAGGAAGAAGAGATCCAACACGTTCCTGGCCAATTACTTATATCCCGGCCTCTCAACAGAAGCTGAGCGTCCAGGTGACGGGCTTGTGCCACTAAGCTGGTGACCTTGGTTGTCGTCACAGGAAAGGGTGAAAACAGGGATGAATGGCGCCAAGTAGAGTGATGATAATCGCACTGTGAGCAGAGGATGTTGGGATGAAGGTAACGTTTTGATCAAATCTTTTGCCAATTTTTAGTATGCTTTAAGTATCTGCTGATAACGAATCGACTGCTTTCGTATTCATCTCGTTGCTTTCAGTCGAAAATGTCTTTCCTCTCAACAATGGTGCCCAACAACTGAGACCACACTCTGAGACCATACAGTGCGTCACCCCGCATGAATCAACGGAAACGGTCTTGATCAAGCAGCAAAGTCTTCAAACCTGAAGTGTCTGGACAAGCAAATTCAACCCTGTCCCTGTCCTTTCCTGTCCTGCTCCAGACGAGCAACGTACTGTACATCATACAGTGCATCCGGATGTCCATGTCCATCATCATAGGCGGAGTCCTGTCCTGCAGGTATCCCCCACCGATCGAGCCGCGCAAACTAGCTCGACTGATGCTCGTCCATGGGAGTTTGAGGGAATGACGCTTACTCGACGGCGTCCTACTGGACGATGCGGTGAACGGAACGGTTTGTCGTCTGACCGGCATGACAGACTGACTTTCAGCTTTGAGCAAGAAGGCACAAGCATTTGATCAGATTCGACTTGTAGTGACTCCCCCAAGTCTCGAACCATTCCGGACCCATAAACCTGTACACCACTTCGACCGGTTGCTGGCCGTGCCTCGCAAGGGAAGAAGAAAAAAACTCTGTTCCCCTGACGCTTTCAAATTCTCCAGTCGAATCACATCCCGTCCCGCTGCCCGCCCTCACCGTGATGCCAGACAACCATCTCAAGTCCCATCATGACGCCATCCCCTCAAAGCTCCTGTTGACCGAGGCAGTTGACCGAGGGGTCGACCGGCCCGGCTCGTTTACCTTGTAGAGATAAATCGTAATAATAATAGCAAAATGTAATCCCGACATTCCATGCCCCAGCTTTCTCTCAGCAGACCCCCCTCTTCCATCAAGAGCAACCTGCAGGTTTGGCAACGCCACGACCAGGTCAGTAGGCCTCCATCCGGTAACCTCCTTGCACCGAGTCCCGTCTGGAGCTGTCTCGATTGCTGCCCGCTTCTCCACTTTCAATAGCATCAACCTAACCTCTAGTGGCAGGCTTGCGAGTTCTGCGTATCACGAGTTACTATCCGATAACTGTCCTTTGTCCGAATAGCTTGACGCCGCCATTGACTATTTGGGCAAGCTGCATGTGACCCAGAGGGAATTGGTCTATCAAATGTGTCAATCGTTGGTCCATTGCTAACTGCCGACTGAGCAGCTTAGCTCGGGGTTGAGCTCTACCAACGTCTGCATTCCATGAACGTGAATCAATTTACATCTAAACTCGAGCAAGCACCAAACCTCAAAACACTACAAGCGTAACCGTTCCTCATCCCAGACGCCGAATTCCAGCCGGGTATACAGGTCACCGGAGTAACCGTAAATCATTTGAGTACCATCACCCATAACCAACGCGGATACATTGCCGCTCTCTGCCACGTCCGCCATCGATCGCTACCGTCGTTATTTTTTGGTCTGGAGCAGCATTACACAATCATCTGCGCAACGCCGGCGCCTCCGAGGGTCTTGCTACCGACAAAAGCCTGGCCCTTGATGCCGGCGAGGAGGTAGCAGAGGGCAGCAATGAGCAAAAAGACGGCGGCGGCAATCAGACTGCTGGCGCCAGAAACGTTGCTGACGAACTGCAGCGTGGACATGACACCGTAGGCTCCGGCGCGCATGTAGTTGGTCGAGATCTTGCGGATGACTTCGTCAAACTTGCCCGAGGTTGGGCAGATTCGGAGGAGAAGGGGGACCTCGATGAATAGGATAATGAAAGCCGACGCACTGAGATGTTAGCGGTGATTGTATAAAGGATCGGTCGACGTACATTGCGAGCGCGCAAAAGATGATGCGGACTGGGTTGAATGAGAAGATGTTGGCGATTCCCACTGCCAAGCAGATGATCATGGACAAGATGCCAATCCTGGATTGTCAGTGTCGTTCGGTGTTGTAGATCGTCGCAGCATCAAGCTTACCATTGTCCGTAAATGCCTGCACTCGGGTTAGCATTTGCATGTCTTGAGCATCACGATAGAGCCACATACTAAAGTTGCGCGTCTGAAACTCCTCCTTGAGCGTCATCTTGACAGCTTACGTCGGTCGACCTCGTATTCGGGGGATGTCGAGGCAAATGCAGCGCGCACGATAAAGAGCGCGGTCGAGTAGAAAACAATCCGATGTGTCGATAGAGTAAATCCGATCGATCGTTCGTGTATGCGCGGATGAAGCGAGTGTTGCGACGTGGGTGATGTGATGTTGAAAGTTGTAGGTTGATGTAAAGATGCACGTAGCCTTTTCGCAAGGAGCTGCTGCTACGGGCTCCAATTTTGAGGCGGCGCAGGCTTGGCTGTCAATAGAAGCAGGTGGAGGTTACGGGGCGACCACCCGTTGCTGGCGGCGGCACGAGGGCTCTGATTGGTCTAGCGGACGTTGATTGTAGGGGACTTTGCCGGGTTGAGGCCCTGTCAGCGAGGTTGTTGAGACAGTAGTGATGACGGTTAATCACTGTCGTCGACCCTGGATTTTATATATCCCGTGGACTCGAATCTCATCTTACATTGAATCTCTTATTCGTTTAGGAGTCGTCGTATTTTTTTGCCGTATCGTAAGGGCAGGCAGCTCTTTAACAAGTGATGTACGTAGAGGAATTACGCGGCATCGCGGCACTGAGCCAAGCCTCAAGCTGACGAGCCAAGAGGATACCCTACACGAGGGTCTTGAGATTCTTGGCACTCTTTTGTGGTCCATCAAAGGTGGCACTGCTATGGTTAATGTTGCTGCCTTTGTCTGAAGCAATTCCAATCATGCATTTGAGACAGCCAGGTCCACGGATCGGCATGTGACCGTGTGACCTAGCAACCTTGTTAAGATGAATGCCAAGTAGGTACAAAATGATATTACACTTACACGCTCAGTATTTATCAATGTGCCATATATACCTAAAGTATAGATTCGATCCACGTTTCTGTATGCCCTCCAGCCCTATCGAGCTTCAGATGTCAAGATGCGCACCCTAAGCGATATCGCACCCATGTGCTCAAGTGGAGATCCGTATCCCCGCGACGATGTGCCCATTACATCATCCTCAACACCACCCATCATTGACGAAGCCGTTGCCTAGCTTAAGCTTGGAGCATAGTATTGGTCTGTTACTCGAGGTCACTCGGACAAGATGACTTATACTATCCTCTCCGACGACCAGGTTAATTCCATCCTGGAGGGCCTCACCGTGGATGAGCTTGAAGAGTTCCGTCATGTTCTGGCTTCATCACTCCACGAATTCTCAACTGGCGTTCCAGCTCTTGAGGCAGCCTATCAACAACCGAATCGCATCTCAACTACTCACCCCGAAACTCAGGCCAGGACACTGTATATGCCCTCTTGCGCTCCATGTGGCATGGGCTGTAAAGGTAAGTTTACTTCTCAGTATCGAACTGTACTGACCAGTTGCCAGTCATCTCCTTGACCACCGCAGAGGCTTCTCAGGAAGCTGATTCTAAACCAATTACTCCTACGGGAGTTGTCAATCTGTTTAGACCAGATGGGTCACCGTTGGGTATCGTTCATGCCAGCGCCCTCACAGCTTTCCGCACTGCTCTCGCATCAACCTGTCTACTGGCTCGTCGTGGTCATGTCAAGACCCTGACTGTATTTGGAAGCGGCCTCCAGGCCTACTGGCATATCAGACTGGCTCTTATGATGCGAGGTAACACTATCAAGCATGTTCATATCATCAATCGTCGCTGGTCTGAAAATGCGACCAGTCTTTTGAGGAAATTCGCCAGCATCCCACCCGAGATCAAGCAACGCGAGGGTTGGACCGATGTCAAGTTTGGCCTCTTGGTCCCCGCATTCCACGAGTACCAGCGCCTGCTGAAGGAGCAGATGCGGGATGCGGATGTCATCTACTGCTGCACTTCATCACAAGAGGACCTATTTGATGGATCCATTCTGACCTCTCACGAAGGACGGAAAAAGGGGCGACTGATCATCGCCGTTGGAAGCTATACGCCTGAGATGAGGGAATTGCCTGATGATCTTCTTCAGCTGGCTGTTAAGCAGTATGATAAACCTCATCGACACTATCATAAGCACGCGCCTGAGGGTGGTGTGATTGTGGTCGACAATATCAAAGGTGTCCTCAAGGAAGCGGGTGAGATTATTGCTGCCAAAATTGGGCCTCACCAGCTGGTTGAGTAAGTATTCCCTCAAATTAACTGCTCTTCTAACACATACAGGCTTGGAGAACTCGTCATGCTTCATCGTCAAGCCCTAGAAGAATCCGACGAGCCCATCAGCAGCCAGACATCCCTTGCCTCGGATGATAGGCTCGACCATAGCAGGTCTTCAATGTCCACAGTCTTTGGAAGCGATGCCCCGTCTAGTCCTACAGGTTCAGTTGGCTCAGATCCTCGCAAGTCTGGTTCCATCTTCCACTTCCGAAAAGGTTCCAATAGCTCCCTTGACAACGAAAAGAGGAAGAAGGAAGACCATCTCGTGCGGTGGCTACGAGACGGAACTGTAATCTACAAGAGTGTTGGCCTTGGACTCATGGATCTCGTCGTGGGCATGCATTTGATCGAAGTTGCAAACGAAAAGCACATTGGAACAAGTATAGAAGGATTTTAACAGAAATTTATCAAAAGCTAGAATACATAGGTATCGTACACTACTCAGCCACCCAGATAGCAGCCATTCCCATACCGGTTCCCACACACATGGACGTTGCGCCAATCTTCTGGCCCGTCCGCTTCAGCTCATACAGCAGAGTAGAAACTTGTCGGGCGCCGGTGCATCCCAGGGGGTGACCAAAGGCAATGGCACCTCCCTTGGGGTTGATCTTCTCCTGAGGAATGCCCAGCTCGTTGGCGCACCACAGGCACTGGCTGGCAAAAGCCTCGTTGATCTCCCAAATATCGACATCGTCCTTGGAGATGCCGGCCTGCTCAAGAGCCTTGGGGATGGCCTTCCAGGGGCCCTGTCCCATGAGGAGGGGCTTGACGCCGACGACCGAGGCGCAGACGTACTTGCCGAGGATCTTCTGTCCAAGCTTCTCAGCGGTGGAACGCTTCATGAGAAGAACGGCGGCAGCACCATCAGAAATCTGACTGGCGTTGCCGGCGTGGATAGAACCATCCTTGGCAAAGGCGGGTCGGATCTTGCCCAGAGACTCGGCAGTGATGCCATCTCGGACACCGTCATCCCGGGAAACGGTAATCTCCTTGGTATTGCCCTCCTTATCCTCAACCTTGACCGTGAGGGGGGCAATCTCCTCGTCAAACAGACCAGCCTTCTGGGCCTTGACAGCCTTTTGGTATGACGAGGCGGCGAAAGCGTCTTGGGCAGCACGGGTAATGCCCAGGTCCTTGGCCATCTGCTCTGACAAGACACCCATGGGAACCTTGCAGTTGGCAGCCTCGGGGTGGCTCTCGAGGAGCTCTGAGAATTCGGTAACAGCGCCGGGTCTAAACTGTTAGCATTGTTGGTGTTGTGTCAAGAGCCAAGCAACTTACCCGTATTGCAGAGACATGCTCTCAACACCAGCGCCAATACCGATATCAATCATGCCAGTCTTGATCTGGTTGGCCACATCGACGGTGGCTTGCAGGCCAGAGGAGCACTGTCGGTTGAGGGATCGAACGGCGATTGACTCGGGGAAGCCAGCCGCTAGACTAGCAGCGCGCATCTCAGTTGCGCCACCGCCGGGAGCCAGGACGGTACCGACGCATAGATCCTCGACGAGGGCGGGGTTGATCTTGGAACGTTCGAGGATGGCCTTGAGGACTCCGGCGATGAGGTCAGCAGCCTGTGTGTCCTTGAAACCACCCTTGCCACCCTTTGTAAATGCGGTTCGACAGGCGGCGGTGACGACAATCTGATTTGTTAGAAAGTGTAAACTATACGATGCGATTCAAGAAACATACATCATCAGGGTGCTTCTCCAGGATCTTGTCGCGACCTCCGGCGGTCGGGTTGCCAGAGATCTGGCCGCCAATTTGAGAGATTCGATCGATAGCTGTCGCAATGTCAGCGAGGATACAGTCAGCATCGGGACTGCAACATACCACCCATTTTGATTTTCTGATGGTTTGAAGTGTCGAGTTCAAGAAAACAAGAGCGACGACAGATTAATATACAAGATTCGTGTCGGGACCTCGGATGTTGTAAAGGTCAGAGTCGCAACAACTCGAGTCAAGACCCGCCGACCGAGGCATCTCGTCGCCCCAGGCTTGGCGGTTCTAGCGCCACTTTTTAGCGCCTTTCACATGCCAGATCCCCCAGCTTTCGGCGGGGAAAGACCCCAAGATTGTTCTCGAGAGTTGCGTCACAAGGACAGAAGCTGATTGTCAGCGGTCAAAGTGTGGTATTCTAAGCAGAGCACGTGGTATCCATTGTCCATCACAAGGAAAATTAACAAGAACCGAGTCCCAGATTGGACAGTAAGGAATGCGCAAGGGATATCAAGAAGTAACATAACAACCAACTCCAACGCCAAACAAACCAAACAAACCGAGTCATTGATCATACTGTGATGCTCGCTCCATGTCAAACTCTGATGAAGGTGCTGGACTCCATGCTCCATCGCCATATGAGATCATGGAAAACATATCCGAGTTGGAACCAGAATCGTCTGCCGAGGTGGAACCACCAGGTAAACTGAGTAGAGGGGGATCTATTCTGATTGCTGGAACAGGAGGAATGGACACTGTTAACGATGGTCTCTGTGGCTCCGGCGATGTCGGCGATGATGGTGAAAACCCCCTTGACCAGCCAGGATAAAGGAGCAGGCTGTTGTCGACCGAGGCATGGCCTGGGTCTGGGGTAGATCTCGGACCTGCAGCGGGTTAGCGTCTTGCCGAGATGGAGCCAACAGCAGTTAGTGACATGGGATGAAAACTTGCCTGAGCTCCCAATCAGACCAAGCGAGTTGAGGGCCTCAACACCCAGGACAACATTGAAACGTGGATCTTGAAACTTGCTTATAGGCATCCTCAGCTTGACCTTGGTGCTTCCGACCTTTTCCACATCAACCACGTCTAGAGCGCACCAAGAATCACTCCCTCGCGTCTCCAATCTCATCCTGGGAGTGGGGTGATGAGGAACACGCCAAGTGCGGATGAAATCCTCATTAACGGTGCTGGTCTGCTCTCTGGGACAACATTTGGCGATGCATGGCACGTTGGTTGCGTTAATCTTGAGCGTGATGCGTATCATGTCGCCTTCCTTGACGCGGGACGGAGATGGGGATGGTGATGACCGACGAATTGGAGAGTGTGGTGATATTGACGATGTTGGAGATGCTGGTTCACTTGGCATTGGAGAGTGAAGGTCCATCATGTTGATATCCAGGTCTGATCCTAGCATTCCAAGATCCGGGGAAGGCCTCGGCGACTGAGTGTTTCTGGAGGCTTGTAACTCGTTGCATATCCTCGTCATCTCTTCGAGCGACATTGACGAGACTGACGAGGCTCTCCTACTCCGAGGAGACCTCACCCCTTGGTTCGAGATCTGATCAAGGAAAGGAAACGCCTGGCGTCGATGGTGTCTGTTAGGGCGGGTTGGATTCCGTTGCCGACCACTGCTAAATCTCATGGCGGACTTCTGGTTGGGGGTAAGCTTAGGCAGCTGAATTGGTACAGTACACTTTTGGAGAGTTTTCAACTCTGCGGTCAAAGATGGCGAAGCGAGAAACGTAGGCTTTTTCTCCAGATTTTTAATAATCAAGAAAGGGCATTGCTTGCTCATTTATGAATTTGACTGTGTTTACGAGATATCCAGTGGACTTTATGTTGTGTCATGACTCTCTTTGTCTTTGATGTTATCCATCCAAACCAAGGCAACAACAGCTCCCCCACCGAAAAGTGCACATCTTTATTATCCAGTCAAGTTGTAAGGTTAGCAGACCGCTTCTCCAGCTGCACAAGGCAGACTGGCTATTGGCCATTCAACACACACCAAACTTCATGCTTAAACGAGAGAGATCGGCTCGGTACTTGAATTACAACCAGCCCATGTGGTTCGATGAGGCTGAGCTCCTCTCGCCGAGATGCGCCTCAGAGGTGATACGGATGAATGTGCATTTTGGAAAATAAATCACTCACAATTACACTGTTTCATGCAATCCATAGCCACGTTGCCTTGTTGCCTGTGCAAGGCAGCTGCTGCGCCTTGAACTGTGTTGAAATGCCCCAAGAGCCTCATATGTCGGGCGTAGGCTCTGAAGCGAACCCCTCCAGAATGAGGTTCGCGACTGTACACCTCAGACCTCTATCTGTCCCTTGAGCCGCATTGTTTGCAGATTCCGTACCATCTCCCCTGTCGTACTACGTTGAAATATGCCGTTGTGTGTCCTACTTTTGCTGTCTCGATAGAGCATCGCTATATCTATCGTCTCCAGTCGCATCATTTACCTAGTCTCGGTCTGGTCCAGCTTGCCACAAATGGTCTTTTTCGAGCACTTTGGGTCTGTAAATACAAGACAATGCTCCCCGATCGACAAATTCTGTCGAACCGGTATTATTGGCTCTTCGCCCCCCAAACCGTCCCCATCCTCGGAGATGCGATGTCTAACGAGAAAGTCGGCTGCGGTCTCGCCTTGTTGTGTGGTGATCAAGGTAGGTGATGTTGATGGCGACTGGACTCAGCTAACTTTTCAAGGCCTTGCTCTCAAGCCAGTCGCTGGCACGGAGCCCTGAGAAGCACGGGTGTCGACAGAGACCGTTGAAGGAGTCTCTGAGGCCGTGCCAGGGGAGATGCCAGAGAAAGAATACTCCACCTGGAGAGTGTCCATCAAAGCAGACGCCAGAAAAGACACAAGACAAAAAGGAAGATGCCGGGTCAAACACTGACCCCGTGCCCGACAAGGGAAAATACGTTGACATTTGCGAGCAGACTGGGGAATACAAACTGGAAAGCCTACAGGAGGGGCTCAAGTCATTGTCCATTGGTGACAGCCGTCCTAGGGCCATCAACCCTTCCATTGAAGAGGCCTTCAAGTCAGGAGAGGCCTTGACTCCACCTGACATTGAATCCTTTGAGGATGAGATTGACGACTATTGGACATGGGACCCAGACACGCAACAGTTTAAGCATTGGGATGAGGAAGACAAAGAGTGGGTGTACTTTCCCGAGATCTTTGACTGAGCTGGAAGGAAAGGATATATGCAAAACCTTGATTAATATCGACTCGTAATCTCTACTCCGTTACTATTCCGTTACTACTCCTTTACTACTCCGTTCCTATGCTCCGCTGTCAACTCCGTGCAACCCCACTACTCTAATGACTTAATCCTTGTTCTCTGCCGGCTTCACAGGCTTGTCTTCAGGTGAAAAGCTCAAGCTGATGCTGTTGACGCAGTGACGCTCGTCAGTGGGCGTGTTGTAACCCTCGCCCTTGAAAACATGTCCAAGATGGCCACCACAATTGGCACACACAATCTCGGTGCGTGCCATGCCAAAGGTGCGGTCCTCGTGGCGGACGACGGCGCCGGGGATGCTGTCAAAGTAGGCGGGCCACCCGCAGCCGGAGCTGAACTTGTGGCTGGCCTTGTACAGCGGCACGTTGCATCCGGCGCAGCTGTAGACGCCCTGCTCGGGGTAGTGCTTGTCGTAGGTGCCCGAGCCAGGAGCTTCAGTGCCCTTTTCACGGAGGATGCGGAATTGTTCTGTTGGAGTTAGTACAAATGTGATGGAAGCGGTCCGAGGTGAATTACCTTTGTTGAGGACGGCTCGCCACTCGTCGTTGGTGCGTTTATCGGGATACGACATGTCGGAGGATTTGGAGGAGTTTGAGCCAAATAGACCACTCAGAAATGAAATACCAGACATGGAACGGAGGTGAACTGGACGAGATGGAATAAGAGGTAGGCGTGAAGGTCTCCTAGCAATGTTGGAGAATGAGTAGATGATTGTTGACAAGAATGAGAAGCGCATTGACAATGGTGATGATGGGACTCTTATATCTGCTTCAGGTGAAGCTCATTGTCGAGCGTAGCGTTTTACAGCGTATCGATGTCTTACCCGCAGCGACGGACGTGACAAATCATTGTGTGGAATCGAGGAATAGTTGCATCATAGGTATTGGAAACCCGGCGCAGCACAGCCACTAGCCATGCGTATCTTTAGCTTTATTACCCGTACTGTAACGGCTCAGCCCAAAGGGAATTCCAAATCCCGAACTGACGGGAATGATGTATCAGGAATGAATGGATATTTGATATTAAAGTGTGGCTGAGCCGGATCATCCGTCACAAGGTTCCGTTGGGAAACTGAAAGAAAGAAAAAAATGCATCTATTCACATGCGTATTCATCAATGAATCAATGTCTGTCTGTAATCATCAACCTTTATCATCAACCTTGTACTCTAGCTGCAATCCCAAACACTACCTACTGCAACTGTGGCGGTGCAACCAGGGGTACTAATTACTTGTCCATCCTGGGCTGGCTGTACTAACGCTGGGCCTAAACCGCTGTACACTGACCACCTTGGCACCTCCCTACCTCCCAGGCCGCCATCATCCATCGATCACTCTCCAGGTTGCCACTTTCAACACCTCGAAGCACTCGCAAGGAGCGTCCCCCCATCTCTTCCACTGCCCTCGACGGCGACACCTTCACTCTCGCGCACACGAACCGCCCGCAATGTCTAGGAGAGCCCCGAACCCCGCCGCTGAGCGGGCGGCGCAAAACCAAGCTACCATCAAGAGCCTCCTCAAGTTGGAGCCGAATAAGGTCTGCGCCGATTGCAAGAGAAACAAGCGTAAGTCCTTGGATGTCTGTCTGTGACGAAATGCTGACCTTGTAGACCCCCGATGGGCTAGTTGGAACCTCGGCGTCTTCATCTGCATCCGCTGCTCGGGCATCCATCGCGGAATGGGCACTCACATCAGCCGAGTCAAATCGGTCGACCTCGATTCCTGGACAGACGAGCAACTCCAGAGCATTCTCAGCTGGGGAAATGCTCGCGCCAACAAGTACTGGGAAGCCAAGCTGGCATCCGGCCACGCACCCTCCGAGGGCAAGATCGAGAACTTTATCCGTACAAAGTACGAGCTCAAGCGTTGGGTTATGGAGGGCCCGATGCCGGACCCCTCGACGCTGGATGTCGATGGCGATGACGATGTGCCCCTGAGTTTAGTCAAGGAGAAGCAGGTTATAGAGCGCAAGGAGTCGATCCGGAAGGCCTCGTTGGGTCAGTCACAAGCCCCCAAGGCCGTACCTCCTCCACCTCAGGGGGATCTTATCGGCGGAGATCCGGTTCCTGTGCGATCGAGCAGTGCTGCACCCGCGTCTAAGGTGCCCCCCAAGGCTGATCCAGCTCCTCCGAGAACCACAAGCACTAAGGATTCCTTGCTGGGACTCGACTTCTTCGGTGAGCCGGCAGCTCCCCCGCGACCAGCGAGCACAACAGGCACTGCCCCTGGCCAATCTCGCCCCGATCTGAAGCAATCGATTCTGTCTCTTTATGCTACGGCACCTCGACCACAGGCTCAGCCTCAACCGCAGCAGTCTGGTGGCTTTGGCGGCATGGCCTCACCCACCATGGCCCATCACCCTCAAGGCTCAGTCGGCGGTTTCAACGATGCCTTTAGCAGCCTCAGCATCTCCAACCAGCCTAAACCCGCGGCTCCCGATCCGTTTGCTAGTCTTGGCAGTGCTAGCCGCAGCACATCCAGCAACAATGCCTTTGGTGGTCTTGGAGGAGGCAGTTTCTTTGATAGCAAGCCTTCTCAGCCTGCTGCTTCAACGCATCAGAAGCAGCCATCCAACTTTTCCAACTTTGGCGGCTTCTCCTCTCCGGCACCAGCCCCTGCTGCCGCTCCCGCTCCCGCTCAGCCCGCTCAGTCTGCCATGGGCGATCTCTTTGACCTCTCTGCCCCTGTTTCTTCTCCTCCTCCACCTAAACCCGCCGCTCCCGCTGCTACTACTACTAGCTCTGTCTTTAACCTATCCTCTCCCCAGAGCCCTCCTCCTGCTGCTCCTGCGCCTGCTGCCACTACAACGACATCCGCCTTTGGTGGCATGTCAGGTGCTGATGTCTGGGGCGGAAATGAATGGGCAACTTCAGCTCCGGCAGCACCGGCCCCTGTCAAGGCCCCCGAACCCCCTAAGCCTGCTGCTGCTGCTAGCAACGATTTTGGATGGGGAAACTCGGGAGGTGCCTTTGCCAACACACCGATCGTCCCCGGAGCGGGCGGAGGTTTCAACCCGGCCCCCAAGGTATCTGCCGATGAGGAATTCGGAGGATGGACGAGCAGCACCGGACCATCTACTACTAGCGGATCGAAGCCTGCTGGCGGTTTCGGAGCAGACGAGGACTTGTTCAACAACGTTTGGGGATGATTGGACATTTAAAGGCGGCGGTCTGGGCATGTTTGGGCGTTGCATGTTAGGAGTATGTAGATGCAAAAAAACAAAGATGAATGATCAAATACGGTACGGGATGTATACGAATGTGATGTCAATGTATTCAGTTTAACGCCAACCCCACGCCGAAAGCTTAGCACCCGGTGTAACATGCCCTTTGATGGCTCCGAGGGTCTATACCCGTTATTTGTCGACCTGTATCGTATCTGCCTGCCTGCCCATTATAACTCGTAACGCCAGCGCTCGATTCAAAATAGCAGCTTCACCCCGTAGTACAGCACCACAAAGGCGGCGATTATGATGCCCGATAACTTGAGGATGGCGACGCGGTTGCCCGAGGCGGCCATTCGGGTAAGGCGGCCGGCGGAGCCCTTCATCTGGGTCGTCATGGAGGAGAAGGTGTCGGACTATGCTGGTTAGTATACGGAATCGTTGGCGAGAGTTGAGAACGCACGGTGTTGTCGATGACGTCCTGCGCGCGGGCATTATCGTAGATGTCGACGGTCACGCCGCGTAGGGCAGAGACCTTGGCCGAGAGTTCATCCAGTCGCGCATTGTTCTGGCGCTCTCGCTCGTACGCTTCGGACATGATGTGAGTTTGTTCGCGATATATGTAGCGGGATCGATCGGAAGATGGTTATAGAATAAGCTCGTGATGCGTCAAGTCCTTCGGTCGGTTTCTGTCGTGTCCTCTCGACGAGGTCAACTCCAACCAAGTTCGAAAGGGGGTCGATGCCATGACGATTCCCACTCCGGACCGCCACGCGACCCCCCGGGGTCATCGGTACGTACCTACCCGCGAAAAGGCGCACCGCCACATGGTCTTAAAGGTGAGAACCAACGGGGGTGGGTTAAGTTCCCCGCCAAAAAGACATGGGTTTTGGAAATTCGGGTTCTGGAGAGCACTTGTAAAGCCCGAGGAGGGGCAAACCATCATTCAGAGCAAAACCGCGTGGTTGGGCAGCCATAGAACATGTGGTTTCTTACCTGTGGCTTCGAAGGTCTCCAGACCGAGATTCACCTACCTAATAAACGGAGTGCCGGAGCTGCGCCACATTTCGAGCTTCCCCTTACGTATGCGCGGGCGAGCTCTCTCCAAAGTCCCGCCTCTTTCATGACGAACAAGTTGTATACAATTTTGGTATTTGCTCATATTTGCCCTCTTTGCTTATACCTGTACATTTCTTCTCTGTCCCGTCGCTGGTAGTACATAGCTTCGTCGCCAAGAGTCGAGGCGCAGCAACCGTGACGACGGTCGTGAACCCCACCTCGTACATCGTGAGCTCTTCCTACACTTCTACTCGACAGCATCACCCCAGCGCGCGCGACATACAAGAAAACAGCTTTTTACTTTCTACAACAAGTAAAACCCAGATCGCTCAAGATGGGCATCAATAACCCCCTCCCCTCGTCTCTGGCGTGTGAGTTCCGCCCTATCCGCAAATCATGACCGCATCATGGAAAGCCTCAGATGCGCCGAGACATGGCTGGCTGACCACATAGCTCTTCTCTCCAGCGGAATGCAAAAAGTGCGGCAAGATCCTCACCTCCTTCATCAACCCTCGCCAGGCCTTTGGTCCCGACAAGGTCATTCCTCCTTCGATCCTCGCCAACGCACAGGGCCTCGCCATCCTCACCGTCCTCAAGGCCGGCTTCATCGGCTCCGGTCGCTTCGGTAGCGGCCTCGTCGTCGCCCGGCTTCCCGATGGCTCCTGGAGCGCTCCTACTGCCATCGCGACCGGCGGTGCCGGCGTCGGCGGTCAGATCGGCTTCGAGTTGACTGATTTTGTCTTCATTCTCAACGATGCAGAGGCTGTAAAGACGTTTGCCCAGGCTGGATCTCTGACTCTGGGTGGTAATGTCTCTCTGGCCGCCGGACCCGTCGGTCGCAACGCCGAGGCTGCCGGTGCCGCGTCCCTGAGAAGCTTCTCCGGTATCTTCAGTTACTCCAAGACCAAGGGTCTCTTCGCCGGCGTATCCCTCGAGGGATCCGCCATCATCGAGCGCCGCGATGCCAACGAAAAGATGTACGGCACCCGCTACACGGCCCAGCAACTGCTCACTGGCTCTGTGCGACCACCACCCCAAGCTGCGCCCCTCATGAACATCCTCAACTCGCGCGCCTTCAGCGGCATGCGGGTCGGCGCTACCGGCGACGCCATGTACAACGACGTTCCCGTATACGACAACCAGCATGACGATGTGGTGTGGAATGGTCAACGGGGATCGGCATACGGCGAGGGACAGCATAACCGCGCGGGTTCGCATGACGACAGCTTTGGAAGGCCGAGCCGCTCCAACACATGGCAGGACGACGTATACGACCGACCAAGTGGCTTCGGCGCCCCTTCGCGATCAAACACATTTGCCGCGCGCGGCGGAGCTAGTGACGACTACGTCTACAGAGATAGCCCGATCGGCGCAGAGAAGAAGACTGGCCCTGGACGGCCCGTAGCTCCCAAGCCCAACTTTGCCGCCAAGCAAGCGATGCTCAAGAAGAATGAGGCTGTTGCCGTGTACAACTTTGACGCGGACCAGCCTGGTGACCTAGGCTTTAAGAAGGGCGATGTCATTACGATTCTCAAGCGGACCGAGAGCGAAAATGACTGGTGGTATGTATCACGGAACAGTTTATCAAGTGCCTGCTGACCCTGCCCAGGACTGGCCAGATTGGCACGAGAACGGGCATCTTCCCGAGCAACTACGTCAAGATGAGGGAGTAAGGTGCTGATCTGATGATATACCCTGCGGCTTGGATTGATCTTGACTGAATCTACCCAACGAGCGACGGATGGTTGGTTACTTTGCTTGCTTGATTTCACTTATCTTTCTCGGTGCAATATTGGGGGTTGTTTATGTATGACTGCATTGGAGAATAGCCGTCTTCAAAAATGGATTTGGATATGCTTCTGAAAGTGGTGTGAGTGGGATATCTACAACATACGCCGCCGTCCAATTATACCCCTGAATCGCCTTGACCTTCTGATCACCAACCCTGGACCTGCCATCTGAAAATGGAGCAATGACTTATGCAAATGCTATAACTGTTATAAATCATGGGCTCTTGCTGCTCTCAGGTGTGAGATGCTTCCACATGTAGTGTTGCTTCTCAGCATACTTCTCCTGTTCAACTCTCCACTGCTCTCGCGCCTTTTCTGTCAGAGTCAGAGGAGACTTGAAGGTCCTCATGTTCTGAGGAACCTTCCGGATGAGGTACCAGATGACTTCCTCTGGGGTATCCTTGATCTTAATGACGTAAAAGACACGGTTGAGGTGCTTCCCACGAAGGATGCCACGTTGGACCTCTTTCATCCGTTTGTTGATTTCGTGGCGCATACTATAGTCGGGGTTGAAGGCTTCGCGGCGAAGGAGTCGAGCCTCCTGACGGCTCACCACCATGATGTGATTGCCCTTCCGCTCTGCCCACTCCAGAGTGTGTCGAGATCCGTTTCTCTCTTTAGTAGAGCTCGTGTAGTGCTTGACATCCCCATCGTCCTTGGTCTGGACGTTGGGGAGTCGAAGGCCCGCAAACAACTTCTGGATTCCAGTCTGGTGAATGTACCAAATGGGATGCCGGGGAAGTATCTCGTTGACGCCTGTTAGTTGGTCAGCTTTAGTCTCGAATAGGCAAGTGAGGAACAGATGAAAGGCTGGCTGCAGGCGGAGGAGACATAACGGTCGGTTATTGATGTACTGGGGGACTTACATTTGACGGGCTGATTCTTACACTGTTTGTAGGCAGCCTTCAAAGTCTTGTCGTCGATGATAGAGGAAAAGGGGGTCCTGGTGGAAACAATGCCCTTGAGGACTGTGCTTTCGGCCGCGGCGACGTTGTCTGTAAGGATTGACATTGTGACAGCAATAGCCGAAGTGGGGTTTGGTGATTAAGAAAGAGAAGATGAAAGAACTCGATAAGGAGAAGGAGGATCGGACGAAAAGCACTGAAGAGCAGTAGCTATTGTGATATCGCGTCGAGCTGAGGAGAGGGGATCGAAGAGCTTCAAGAAGAATGAGCTGATCTAGCTTTAAAGAAGAAGAAGAGCTGCTTGAGTTGTCGGATTGAAGAAAGATAGAGCTTTGAAGAGGAGCTGTGGTAATGATCAGTGCCGGGTTGGGAAAAAATGAAGCCGTATTTATGCCCTGATGGAGGCCAAACGTCATTTGGCGTATCGTTCGTATCTGAATAGCCATTGAAAAATAAACAGTGTCACTGGATTTCACCTCACATGCACCTCATATTCATCCCAGATGCATTTCACTATGGCACTGTCAGGCCCAGTCTAACTTGACAGCTGCTGCCACTGGCCAGCCGCCAGCTCCTCAAGTTTGGCCAACCAAAAGTCTCTGCGCTTCGAGTATATCCGATCCATGTAAAATGCAGCACATAGTTGACTGTTGTTACTAGTGGCGATGTCTGTTTCGTATTGCTCAAACAGGCTCGCCGTCGCTTCGTCCAACTCTCTTAGCATATCAGAGTCAACGACAAGTACTGTCTGACTGGGGACCGGTGACTGTAGTTGGTCGACTTGTTGATTTGCGTTTGGATCAGTCGGTATTTCCGTTTGGCACTCTGCGTCTCTCGATCTCGTGGTGGGTATCTGTTCTGGCATAGCTTGTGGCGTTAAGCGGTTTAGCACTGCAGTTATTGACTTAATCGCACTATCAACTCCTGGATTGATGGTTTGAGACCCCTTGGCTTCGTATCGCCGAACCTCTTCATTCGATGCCGTCTTGCTAGGTGGACCCCTGGTTCGCTTGGCTCGTGGGCTGGACTCTTGCTCCTTGCCTGGTACTTTAGTATCCGTCTGCGAGATGGATCTTTTTGAGTGTGATTGAAATGGGAGCTTTCGTGGCTGCGGCATTAGATCTCGAAAATCACTAGATTCGGATTGTGACCCCTGAGAATCGACGTTTGGACTGTGGCTCCTGTTGACCGGGGTTTTCTCCCTGTTGGTTATAGGGTTGGCGGTTGCGTGAAGCCCTTCGACACTCATGGAACTCTGGCTGTTTGTGGGAGAGAACCCATCTGAAACTGACTCAGCCTTTGAGCTGGAAGATTGTTGAGAGCCTGGATTAAAAGAATGTTTCAGAGGGGAGCCAACTCGTGGTATGTGCATGTTGGTGTTGTTTCGACCAAGAAACATGTTGTGCGGGTTCAGATGGGTCATGTCAGGAGAAACAGGTCGAGAAAAATATGGAGAAGAGTATATTGGGACAGAGGCTGTTCGTTGTGGATATATGTGATATGACATTGGTTGTAGTGACGGGTGTATCTGAGTATCCGCGATAAGAGGGACGTCAGCTCCGAAAGTCTGTGCGGCTGGAGACACAAAGGCCATGGGTGGGATGGAAGAGGGCCGTGGTATATGGTTTGAAGAATCGTAGGTCGTGTATGTAGTTGATGGGGAACTCGGGATGTAGTCGCTGACATGTAGATCGGACTTTTGTAGTAGACAGACGGCAACACTGAAATCTCTCTTCTCTTCGAATTGCGCGATGACCGCTTGGCCTTTGCCGGGAATGGTGATACATAGTTGATTGAGATGCTTGTCGATGCTCACGATATCATTCTGAGCTTGCGGATTTCTTGCTAGATCGCCGAGTCGAATAGAAACCTGCTGGTCAGTTTCGATCGGTAGCAACACTGGTTTGCATACCACTTGTTGGAACCCTTGGTGGATGAGAAGAATAAGAGTCCCCGTCTCTGAATCAATAGGTCTTTCTCCTTCGATGGTCAAGTTAAAGATGTTATGAGGAGGGCACGAATTAAAAGCTTTGACTGTGCCTCCATCACGGATCTCCAGTCGCTTGAGTGGGCAGCAAGAAACAGGAGTCGGTGGTCCAGGCATGATGGGTACACATGTTGATGTTGGTGGCAAGATTGACTAAAAATCACAATGGAGGAGGAATATTAAGAAGCCTGCGTCACCTGATACCTCTGATTCACTGTTATGCACCTTCCTCAACTTCATTTACAACTGCTGTGTTGAAGTTGGGCAGGAGCCATGCCGATTGGCTGACACGAAGACAGGGGTCACGTGGCGATAACTAGCTTATCCTCGACTTCGACGCGCCGCGCCAACTCAAACCAAAAGACCCATGCGACGGACAACGGACGGCATCAACGATTACGATTCAACGCCCACGACATCTGTAAAATCACTTGCTATCAGCGGATTGCCTCGGCCTCCTCTCCCGAATGGGCGCCTGTCCATAGGTGACCAAATACCTGATTAATTAGAGCCTCTACGCACCTGCGCCGACACCAATCGCCAAGATGGCTCCCGTTCGCAACGATGTCCCGGCGCATGCCATTGATCGCACTCCGGAATATGAAGAGTTCATGACGCGACTCCGCGATTATCATACCAAGCGAGGCACGACGCTCGACCCGGAACCCAAGGTCGGCGCGACCCATCTTGATCTGCTCAAGGTGTTCAATCACATCGTCGCCAATGGCGGATACGACAAAGTTTCGGAGGAGAAGCTGGCCTGGCGTCGCATGGCCGCTGAGCTGGGCATTTACTCCAACAACGAAGCCTCGACCGCTTTTTCGTTGAAAGAAAAGTTCTACAAGAACCTTGCCGCCTATGAGATTAGCACAGTGCATGGAAAGGAGCCGCCGCCAAAGGATATTCTGGAAGATGTGACAGCTAAGGGCGCTGGGCTTCTTACCCGCACCCGAGAAAATTTCCGAGGCAAACGGGAGAGCAACATTGGTGCTACAGACTCGGCGGCTTCGGGAGATGATGGTACACCGGCCCGCGAACGACCTGTCCCAGATACTGCAGCGAGCGCGCGCGCATCTCGAGGCCTACGTGAAGCACCCCCTCAACGTGTTATTTTCCAGCCGGATACTGGCCCTTCTCGTACAACTAGGCACTCCTCTGCTCACCACGCGAGCCATACCAACTCTCCAGCTGCAAACCCTCCTCAGACTCCCTCACATCACCAAAACATGCCTGTGCCACAGCAGCAACAAAACTACCCAGGGAACCGCGGTCCCTCGATACTTCACCACCCTCCTTCGTCCGAAAACTCGTCTAACCTGGTCTCTGCATATCAACCACGGTTCTCCAAGCCACTACAGCTTCGAGCTGTCGCGACGCCCAGCAGTGCACCCAATGAGTTCCAAAAGCCTCGGCAACATCAGCGGGTTGACCCCCGTCAACCAATGCAACCTGGCAGTAAGTGATTCGACTTGATAAGAGACTTGACTGACATGCTTAGCTGGATTTGATGGCCCAAACATCTACATGCGCTGTCTGAACGCGCTCCGATCGAACATTGCTGCCGAGCAAGCATTCGCCCTCAACCATCTGGTCAAGATCTCCTTTGAGCGTGGTGATAAGTACAAATTCGACTCTTTTCCTGGCCTGGCAGAAGGTTTGGTTGAGAAGGCACTTGAGATTGGACAAATCTTTTATCACGTCAACTGGACTGTCTCGTGGGATTCTGTCGACCCCAACGATGTTGGTGTGCTTGACGGAAATTACGGGACCCCAGACATCCTTGAGAGGATCCAGAACCTCATCGAAAAAGACCGACCCGACGTTCTCCAGACCGAGGCCTATTCGGACCAGCTGGTCTTGATCACCGAGGCTATACTGACAATACGCAACATGGTCACTCTGCCCGAGAATGCGCACAACATGTCGGACTTTTACCCTCTGAGAGACCTCATCTGCATCATACTGCACCTACCACCCAAGGATTCGCTCATCGAACTGAAGCATCTTACTCTGGATATCGCAGAGCAATTGACCCCGTTCATGACTTTGGAGTCGGACGACCCTCTGTACAAGACTCTGCTCACACAAATGACTTCGGACGACCGTGGCACAATTCTTACGTCGCTTCGAGCACTCGGCCGCATCTCGATGAACCTCGAGGCTACAAACAAGCTGGGTGATATTCCCGGACCGGTACTTGAGCGAATCGCCAGCTGGTTGCTGCTCAACGACGACGAACTCATCGATGCCTGCCTCGACTTTTTGTATCAGTACACTGCGGTCGTGTCCAACGTGGATACTCTAATGCGATCTCTTACCCCGGAAAACCTGGTCGACCACCTTGCTCGTTTGCTCGCTCATGGTGCGCGCAAGACGCAGCGCGATTTCATCCTCGTGCCAGAGCAGAGAATTCCGGCCCGCGACCAGATTGCTCCCATGCCTGAGGACCTCCTCCAGGAGATGCTCAAGCTCGAGGAGCCTGACCGTGTACACCGGTGGGTTCGATGTTTCTTTGAAGAGGACAACAACTCTTTTGTGACGCAGTTGGCTGCCTGGCAAGCGTACCAAAATGCATTTGTCGGCCCTCTCAAGACCATCGGTCAGCCTCTCATCACACCTGCAGACTTTATCAGGAACAGCACGTCCGTGTATAAGGATTCGAATGCTCAAGTCCTCAGAGAGCCAGGCGATCCCCAGCAAAAGTTCATCATCCACGGTATTCGCGCACGACCGCGACCCCTGAGCACAGACGGCAAAGAGTACGGTCGATGTCTCTGGGCATCGAATCCCGGCAACAAGCTTGAAAAGTGCGGAAACTTTTACCTCCAGCCAGAGCAGATGTGGAATCACATTCTCACCTCGCATATGGGAGAGGCGCGCAATGCTGATGGACAGTTTGACAATGTGGAAAAGGAGTTCACCTGCACATGGGGCGAGTGCTCGCGATTTGGATCGCCAACAAAGATGCACCTCCGCGATTTCGCAAGCCACATCAGCACACACATCTCGGCCATGCTGCCTGGCGACTCGCGAAAACAGGAGCGAGCCTGGATCATACCAGCCAAGACAATGGCTGTCACATTCGAAGAGACCCTAACAGTCCGGGACGAGCGGAACCCGAATCTGCCGCCCCAAGCGGCGGGTATTCCCCTCAGTGCTGCCCTCGTTCTGCGTAATATGGCGCGTAATGTGGTCAAGACGGAGGCGGAGGAGGAGTTGCTCAAGAAACAGGAAAAGACCGGCGAGACCGGAGGCTGGAACGAGACCCTCTTCCGTCCCATCCTGCCACGACTATTCGAAATTCTTGCCGAGAACAGGCCTTTGGTATGTCACTCCCGTCCCCGCCCAACTGTGAACGCGTCCGTGCTAACTCATCTCGCAGAGTCCCTACATTGCATCACTGCTTGATCTGATCCGCATCGACAGTGACGGCCAAGGCCGTTGATGCCGTTGTGGGGCCGTAATTCGTTGAAGGAAGCGGGGGTGGATCGAACCCCGGACGGAGGCGTCGCTGAGATCTCGGAGGTAGACCGACGATGGTGTTGATGTTGGCAACCCCAGGCCAACATCCCCTCATTACCCCGCGATAGATCTCTCAGCTGCCTCTTTTCCGGGGCAAAGGAAATATGGCGGAGATCACACCGATGCAAGAAGCAAGCAAGAAGCAATGGGGTGCAGGAGATGAGACGAGGCGTTTGTGGCGGGGCGTCTCCAAGTATGGTGTTGAGGGGATTATTTGCCCATCTTTACTCGAGCTGTTTCGCGCGGGCGGAAGTGAAGCCACGGGATGATTGATTGATTTTGTCTGGATTGTAATAATACCCTGCTCATTGTGGGCTGACTGGTGTTGGATGGAGGTATGATATTCGAGAACTCGGGACACGAGGGCCAGCTAAAGCCAAGCATGATGATCAAGGTCCCAAGAGGCTCAAGAGGCTCAAGGCTGAGAGATAGTCGGCACTTGCGCCTTACGCGCCAAGTGAGATAGATCTGATTGCCTAGCGAATAGACACTTTGCTAAAGTCATGGATTTACAAGTCCGTCAGCTGGAAATTGCGCGTCTAGATGTTGATAGACCAATCGCTGATACCGGCCCGGATGTCAATCGTGGTTGGTATCGGAGATTGCTGCACTGCACGGCGCCGGGCCGGTCCTTGCGTTGGTTATTCCCTGCGGCGAGCGTCCGAAACGGCGACCGCCGTCATGCGCGGCGGATGCAGACTGCGCATTGCACCGCAAACCGCGTGTGGCTTTCGATATCGGCGGCTCATTCTCGTGGCATCACGGCAAGTCGGGCGAAGTCGAATTTCGGTGCCGGTATCCACCAGTACCCCGGACTCTGGTAGGCTCAGGCCCGTGCACCCCTGGCCATCGTGCGCTCCCTGTTCTCCACGCGCATCGCAGATTTGCCTGGACCAACGATGGACGGCTTCTGCAGATATTCTGGAACCCGCTCAATGCAGTGCCCCACCATCGTGATAGCTCCCAGCGCCGCAGAGTTGAGCTAGCGAATGAGGCATTGCTTGTCTTGCAGAGGTAAACGGCGAGGCCACATTGGAGCCAGCCTCATGGTAAGCACCCTTCAACTTGATAGTGGTGTCTGCCACACCGTTGGGTATCATTGACGCATAGTCGATCCCTCATGCCCCCTAAGCTGCGTCCAATGAGTTGACTTGAGTTTGAATCGTGGTCAGACTGATACTGTAATGTCGATCTGCTGCCTGGTAAAAGCAACTTCTCTGAGGGTGCCCTCTCTAATTGATATGGACTCTGGACTTTGCCCGAAATGCAATGTGTGAAATGCGTACAGAAACTACCAGGGTGAGTGTTTGCCTTAGCAATGTGGGCTGCAGATGTGATGCATAAGATCCTCCGGCAGGGAATATCGTCTGATGGCAGACCCGCAGCCAGATTGACGCGAAGCCTTGACGAGGTGAGTGATTCAGACACACCGTCTCCGGTCACCGATCATGACTTTGGTTATCAACAACCTGAAATGACATGTCGTCATGAGTAACTGTTGCCACAGGAATCGGAGCACATACTACGTCGTAGGTGCGTCCAATCGCCTTCTCGCTAATGTTCGATAGCACAAAACCCCCACTGCGACAGACTGCGCGCCTGTGATTCCTATCACTCATGAGGACACGCAACCAAAAGAAAATTCCTCAGGGTGGGGTGAACTGGTCTAGCAGCGGGCCTCATGGGCTGGCGTTAAGGTTGTCTTGGCAATCTCCAGTGTAACTTGGTGTCCAGGCAGACGGAATGCTGAGCCGTACGGAGTAAGCAGTTGTGTAAAGGATATTACACCGCACACCGAGACAGCCAGCACCGTATCTGGTGAAAATTTTGAGGTAGGGTGACATTAGGAACAGAGGCTCCGTCACTCGCTTGATAATTTCGTCGAGTTGCCCGTGGCTTGTGTAGCCCACAAATCGCATTGTATTCTCTGAAACAGACTCGATAGTGCAAAGTTGGCCGAATCCGACATGCAGTTGAACGACGCTGACGAGGTCGATGAAGCCAATGGGACAGACGAAGGCCAAGTAAGGAGTGGAAATGTCTCGTTTCCCCGTGTCGGCCGCTGCCGCTGTCGTTGGACAATCATGATACGCGGGGAAGAGTCCACATGACCGACTCCTGAAATCAAGCGGTCTCGGTGTGCCGGACTTGGGCCTGCGAAACACCCCACGCTCCTCGGAGAGAAAGATCTGCTGGGACTGATTGCGGCCGTGTCGCTGAGAATTGGGTTCAGGGACATGCAAATTACCTGTCTGTGCTTCATCTCGGGTCTGCAAGTGTGTAGCCGGGGTCAAACTTGAATTGGACTGGTGCCAGCGGTGTAGGGCGTTGGTGGAGGACAAAATCCGTCTGCCTGAAAAGATGGGGGAAAAGGGGGGAATGAAGTCAACCCCATTGCACCCTCAGACTACTGCAAGCCGCAGCGCATGTCACCAGTAAGGAGGAGATGAGGGGATTCGAGTCAGCAATTGTTGAGCGGCAGCTCAATTGAGCTCGATTCGTCCAATATTGATCTCTGGCGTTGAGGCCAGAGAGCGCCCAGTCTGTGCTGGTGTATGCCGGGTGGCCGGGCAGCTGCATACCGAAACCTAGCAGAAACACGGCACTCCAAAATTAGACAGGGAGGAGAGCTTGCAAGTGTGCCCGGGCCGCTCGGGGGCCAAGGGTTTTGTTGCCACTGGTGGTTACCAGCGGAACTCTGAATGCTTGGTTGCGTGAGCGCGATACTGACGGAACGTGGGTGGACCTGGGAGAAGCTACCGAGAGAGCTATCCCTGCAACCTCCCCGAGCCCCTAAGATTTAGCGCCTGTCATCCCCTGCGGGTGGGCGCCTTGACCTTGAGAGCGCGGGCCACTTGCCCTGGACAAGGGCGCTTGACCCGCCATAGCTCCCCACAAGAATGGGGCGTCGGGGTGGGATTGATCGCTCGGTGCATTGATGCGTGTTCCTGAGTAAATGGTGACACTGGGAGTCGTCAGATCAGGCGCGGGGCAGTACAATGTCAGGGCCTGTGTCGATGGTCATTTGATCGGGTCTGACAGCATCAATGGCGGGCAGGTACTGAAACAACAAGCAGGCTGTGTTTGTGTATTGTTGAGGTGAGGAAATGGAGGAGAAAAGATGGAAGATGGGAGGAGCCGCACAATTGGCAGCCACCGCATATGCAAGTCCGAATGTGGGCATTGGAAGGAGTGACCAACCCGCGCTGCCATCTTGACCACACCTCAGACGTTTCCAAAGAAGGAGACCAGGCTAGATGGGGACGAAAGAGAGCCGGGCCGGTGAGGGCGTCTAGACGCATGCACTTGGCGCCAATGGATTAAACTGGGTTGAAGGAGCTGAGATGATAGAAAGGTGAGAAGGTGAAAGAAGTTGATCTGGAGATATGAAGGAGGAAAGAACTGTTGGAGGAATTAGGTACCCAGAGAACTCGGGTCGAATGTGGCAGGAATAGACGAGGCAAGAGCAAACAAGACAACTTGGAAGCAATGGAAACACCAATTCCTCATCACCAAATTGTCACTTTAACAATAATACCCCATCACTCAACGCCATCACACACCCCAACTGGTCTGATAATTTCATTGCTTTTCCAGCCCCTTGGCCTTGGACGCAATGCCCTGGCACGCACTCGATCTTGTGACCACCCAAGCCTCCATCCCTCTGCGTCTTGGAGGGAGACCCCGGCTCATGCGACATCGGTCCCCGCGACTTTACGTGCGTCTCCTTTGGTACCTTTGAGACAAGACACGCACGACACCCCCATGGCTCGCTCACCGTCTTACACCGAAGTCGGTGAGAGATTGCTCCCTTGCTTGGACGACGGTCAGCGTGCTTGCTGCTCCACCCCCGGCCGTCACCTCTATATAAATCCCTATCCAGACAGTCCAAGCCGGCTCGTCTTGCTCTCCATCGCACACTCCTCAGCGACTACAGCCTTTGACACCCTCGCCCTGAAACAAAACACACCCTAGAGTCTAGCGGTATGTGACTCTGCAACTCCCCTCGCAAGTGACTGTCAACATGGGTTGATGGCGCTTCCAAAGGGCCAGAACACAAAGCTGACTGATGTGCAGACACCCAACCCAGTCCTCCACACCACCCGATATATCTGTTGCATTTGCCACAGCCCAGCACAGCACAATACCGCACCTCCCGGATCCGAAGGATAGCTCGGATCTCCGTCTTTCAAGACAACGACATCACTCCATAGCACATAGTTGCCGTTCTGGAGTCGCTATTGAGGAGCCCCGAGAATAGTACCGGTCCTCCCGCCGTAACCTAACTGCGAACCTTTCCCATTTGGACACCTCACCACCACCACCACCACCACCACCACACTCTCCAAGGATCGTCCCGTTGACCTTTACAACGGACTTTTCCCTCTCAGGATCTGCAACCCAAGACTTGCACGCGTTGCTACTCCCGGTTCCACTGAATCATCCAGGCCCCGCTCCCACCTAGCCACCCTCCCTCAGCAACAAAGCCCCAACCTGGCAGCAGATCTCTTGATTCTAGCCCCAGCTGAACCAGTCTGAACTCATTGCCTTACGGACATACCGCCGCACTAAATCCTGCATCAGCGGACCCCTGCGCATTCGTCTCCGAAAAAAAAGTTCGCCCCCAGCTTGAAATTTTACTATCTCAGACTCCAACACCAGGTGCCCGTCAGTGTCAGACCCACAGCCATCACTGGTGAGATCAACTATATATCAAGCCTCCCGTCGATAAACTTTCTTTCGGCATTCTCATCCTCACACTCCTCTCTCTTGAGCAAACTTTACAAGGACTTGACAAAGATCCTTTAATACCCCTCCTCCCATCTTACTTTACTCTCTCTTCCACACTCTCTTCTACTCCCCTCAACCCCCTCAACACCACCCCTTACTATCAACATGTCTTTCGCCGCCCGCAACCTCGTCCGCATCTCCCGGGCTGCTGCCCCTGCTTTCCCTCGCACCGCTACTCGATGCATGTCCGTCACTGCTGTGAACCGTGTCCACGACACTGCCAACAAGAAGAGTGTTGTTCGTGAGAAGGAGGTCCCCGTTACTGTCTATGGCGCTGGCCAGGGCACCGGCGACAAGCACACCGTCAACGTCACCGAGGGTGCTTCTCAGGTCCCCCACGACAGTCCTGCTCCCCCTGCCGAGAACGATGCTGTCCAGCCCCTCACCCGCAAGGTCTACGACCAGCTCCCCTACACCATGCGCAACATGAGCGTCTATGGCAAGACCATCATCATCACTGGTGGTGCCCGTGGTCTTGGCAACTACATGGCTCGCGCCTGTGCTGAGGCTGGTGCCAAGAACCTCGTCATCTTCGATGCCAACCAGGAGCTTGGTGATGAGGCCGCTGCTGAGCTTCACGACAAGACTGGTCTTCCTGTCTCCTTCTTCAAGGTTGATGTCCGTGATGGTGCTGCCATCAACGCCGCCGTCGAGGAGGTCGTCGAGCGCTATGGTGCTCCTGATGTCCTTGTCAACTCGGCTGGTATTGCCGACTCCAACATCAAGGCCGAGACCTACGACCCCGCCATGTTCCGCCGACTTATCGACATCAACCTTACCGGATCCTTCCTCATGTCCCAGTCTGTCGGCCGCGCCATGATGGCTGCTGGCAAGCCCGGTAGCATTGTCCTCGTTGCCTCCATGTCCGGATCCATCGTCAACTACCCCCAGGAGCAGAGCTGCTACAACGCCTCCAAGGCCGGTGTCATCCAGCTTGGCAAGTCCCTCGCCGCTGAGTGGGCCAAGTATGACATCCGAGTCAACTGCATCTCCCCCGGCTACATGGACACTGCCCTCAACCGAGTTCCCGCCCTTGATGCCCAGAAGAAGATCTGGAAGTCTCTGACCCCCCAGAACCGCCTGGGCAACGTCGACGAGCTCAACGGTCTTTGCGTCTTCCTCGCCTCTGACGCCTCCAAGTTCATGACTGGATCCAACTGCATCATCGATGGTGGTTACACTTGCTACTAAGCGAAAGTTGTATTATGAAAATGGGTTTGATCGTGCAGCACTCCTAGAAGAGGATGTGCTTTTCATTTGTTCGGAGTTTGGGTTAAGGAATGACGGTTTCCCCTGGGAAAGGGCAAAAAAAGGAAGCACGAACGAGATACACTAGAGAGCTCTAGATATGATAGAGCAGAGCGATTGCCCGCATAGAGGCGGCGCAACAGGATCCAGATGAAGATCTTAATTGAATGACATTGAACCAACTATGACCCCCTGCTTCTTCAAGCACTGAAGTAGAGAACTAAATACTGTGTTTGCGGTGTGACTGCCGGTGACATGACTCAAGATGGCACTATGTTGGCATCTCGGCACGTGGTGATGCACTCTGCAAGCATTGTATTAAAGCTAGATTGACTTAAGCATCGTCACAAGCGCCTCGGACACACAAGCTCGCGCACCGGCTCAATATCCTGTCCTTGCGCAGATCGCTTCACGATGAAGCAGCAGCTATCAAGCATGCAGCAAACAACGTTCCACCTTGGAATTGATGCCCCATGCACGTAATTCCCTAGCCTCACATTGGCCGCGCGCACCCGTACAGCCAATCAAGAAGGGCCGAGAGAGTTGAAAAGGGCAATCTTTTACTCTTCGGCGCCTTGCTCACCGCCTCGACGGGAGGGGGGGGCCTGTCAAAAAAACCGGGATGGGGCTTCCGGGAAGCGACTTTCTCGCCAACGCGGATGTGCAGGCGGTGGAGACTTGATGGGCTGATGCTAGCATGAAGGGGAAGGGAAAAAGTTGAGGTGAAGAGAGGAAGGGGGAATAAGGGTAAGAGGAAAGGAAAAAGAGGCTGATATTGAGTTGAGTGTCTCGGGAGGCTGAGACATTGTACGTGCCCTTCTATCGTCTGTGCAATATTCTCGTGGCTGTGATATATCCGGAGGGGAGCAGTATCATCACCAATATTATCTACAGACTCACACTCATACGAAACAGACACTCGTCCGCCCACCCGGAACCAACAACGAACCAAGTCCCTCCACGTTCCCACCAGGGTTCTGGTCTGCTGCATCCGCAAAACACACCTACCTTACATTACATAGTACATGCCACAATCTAACGTAGCGCGTAACGGAGGGCCCCGAGAAGAGGGTCGGTCCCCCGGCCGGCCGTCCAAGGTCCAAGGTCCAAGACCGCTTCCCGCCTTTTTCGGCTCATGATAGATCCATGGGTTTATGCGGCGGCGGTAAGAGAGAG
>NHTE02000009.1:3333432-3347365 GCA_002168265.2 Fusarium euwallaceae | reverse complement strand
GATATGAATAAACCGGTTCGTTCGTCAGAAGCACTCATTCGCAAGTCTATTCTTTACCTTCCACCTTCAAATATCCATTCCTGCCATCCATCCATCCAACCCATACTGCAATACACATCAAACCCTCAGTCAACTGTCCATCAGGTCATCAGAATCACCAATCTTCAACTTTCTATCCTCCGAGAACCAAGCAACCAAAACATCAAGATGCAACTCTTCTGCACTCCTTCTCTGTCCCTCTTCCGCGCCGCTCGCTCTCTGCGGAATCGCCTCCTCAACTCGACTACCCTCCTCCCCGCACGTGCCGCCGCCGCCTCAGTTCGCAACTCGTTCCACTTCTCCTCGCCCTTCCACTCGCATTCCCAAGATAAGATCAAGAACCAGCCTGCACCAGCCGCCCTGGGCACCCTCGCCGTCTTGGGCAACGGGCTGCCTGCTGGAATGGAGGGACACGGCGCCGTCAAGGCTGGGGAGGGATGCGAAAGGCTTCGGAGACAAATGAGTCCCTTCTATCAGCACTGGGAGCAGGGAAGCTTCTTCTTTAACGGAAAGAGCAAGTTTCTCTGAGGAATACGGGACGGGACAAAGACCAGATACCCAGCCTAGCAGTTTTGTCGTTTTGCGTTTTGCGTTTGCGTTGCTTGATGCCTTTACCCTTTGAGTTGGTCGAGTCGTGATAACCTTCGTTGTTGCTAGGTGGTATGATAGAAGAGAATGCAATGCCAGCTTTTCATCAAGAAACACGTCCAATCCTGTGCACCCAAAAGCAAAAAACAAGTATTTTTTTATGATTCAAAGCTGGTGAGGAGAGAGGGCCAGGTCTAGCAACGTAAATAGACCCAACCTTCGAGTGTGAACTCGGCGTGATCGGTGTGATCGGTGTGCAAGAAACAGTTCGTATGGTATGCAGGGGGTATATCCAGCGTGTCATTTCTATGTGCCTCCAGGCGTCGTCGTCGCGTCCACCTGCTTGCTGGCACCTTGGGCTCGGCTTGCGTCTCCATGCACTCCGAGGCCACCTTGACGCGGCATCATGGCAACTCCACCTCAAGATGCAAGGCCTGCTATGATTGATAGTTGAACAACTTGTGCAAGAAAATGGTCATTAAATGTTGTGAATGAATTCACGTCGTCGCTGGTCGTTGCGTTCGTCCTTGTCCAAGGACTGATCATCGTTGTTGCATAAACGCCGACCATCGGCGGCGTGCTCTCTCCTGTTCCTCTGGGGGGTATGCGGGAGGTATGGTTCGCTTCGGGCGTACCTACTGCCCCTTGCGAGCCTTCTCTTGTGCCTTTTGTTCTCGGGCAGCTCGTACCAACGGCGAGAGTTGAGACAGGTCGACACACTGCTTCATGAATTCGTGCTGATAACCTAGTTAGCAATGTCTGATATCAGAGTCAAACAACTTACCCGAAGCAGATCATGGGCGCTTGCTCGCTTCTCAGGATCCACCTTGAGCGCAAAGTACAAAAAGTCCTTGAACATGGGTGATAGATCCTGCTCGTTCTTGATGTGAGGTGTTCCGTTGGTCGCAATCAACCACAGTGCGCGCAGGGGAGATTCGGTCAGGTATGGCGGCTCGCCTTCTATCATTTCGATCGCCATGATACCCAGAGACCAAATATCGACCTTGCGTCCGTACTCTTTCCTAGTGACGACCTCGGGTGCCATCCAGTATGGTGTGCCCACCATGGTTGTTCGCTTGTTCTGGGCCTCGTTGATGGTGGCGCAGAATCCAAAATCGGCTGTTGCGATTAGCAGGCTGCTAGGCATTCAGTAACAGGTACATCTACGTACTCAGCTTAATGTTGCCCTCCATGGACAGCAGAATGTTGTCCGACTTGATATCTCGGTGAATGACGCCCTTGGAATGTAGGTGCTGCAGACCGTTGAGAGTCTCACGGCACACTGACGCAATTTGCCCTTCTGACATGATGTTAAAGGTGACAACATCCGTAAGGCTGCCACCCTCCATAAACTCCATGACAACCCACAGCTCGCCTCCGCACAGGTAGCTGTCGATAAAGTTGACAATGTTGGGATGTGAGCTGTCCTTCATCACTAGAATCTCGTTGATAATCAGATCCTTCTTAGGTTGCTGCTCGAGATTCATCTGCTTGATAGCAACCAGTCGATTCGAGCCGCGCTCATGGCCAGTAAAGACACCACCAGATGCACCCTGACCAATCTTGTTAAACCCGCGGTAAATGTCTCGGGGATCACCCTCGTTACATATCCGCTTGAGCGAGGCGACCACATCGATGGCTGCGCTCTGACGAGCTCGGTGTCGTGGCCTGGCTCCGGGTACACCTGCTGGGCCGGCTTGCTGACGAGGGGCGTTGGCGACTCCGTTGGCGTCGGGAACACGTCCATAGGCGGCATTGGGCTGATTCGCGGTCTGGTGAGGGGTTCGCTTGCTGGGGGCCCGGCCGACTCCACCAGACATGGCAGCTTGTGCCTGTGCGAGAGCCTGTTCCTGCTGCTGTTGCAAAAGTTGCTGCTGATAGGCGGCGGCTTGGGCCTGGGCGAGGGCCGGGTTGGGCTGCGGGCCTGTCGGGGCGTAGGGTGTAGGTCCGGCGGCTCGCGAGTTGGACCTTGACCGATGCTCCTCGGGGAGCATAGGACCGTTGTCCTTGGACATACCGTAAGAGTCGTCGCCGGGCTGGGACATTCCGATGCCGGAATCCTTGGCGGCGTAGGCCCCTTGAGGCATATGCCGATTGTTCATACTGACAGGCGGCTTCGGGGCCGGACGGCTGGGCATCAGGTCCTTGCCGGGGACGTGACCTCTGGGGACGGGCGGCGGGGCCCGGGGATTCTCAAAACTTCCTTCATGATTGACAGTTGGAAACCTGGGGTTCGTGGAGCTAGTATTCGGTGACATACCCATATAGTTTGACGGGTACATACCCGGTGATGCTGCAGTCGCCGGAGAAGTGGCGTAGTTACCCGCATGATGGAACTTTTCGAGGACCTGGTCCTCAGGAGGCCGTTCGGTCGTCTCCTTGTAGAACTGCAAAATATTAACCATGGTCTGCGGGTTCTCTCGCCTCTCCTTTTCGGGAATTCCGCTCTCGTTGATAAGCCGTTGCCATTCCTTGGGCAGACCCTGCGACTTGTTAACCAAAATAACGGCCATGGGCAGGAAAACTGACGGTGAACTGGCCGGTTGAACTATCGTAGCCGACGTGGGTGACGTGAACGGGATTCTCTGGGGCCGAGATGATGGGTTTCTTGGGTGAGCCGACTAGACTGTTCATGAAGCCCGAAAAGCCCGACTTTTTGCGCAAAACGGCGGGCTTTGAATCTCTGCCGTCATCTGAATATCGCTTGGGGTTGATGGATGGGCCATCGGTCGGGGCCCTTGGGCCGAGGCCCTTTTCCGACAGGGACGAATCCATCGCGGTGAAGCTGGCCGAGGTTCGCAAAATGGGAGTCGCAAGCTTCACGTCGTTGGGGTGCTTGAACTGGGGCGGAAAGTGACGGTGGACGGGAGCCTTTGGGCTCGGAGCCTTTGTGGACTCGATGCGGTTCAGGATTGCTGCGCCGTCGAAGGGGGCGCCGATCAGGTCGTCGGGGACGGTCCTGCTCAGAGGGCGTAGGTGAGAATCGGAGAGGCGGTCGGTATGACGAGGTACGGGCGCCCAGTGGCTGGCGGGGGCAAAGTCGACCTGAGCCAAGTTTGGAGATGGGATCGGACGGATGGTGTTGTTGGCCAAGTCAGACTCTTGGTTAGAATACCAGTCGACGGCCGCGGGGTTGGAGCGGGCTGGGGGTGCGCTGGGGGCCCTTCTCAGGCTCTGCGAGCTGCGTTTGCTCTCGAGTGACTGGGCGTCGAAGCCACCACCACCATCGAAGCCGGACGAGGAGCGGGCGTAGGCGTGAGAGGGAGGCTTCTTGATGAGCTTGCGACGATGTGAAGTTGCGGTATGAGCGGACGCAGACGACGCAGAGGTGTATCCGGGGCCGTCCATGATACAGCGGCAGCAGAAGCAGCCTTGCAACTGACGAGTTGGGGCCCTCGGGGCTAAAAAAAGGTCTCAGGACGGCTACTAGGTACGGAGGTTTGATGGGTCGAGCGGGTGGAGGACAGGGTGTGGGTGCAAGGAGGAGATGGGAGAGAAGGGAAACGTGTGGGCACAGGCACAGGCGGCTTCGGCGGCCAGACCTGTTGTAGAGAGATGGCTCTAGACAATGAATGGCAAGACGCCTGGTTTGGAAGGCCGGGGACACAACGCGGGGGTGTGTGGGCGGAGGATGCTGCGGCTGCGCTGCGGTGGCGAAGCTGGTGCTTGTGGTGAGCTCTTGCGGGCTGCTTCTGCTTTGGTGCTGCTCCGGCTCATGCGTTTGCTTCGATAGCTGGAGATTTCTGACGGGAGTGGGTTGGGGGAATCAAGTTGGGGGGAGACGAGAGAAGAAGCACAAGAGTGACACGCACGCACACTGTGCAGAGCCATTCAGCATCAGCACGATGGACAGGGCGGATGGGAGGGAGAGATGAATCGGAATGCGGGACTGTGGATGAGATGGCAGGTCCTTGAATGTGAGAATGGGGGCGTTGTGGGATCAAGGGCCTGTCTGGGACGTGGACATCTACTGCGGGATGGGATGGATGTGAACTGTAGAAGTACTGTGCAGTGCCCGCTGAGCTGTGTGTGCTGCGATGCATGCGCTGTGCTTGCTTGCTGTGCTGTGCTGTGCCGCGCTTACTTGCTTCAGGGACCTGCGTGCTGACACTTGATCGCTGATTGACTCTTGGGTTCCATTGACATTTCAACAGATACAATACATTGGAATAAGGGTCGACGTCAATTGAGAATAATCCATCTCAAGACTCCCTATCGAGTCCAATCCAGGGACTGCCCGCCAGACGAGTCCAACAGTCGGTACCTGACGATGCTGGCTGGACCCTGGACCCAGCCAACTTGGCACAGCAGGTACATGCTCATCTGCGGGGCACACGCACATTCGTCAAGTACCTGGCGCTGATACCCAACTCCCGTTCCCAACTCACCAACGTCGCGCCCTCCACCTCCATCACTGTAACGCACTCGCCTCTCGGGCCGTTGACAGTGTGAAAGCCTCTTCCGAGCACTTGGTGGTTGGTCCGACGCCATGGTTGGAGGGATCACCATGGTAGGACCGCATCCGATTTCCCCTGGCGCCTCGCATTTCAGTCTGATGCCTCAGAATGACGAAGAATGCACAAGACTGGCAGGCTGTCGAAGCCATGTCTGTTCAGACGGGCGAGACGCACACGAGACGTCGAGGCTGAACCCATTGAACTGGACTGGACTTGTCAATCATGGTCAATCAGATTCGTGCAGACTGCACTGTACGCCTATCCAAACTAACCGACGCTATTCACTCGCTATCCGTCAACATCGATAACCTCCCATCCAAGGGGGTGGCATTAGGCCCAGACTCAGGCTCTGCCCAAGGTCCCACGGTCCACGATCATGGCCAAGCGCGTAGCAAACGCACCACGATCAAGTGTGAGTGGAATCAGTGGGCGCCGTTGGTGGAGCACCTCCGGGATTGCCAAGTTTCTCACAGGCCGAGTGGGAAGATTCAAAGACGTCCAACAGACGCCAGAGATCAAGGTTTGGCCTCCCGGTCCTGGACAATCTTGGTGATTTCTCCCCCGGCCGACTGCTAGGCTAGCCCAGCCTAGCCTGGGTCGCTCGTGGCCGGTGGAGACTCGTCGACGCCCTGGTGGCAGTCTAGGGAGTCAAGCATTGGTGATGTGGCCGTGGCTGGCCGACCCGTTGCACTTGTCTCTGAGGCGCCGCGCAAACGTTATCCTTGATGATCAGGCTTCTTGACGATTCTAACGAGTCGAACAGGAACAGGGCACGGTCGATTCTTCTTGACAAGTTCTCTGATCGTGTGGAGCCACAAGCAGGAACCGCAACATTGCGCCCGGAAACCGTTACAGCTAGACGTGATGATGGGGACCTTTAACTGATCCCTTCATCACCCATTGGTGATGCTTGGCCCTTGCGAGTGCTGGTGCTTACTCTCGTTACATCTATTGCTCGCACGGCGTGTCACCTCACCTCATCCCATCTAATCTCATCCGTCAAGGGACCAAGATCTGACACCCAACGCCGAGACAGAAGGCGTCTTCTCAACTGTGCCCTCATTAGCTCTCGTAGGCGAGCTGCATGCTATTTATCCATCGCACGCCAATCCATCATGAAGTCATCAAGCTGCGACTTTCCTCTGGCTGCCCTGTTTCAAGCCACCAGTCGACATCAGAGCTCCACTGTCCACACTGTCTTCCCCGGTGTAGGGGCGAGACATGAGCGGCTCGCTCCCTGTCATTGGCCCCGGCGGCTCGTTAGGCGTGTCAAGCCGAGACATACATGAGCTGGCCCGCAGGCGGCTGCTGGTTCTGAGGCGGCGGGTTACGTTTCAAGCCAGACTTATCCTCACCAGTTCACCCATCGTCGTCCTTCAATCTCGATACTGGCCGCTTCAATGAGATCCGGCAGCTTCTCCAGCGTCAAGAATGAAGCGATACGAGGTGGGCGAATCCATCCTCGCCGTGGTTGGCCGGTATCGCCCAATAGCCTCGCATCCAAGGGTAACCTTGCAGCCTCATGAAATTTATGCTGTTGCCAGTCGCCATTTTGGTACGAATCTTGCGACAGGATATCCTTACTCGGCAGCCCTCCCGGGCACAATCCAACTCATCCGTTGGCCGTGGCTTTCTCTTGGATCCTCTCCTGCATTGGGAGCACAGCACATAACCCGGCACCCATCGATACGGGCGCCCGCCGAATCCTGCTGCCGCGCTTCAGCCTCTGCGCCCCTGCATACGTGTTCGTGCGTATTTGACCGAGTTTGAGACAGCCGCCTGTCTAAGCAGTTCAAATCTGGGAGACTTCCAACACGAATAGATCTGTGCACTGTTAGGCGCAAGCGAGCTGTCGAATGGTCATTCACGAGCTTCTTTCGTGTTTCCGCGCACAACCAACTTGTGCGATGCCGGCATTGTAATCCTGATGCAGGTCAGCTGAACAACAGCATTGCGAACTGTCTCTGATAGCAATTGATCGCCAGTGTGTCGAATGCGACAGAAGCCGACATGGGTCGTAGAAGGCGCGGGAATCGCGCCAAGAACCGTACCTGACAGCGTGTCATGGATCAGAGGGTGAGGTGCCGTCGACTGCAGCGCAGCGCAGACGCTTTCACAGCAGGAGGCCATTGACGATACTGTGTTGAAAGCCCGATGTCACCTTGGAGCCAGCTCCTGAACTCCTGTGAGAACCCACCTCTGCGTTGGCCGACCAACCTGAAACCTACATACTGTAGGATATTTTGGGTGTTCGCCGTCCTTTCACGCGTGAATGCGCGTGCTGCAACCTTATAACCACTGATAGTCTTTGGCAATTGTGATTGCCATGGTGTCCTCATCAGAGAAACTCTGCCCAGGTCGCGGGGCTTCTCGAGCCTTTCGGTCAAACACAGCCACTTCAGCCGTTGACAGTCAAATTTTTTCGAAAATGGTTGGGAACACCTGGTGCCTAGCACACAGATGAAAGAAGAAAGACACAGGTTGGAGTTGTACTTTGCTTGGTGTCATAATTCCCAGCTCGCGTGCCGAGTCTCGAGGCTGTGTTTGCACATGTAGACAAACCAATGGCAACTCACAAACGAACAGAAGAGACGAAAACCGCACACGATAAAAGAGACAATCAGAGAGTCAACCACAGACAATGAGAGAATGACAAACTGCCTTTTGAGTGGACAACGTCTTGATCTTGACGTGAGTTTGGAGCTTTCCAGAATCGTCTCGCAAGTCACATGCATTCTCTCGTGATCGACCCCACCTCCCCTTTCTAGCCGTGTCCTTCCAAACTAGGTTAGTGCCCGCTGTCGGGCAAGCTTCGCGTAAATTCCGTGGCTCCCTGTTGCTGGGATAGGTGGCTACTACTTACTTCGTGGGGAGAGGTCTCCAAGAGAACTTCCACCTCACCCTCAACTTTAACCATAACTCCATCCCTCAACCATCTTCTCTGAGTCGTCGCCTTTTCCGGTTTACGGTCTCTCGCCTCGCTCTGGTTCTTCCTTCTGGTTACCGGTTTCACCGCCTGTTGTCTCTTGCACAATGTTCTAGAGACAAGACTCAATTACATCTGATCATCCTCCTCTATCGAATCTCCAATTAAGCATCTATACTTGGCCGCAAGCTTCATTGCTCTTGTAGCCACCAGACTTGTACGTCCTACAAGCATTTCCGACCTGTTCTTTATCTCTAACATTAGTTCATAGTATTCCACCTAGCTCCAACCGACTAAATACGTTCATCATGGCCGACACTATCTCGGAGCTCTCTGCTGCTCAGAAGCTGATGCAGAAGCACGCCGAAGCTCCTCACCACGTCACCGTTGAGGATGCCCCGGATGAGGACCTTCCCATCCATGCCCCCGCCGAGGCCTCGAGCTCTGCCGAAGTCGCAATTCCCAAGCCGACCAAGCCCGCCACCGCTACTCTGGATACTCAATCGCATGAACTGTTCCCTGAGCTCGGTGCTCCCAAGGGCAAGGCCGCCAATGTTGCTCCTATCTGGGGAGCCAAGAATGCCAATGGCAAGACCAATGGAGGTGCTTCCAATGGTGGTTCTCGTTCCTCGACTCCCGTCTCTGGAGCTGCTACCCCTAACAAGCCTTCCATGTTCATCCCCGGCCGCAATGTCGAGACTGTGACTCTTGACCCCCAGTACATCCTGCCCCGTGGTCAGCTTAGGAGGCCCATTACCGACATTATCAAGGACATCAACCGCAAGTCTCGTGCCACCATCTCCATGGCTACCTCGGCCAATGGCCGTTACAAGTTTGATGCCGCCGGTCCTCAGGACGTTGCTCAACAGGCGCTCAAGGACCTGGTTGCTCAGATCGGAACTCGAGTAAGTATCGTACCACCGGTTTGCAACATTGTCTAACGTTCATAGACTGCCATCAAGGTCCCGATTCCCCAGTCCACCCGAGCCCACATCATCGGAAAGGGAGGTTCCATGATCAAGGCCCTTCAGGAGAAGACTGGTGCCAAGATCCAGCTTCCCAAGGTCGACGAGAACAACCCGATCGACGAGGAGGATGACGATGCCACCATTGATGTTACCATTGAGGGTAATGCCCTTTCTGCTGCTTCTGCCCGTGACGAGATCTTGAAGATTGCTGGCGAGCGAGCTGCCAATGTCCAGACTAAGGTTCGGGGCGTCCCCGCCGCCTTCTACCCCTTCATTGCCGGCCCCGACAATGCTCTGGCCCATGCTCTTGAGGAGAACAACGGCATCCAGATCCGTGTCCCTCCCCTGCAGGCCTACACTCCTGGCCAGGTTCCTGTTACTGCCGTCCCTGGTCAGCGACCTGTCTTTGCCCCTGCTGGCCATGAGGAGAACCACATCCAGCTTGCCGGTGACCGTACTGCTGTTCAGAAGGTCCGCGCCGAGATTGAGCGTCAGGTTGCTGAGCTCCACAGACAGCTTGCTGCTGAGCAGCTTTCGATCCAGCGTGGCCGCCACCAGTTCATCATTGGTGACCGTGGTGTCCCTGTTGATCAGTTCTTTAACGACACTGGATGTGCTATTCTGCTGCCCACTGACGAGGACGACGACACCATCACTGTCGTTGGACCTGCTGATCAGGTTGCTGCTGGTCTGGAAAAGGCCATGGACCTGGCCATGGGTATGCAAATGTCCAACCTCGACATTGCCCGATTCCACCGCAATGCCCCTGGCGGCGCTGCTATTCACGCCGGCAATGTCACCCGCTACCTTCGACAGCGCAAGGAGATTGAGCGCCTCGAAAAGCTCTACCACACCCACATCAACACCCCCTTCTCCGAGGGTGGTGCGCTTCCCTGGGAGCTCTACTCTCGTGAGGGTAAGAATGCTATTCGTGCTCAGTCCGAGATCAGCGGCATTATCAATGGCCAGCCTCCTTCTCGTATGACCTCTGTCCCTGTCGACCCCTTCTTCTTCCAGCATCTCCGCAATGATGTTACCCCTAGGGTCAAGCGGGACTATGGTGTCCAGATGGTTGTTCCTGAGGCTACTGAGGGGAATGTCCCTGTTCTCCTTGTGTACGAGGGCCCTGACCCCGCCGAAGGCCCTTACCAGCTGCCTCGCGCCAAGCCCACGGATGCTGAAGCCCGTGCTTTCAAGCAAGGACTTCAGGATGCCCAGAAGCACATCCTTGAACTGATCAAGAAGCAGGAGGATATCACTACTGCTACTCTTGATGTTCCCGCCAAGTTCCACGAGAGACTTCGACGCTTCATCAAGAAGGAGCAGGAGAGCCGCTCTGCCGACCAGATCCCTATCCGGGTCACCAAGGTTGGCACAACCATCACTCTCCGAGGACCTGCTTCGGCCGTCGAGGCCCTTGCCGCCAAGGCCAACGCCTTTGTGGAGCAGGAGAAGGAGGACGAGAAGGAGCGTGGCTTTACTCTGACCTTTGACTTCCCCCAGAAGTTCGCCAACCACCTCATTGGAAAGGGTGGTAGCAACATCAGGGAACTCCGAGACCGCTTCGATGTTGAGATCCAGGTCCAGGATGGCAAGGTTGAGCTCAAGGGTCCCAAGGCCAAGGCTGAGGCTGCTCGCTCGCACATTCAGAGTCTTGCTCGCACCCTGGCCGACGAGACCACTCACACTCTGAAGATTGACCCCAAGTACCACCGTGAGCTTATTGGTGCTCAGGGTAGCCAGATCAACCGTCTGCAGACTCGGTACAAGGTGCACATCTTCTTCCCTCGATCTGCCAAGCCTGCTGCCGATGATCAGTCCAACGCCGATGCTGCCAGCGATGCCGGAAAGCCTCGCCGCCAGCAGCCTGCCGACGAGGTCATCATCCGAGGTCCCAAGAAGGGAGCGGATGAGGCTCGGGACGAGATCTTTTCGCTCCACAAGTACCTTGAGGAGCACTCTGCCACTGCTACCGTCGCTGTTCAGCAGAAGCAGGTTGGATCTCTCATTGGCCAGGGTGGTGCTGCCCTCGACGACCTCCGCCAGGCTACTGGAGCTAAGATTGACGTGCCTGCTGACCGAGACACCGATATCGTGGAGATCCAGATCAAGGGTACCGCTACTCAGGTTGCCAAGGCCAAGAAGATCCTCGAGGAGAAGCGAGCCGTGTTTGACGACACTGTCGTCCAGACCATTGAGGTTGACAAGAAGCACCACAAGGCTCTTATTGGTGCTAGCGGTAAGTTCTTATGTGTTGAAATGTGCTGTGCATTCGCTAATATTCCCAGGTTCCAACCTCCGCGATATTGTCGTCAAGGCCGGTGGCTCTGATGATCGACGCGAGCTTGCCCGTACCATCCAGTTCCCCAAGCAGGAGGCTGATGGTAACACTATCAAGATTGAGGGCCGTACCGATGTTGTGCAAAAGATTATCGCGCGCATCCAGGAAATTGTTGGCGAGCGTGAGAGCCAGGTTACCGAGATTGTGGATGTTCCTATCGAGAACCACCGCTCCCTGATCGGCCGAGGTGGTGATGCTAAGCGTCAGCTCGAGTCCAAGTTCACCGTCTCTATCGATGTCCCTCGCCAGGGAGATGGCAAGACTGGAGTCAGGGTTACTGGCCGACCCGAGAACGTTGCCAAGGCCAAGGAGCACATCCTGTCTCTGGTCAAGGCGCAGCAGGGCGAGACCATCCAGGTTCCTCGCAACCTTCACCACTCCATCTCCAACGGTGGCCAGTTCTTCCGTCAGCTCCGTAACAACCACCAGGTTACGGTTGACCACGCTGGCCAGCCTCTCCCTCCCAAGCCTGACACATCCACCCGCTCCAACGTGGGCGCCCTTCCTCTGATCACTGATGAGGATGATGCCGCAACCGACGCCCACTCGTGGAAGGTTGTCCAGGTCGACGCTGGAGATGACAGCGACTTCCCCTGGGTCCTCCGCGGCACGGCAGAGAACGTGGAGAAGGCCAAGGAGGCCATCGCCAAGGCTGTCGAGCAGGCTAAGAAGCACGATGCCACGGGATACCTTGTTCTCCCTGACCCCCGAACCTACCGCCATGTGATTGGCCCCAACGGCTCCAAGGTCAACTCGATCCGCAAGCAGAGTAACTGCAAGATCCAGGTACCTCGGGACCAGGCTAAGGATGAGGCTATTGAGATTATCGGAACCAAGGACGGTGTTGAGCTGGCCAAGGACCTCATCCTCGCCGCTGTGCGGGAGGGCAGCAACAAGACCCGGGAGTAGAGTAATATTGGGATACTATCCTATTGGACGGAGCAATGCAGGGAATATGCGACCATAAAGGTTGAAATTCGACAGTAGCTGTTGTAATAAATATAAGAGTAATGAATAATTCTCGAATGCATGCGGTAATGCTGTGAAACATCCATCCTTCAATCTCTTATTCGTGTTCGTTGCGAGGTGGAAATTAGCTTGAGCTTCATCACGTGCGCGGCTTCAACGGCAGCCAAGTACTTGCTTCCTTTTAGATCTACTCGTCACACCGCTCGTACACTCTTCATTGATGTAATCGAGAGCTTTAGCTTCTTCCCAGTAACTCGCAGTCTGTCAATTGATAGAATATTGTGCGATGGGATCCCAATTGACCTCGTCAAAGGCGCCATGGGAGGATGTCCCAGCTGAAGAGCAGCTGTTTGTCCTTATTACAGGCGCCAACAGGTAGGAGGTCGACCAGCCAGGCTGTACGCAAAGCGACGCTAATATTCCATGACAGCGGCATCGGTCTCAGTATCGGCAAACGCCTCATCGACGAATTCCTCTCCACGCGCTCCCTAAAGTCGCACCTCATCCTCATCCCCACCACCCGTTCCAAGTCCAAGTCCCTGCAGACGATCCGATCCCTGCGCAGCTACGCCCAACGCGCCGCCCAAACTTCCACTACCCTGCGATCCCGGGTCGGCGATTCGTACCGTTGGGAGGATACTGTCGGGCGCATCCATGTGCTGAGCTTGCAGCTTGACCTGTGTGACTTGCGTGGGGTGTATGCTTTTTCTGAGGAGCTTGTGCACAGACCCGTTAGCAACCCTGAGGGCTTAGAGGGCGAGTATCTTCGAGATGTGCGCATCCCGAGGATTGATACGGCTGTCTTTAATGCGGCCTATGGTGGTTGGTCGGGTGTCAATTACCCTCTGGCCATCTGGATCATCTTGACTCAGGGCTTGGTGCAGTCTGTAACCTGGCCGACGTTCAAGATGGCGCTCCCAACGGGCATCTTGAACGAGCGGCCCGAGTATGGCCTTGTAAGTTCCCCCTCTTGAGTACTTGGACATGAACTAACATGTATAGCCCGAGAAACCATTGCTCGGCGAAGTCTTTACCGCCTGCGTGTTTGGCCACTACATCCTCGCCCATCAACTCCTCCCCCTTCTCAGCCGACGATCAGAGTCTGAAGCCCCAGGCCGTATCGTCTGGTCCAGCAGTCTCGAGGCGGTCCGCGATGTCTTTGACACATCCGACTTTCAATGCATCAAGGGTGAAGGTCCTTACGAGTCTGCCAAGCGTCTTACCGATGTTCTTTCTCTTACTGCAACCCTCCCCTCGACTTCGATCTACTCCAACCGATTCTTGACTCTTGACGACCCGGAAGAAGCTCGTGAAAAGCCTATTCGCCCTCGCATGTACCTGACTCACCCCGGTATCGTCGCCAGCACACTCTTCCCCGTTCCTTGGTTCCTTATGTGGGCATACGAACTGGCCTTGGTTATAAGTCGATGGCTGGGCTCCCCATGGCACACTGTTGACAGCTACAGCGGATCCAAGTCCCCCGCATGGATTGCCCTCCAGGAACAGTCGACCCTCGATGAGCTAGACGCCGAGAAGATCAAATGGGGCAGCAGTTCAAACCGTCACCTTCAAGTCGAAGTGAAGAAAACCGAGGTCGAGGGTTGGGGCTGGGAGGGCAAGGTGGAAGACGCAACGGCCATCAAGC